>CM077584.1:24279568-24702748 GCA_039657365.1 Stephania yunnanensis
ATAGTTATTTCCCTACATCGATTTTTGATTTTGTTTTTACTAATTTTATTCTCTCGTTACTAATTTTAGAGAAGGTTTGACAGTGTTTGATCGGTCTTGATTGAGACCTTATTAAAGAGTATAAAATAGTATTGATTTATATGTAACTGATATTGGAGTAGTATATTATTATACTAACCTTGTAACCCAAGTTGCAATGATCTTCATATTTAGAAGCGATTTAAATCTATTAGATCATAATATAATTGGAGTGGTATATTTAGTTTAGATTGGAGACTAACATGTTAAAATTATATTCCCGCGAACGTAGCGAGCGGGTTCATTGGTGCGTAGCATGTGGTGTTTCAATTTTGATTTTTTTAATTATTTCATTTTTTATGTTTTTGTGATATTTATATTTACATGAACAAACATTGATGATTAGAATCATCAAATAGCAATCAATATTCTCAATTGATTGAATATTAGTAATTAAAATATTTATATTTTTATAAAATAATTGTGGACTTTTTAATTTAATAATAACTCATTCTCAACTGTGTCTAATATATATATATATATATATATATATATATAAGAACTATTTATGTGAGAAACACTTACAACGCGACACGTGAAATGTGAGAAGCTCTCACAACGTGACATGCGACATTATGATATCATAATTGATATTTTATAAGAAAAACAAAAAACACAAGCCATTGATATTTCTCGCACTTAAGTTAGGGATAAGATGGTAAAATTTAATTTTTTAGAAAATCTTTTTTTTAGTTTTTTAATAAATTTCCTTTTTTGTGTTTTTTGGGTAGTAATTTTCGATCTTTCTTTGGGGAGTTTCTATTTTTGGTTTTAGTTTTTCTAATTATTTTCATTTTTTGTCTTTTTTGGGAGTTTTTAATTGTAAAAAAAATATTTGACAAAAAAATTTATCGCAAGTTTCTTTTTCTTTTATCTATTACAACAAAAATTCAATTAGTATCAATTGTAATGAAAATATACAAAACTTATGGTATCTTATAAATAAATGTGCACCCAATGATTTTTTATCACAATTTACAATGTCTAAACTTCTCTCAGTTAGTTGTTTCCATCTATAGATGTGAGTTTATATTTATAGATATATACTCTCTATATATAGTATATATATGTATATATACTATAGATATATACTATATATTATATACATGTGGTTTTTTATTCTTATATCTATAAAGATTTTCTTTTGATCTATAGATATATATTGTACATAAAAAAAAGTGGAGCTTTTTTTTCACATTAGCCACGTGGACATACTTGCTTAGTATTTATAGCTATTTTTTGAGCAAGTGCCAAATATAATAGTATGTCTTTCTCTAACCATACGTATTTGACTCTTTTCTTTTCATAACGTCAAATATTATTGAGGTTTTATAGTGTGTGTTAAATAGTTTTCTACGTGCTTTCATTTTTTAAGTAAACGTGTTTTCGTTTTAACTATGTGAATTGTGCGATATTAATTATTATTTATATACATTTTTTGGAGTTTTGGAGGTGATTGACTTTAGCGGTTTGGGTTGTATATTCTCCATTTCTGATAAAGAAATTAAAAAATGCGATTTTGTTTTTAGTGAAGTTAGAATCTGAAATAAAGGAATTAATGCTTAATTTTTTGATTTCTTCAAGTTAAAGTTGAAACAAAATGTTTTAAAAATTATTTTATTTAATATGTAAATACTTATTCTTGCATTCGCATGGGGATGCTTGCTAGTTTTTCAAAAAATGAAACATGCACCGAGTACGTCCACGGTCGTCAATGAAGAACAGGAGAATCTCTTGATTCTTTCCAACCATACAAATTAATCAATCCACGCCATAAATATTTTCACAAATCACAACCCACCACATGTACTTACCAATTCAGTCAAAGTTTGCATTACAAACCCGAGTTTGAGTTCAAAATTGTTGTAAATTGAGTTGGAACTTGCTAAGAACTAGAGAAGGAAATAGAAGACTAATAACTTTTACTACTATAAACTACTAATACAAAGGGAATAGAAGAAATGAGATAGTTGGAATGAAATACTTTCATTCAACTTGGTGTGTTTTTATAATGAGGTTAGCACCCCTTATATAGGCAATTTGATAATGATGATAAATGTACTTTATACAATGTGAATAAGTAACATATACACCCCATGTCATACAACACATTACAAGTAATTTGACAATACATGGAAGAGTTGGTGTACATTTGAAATGGTTACAAGTAACATGACAATACATAGACAAGTGGAGGTACTATTAAGTGAGAAATACATGTTACATGACTACACAATATGTTGGTGTACATGCATGGTCATCCATACTCCACAACACTCCCCCTTGGATGATACTTGCTTAGAGATTGTGCCTCGTTAAAACTTCTACTAAGAAAAATCATGTGGAAAAAAATATAGTAAAAGAAAAAAAGTACGCTATTCTCATAAATATTAAGATGGGTATAATATTGTTAAGATTGCCTCATTAAAAACCTTACTAGGAAAACTCAATGGGATAAAATCATAGCTAAGGGAAAAAGAGTGCAATACACTGATCAATAACTCCCCCTCATGTGAACATGGGTGAAACTTATTCAGTTTTTTTTACTTGCAATGTCCTTAAGTTTACGCAAGGCAATACCTTATGTAACCCTTTTAAATGTCGTAGTTGGTAAGACTTTTGTGAATAAATTAGCAAGATTATCACTCGATAGGATTTGTTTGACATCAATTTCATCATTCTTCTTAAGCTCATGTGCATAATAGAATTTTAGTGAAATATGTTTTGTTTTGTCCCTTTTATGAATCATTCACTTAATTGTGTGATACATGCTACATTATCTTCATATAATATGGTTGGAGAATCTTTTATTGAAGGCAATCCACATGATTCTTGCTTATGTTCAATCATGTTTCTCAACCATACACATTTACGACTTGCTTCATAAATTGCAAGTACTTCACAATGATTTGAAGAAGTACCATCCATAGTTTGTTTTACTGACTTCCATAATGCAGCAGTATTACCACGGGTGGATATATATCCTATTTGAGATTGGGCCTTATGGGGATCAGATAAAAATTCAGCATCAGCATAACATTGGAGATTCAATTTTACCCCTCTCAAGTAAAATAAACCCATGTCACTTGTTCCTCGAAAATATCAAAAAACATGTTTAACACAATTCCAATGTCTTCGAGTTGGTGAAGAGTTGTATCTTGCAAGTAGGTTGACAACAAAAGCAATGTCAGGTCTTATATTATTTTCAAGATGCATAAGTGCAACGATTGCACTTAAATATGGTACATCCGGATCAAGTAGCTCTTCACCACTTTCATGAGGTTGAAATGGATCCTTATCCACTTCAAGTGATCGGACAACCATTGGAGAGCTTAATGGATGTGCCTTGTTCAGGTAAAATCTTTTTAACATTTTTTCAATATAATTTGATTGATGGACAAGTACTTCACTTGAAAAATGTTCAAGTTGCAAACCAAAGCAAAGTTTTGTTTTTCCAAGTTCTTTCATCTGAATTCTTTTTTCAAGTATTCGGATGTTCTAACGATGTCGTCGTGGTTTCCCACTATATTTAAATCATCAACATATACAACAATAATCACAAATCCTGTTGATGATTTTTAATGAAGACACATGAGTAAAACGGATTATTTACATATCATTCTTTAAGTAAATAATCACTAAGATGTTTGTACCACATTCGTCTGGATTGTTTCAATCCGTACAAAGACCTTCGTAATTTTATAGAAAGCATGTTATGAGGTTTTGATTTTATTTCTTCGGATATTACAAATCCTTCAGGGATTCTCATATATATCTCACTGTTTGGGGATCCGTACAGATATGTTGTAACGACATCCATTAAATGCATATCAAGCCCTTCAGAAACTACAAGGCTTATCAAGAATTGAAATGTGAATGCATCTATAACAGGAGAATATTTTTCCTCATAATTGATGTCAGGTCTTTGTGAGAAACGTTGAGCTACAAGTTTTGCTTTGTACCTTGTAACTTCATTTTTTTCGTTTCTCTTTCGTACAAATACCCATTTATATCCAACAGGTTTTACGTCATCTGGCGTATGAACAATCAGTCTAAAAACCTCTCGTTTTCTTAACGAGTCTAGCTCTGCTTGGATAGCCTCTTGCCATTTTTGTCAATCAAGTCTTTTTTGACATTCATCCATTGATCGTGGTTCTGGATCATCATCATTTTCACATATTTCAAAGGACACATTGAAAGTAAATATATCATCAGGAACAATTTTATTTCGATCCCAAATCTTACAAGAGTTTAAATAATTTATTGAGATATCATTATTTTCATCTTTTTCCTCTTTTTCTAGAGGCAGTTGTTCCTCATCGGAATCAACTTGTTCTGACAAATCCTTATCAAAGGATTCTTGTGCTTTCTCAGGAGTATTTTGATTTGTATTTATTTTTACTCCCGTTTTCTTCTTTCGATGAATTGTATCCTTTGAACCAAATGGTATTCCATGCTTTAAGTGTTTCGTTGGTTCTTGTGCATTTTGTTGAATAGAGACATCAATTTTTGTAGGAGCATTTATAGCTAAATATATGATTTTGTCACTTGTTTTGCATCAGTAAATGCATCAGGTAATTGATTTGCGATTTGTTGCAAATGAATGATCTTTTGAACTTCAAGTTCACAATGATTTGTGCGTGGATCATAATGTGATAAAGTTGATGCATTCCAAGCAATTTCGCGTCATTCATTTTGAATTGGTTTCTTATCTCCCCCTAATGGTGGGAAAATCGCTTCATCAAAGTGACAATCAACAAAACGTGCAATAAATAAATCCCTCGTGAAGGGCTCAATGTATCTTATAACGGATGATGAGTTAAATACAACATAAATCCCAAATTTTCGTTGTGAACCTATCTTAGTTCTATTGGGAGGTGGTATAGGAACATACACTGGACAACTAAAAATTTTCAAGTGTGATATATTTGGTTGTTGACCTAAAATGAGTTGCATGGGGGAATGTTCATGGTATGCAGTAGGTTTATAATGATTGATAGATGATGCATGAAGGTTTGCATGTCCCCAAACTGAAGTTTATAATTTAGTTCTCATGATTAAAGGTCTAGCAATTAATTGAATGCATTTGATCAGAGATTCTGCCAAACCATTGTGGGTATGCATGTGTGGAACAAAATTTTCAATGGTAATTCTTATAGACGTGCAATAATTTTTAAATGCCAAAGATTGAAATTCTCGGCATTATCAAGACGGATGGTCTTAGTTGGGTTGTTAGGAAATTGTGCTCTTAATTTAATTATTTGTGCTAAAAGTCTAGCAAATGCAACATTGCGGATCGAAAGCAAACAAACATGTGACCACCTAGTTGATGCATCTATCAAAACCATGAAATATATAAATGGTCCATAGTGATGATGAATAGGTCCACATATGTTTCCCTGAATGCGTTCTAAGAAAACTAGGGTTTCCATAACAATTTTACTTGGGGATGGTTTAACTATCAATTTACCTTGAGAATAACTAGCACAATTATAATCACCAGCTGAAAATATTTTGTGACTCCTTAAATGATGTTTATGTGAATTATTGATTATTATTTGCATTATTGATGATCCTGGATAGCCAAGCGGGTCATGCCATAAAATGAATGTCGTTGGATCATTAATTTTCTTATTTAAGACGACATTTATTTTGACATGCCTTATATGAATAAAATATAATCCAAAGGATAAAGCTAAGAATTTTTCTAACACTTCTTTTTTCCATTTGAAACCAATGTGACATATAGAAATTCTCTATTATTTTTGTTCATGGTTTCAATGTGATATCCATTTTGTCGGACATATTTAAAGCTAAGTAAATTTCTTCTTGATTTTTTAAAGTATAAGGCATTGTCAACATGAATTGTTGTTCCCCAGGGCAACAGAATATTTGCTCCTCTAGAGCCATTAATCAAATTGGAGATGCCAAATATTGTTTGAATATTAACCTCAGCAAAGTTCAAATTGGAGAAATATTCTATGTTTTTAAGGGTTGTGTGCGTTGTAGCACAATCAGCAATACACATATCGCTTTTATTTAATTCATGATTTGAACACATGATTTGTTGATCCATCTAGACAAATAATGTTTGAAAAATTAAAAAAGAGTCATATTTCATTCATAATAAGAAACTAATATATATAACTAAGAAGCATAACAAAAACGAGTACATGGAATTATTGAAAATCATTACATATGATCATTAAAAATATCGAGATTAGTGTTTGGATCATCATGAAAATTCGGGACATCCATACAATTGATGTCTGATGAGCCATCTCCGACAGTAGAGTTCATCTCAACTATTTTGCCTTTCTCCTTTAAGGAGGCTTGATAAAGATCAATAAAGTGCTTAAACGTGCGACATACATGAGCCCAGTGGCCTTTTAGACCACACCTATGACATGGTTGGTCACGATTACGAGCATGCCCATTTTTAGCAGTATTTTTCCCCTTATTTTGAACGGCGTCATTCTTATTCCATTTATTTTGGAACTTATTGCCATTAAATTTAGAATAGGGCTTGTCACGATCTTTGTCGATTGATCATTTCCCATTTCCACGTCCGTGGTTTTTCTTTCCTTGACCATTTTTATGGTCATTATAGGATGCTGCATTTCCTTCATTAATTGAAGTGGAACAAGTTGGACGGGAGTAATGGTTCTTCAATAGAAACTCATTATTTTGCTCAGCCACCAAGAGACAAGAAATTAATTCTGATTACTTTTTAAATTGACGCGCTTGCTATTGTTGTTGCAACAACAAATTGAGGCATGAAAAGTACCGAATGTTTTTTCCATCTTTGCCTCATCAGATATATTTTCTCCACTTAGCATCAAACGAGAGGTAATGTTAAACATGGTGGAGTTATACTCACTGACTATTTTGAAATCTTGTAGCCTAAGATTTAGCCAGTCGTTTTGAGCTTTTGGAAATATCATTGTCTTTTGGTGATCATATCGCTCTTTCAAGCTTAACCACAAGGTGAGAAGATCTTTTATAGTGAGATACTCACTTTTTAGGACTTCATGGAGATGATGGTGAAGGAATATCAATTCTTTCACATGGTCTTGCATCGATGTTTCATTTCCTTCTATAATAGTTTCTCCTAAATCTTTAGCTTGGAAATGTATCTCGGCATCCTGTTGCCATGACAAATAATTATTTTCAGTGATATCAAGAGCAACAAATTCAAGTGTTTGAAGGTTTGTCATAATCTGAAAATATGTCAAGAAATTGAGTAAATAGTTTTTCTCTTTTATATAAAATAAATAATATACGATTAAATATATGTTCACAACTTGATTACTAATATGCAAAATGTATTACTTGTATGAGTTTTGGATAACCTACAGGTTGGGTGGCGAGACGATGTCTACTTAAAACCATGCCTCCTTGAATGGGAATAACCCGTCTCCCTTTCAATGTTTAGCTTTACCGGGGACAAGGCTTACCTACTATCAACCCAAACTCATAACACTATTTGCAATAGAAAACAAAATCAAGAATAGAGCATAATTAATCGTTTGTAGTATAGCGAGAAAACTAGTTATGTCACATATTGACTTTTGATTTCTGATGTAGAAGATCGTACAAGACGCAACTACAGAGCATACTTTCGCAATCAGTGACGTTATAACGCATAGCATATGAATAAAGTATGCATATAGAAGTGATGCATGTAATAAAAGGAAGCAACCATGATAATATAGAAATAAATTGGAACTTATTTAAATAACAAAAGTTATACCTTCCAAGCTTTGTCTACATAACAAGCTTTCTTAAACTTTAAGATCTCCTTAATGCTAGAGCAAGCTCGTGCTGATAATGTGTTGTGAACAAAGTTGTAAGCCAACTAGAACTTAAGTTGGACTTGCTAGAGACTTAAGCATAGAAGGCATAAACTAAGAACTACTAGAACAAGTAAAGAAGAGGAGATAAGAGAGAAGAGAGCTAGAGATGAGAATGTAGAGATTTCATTCATATATTAGTGTGTTTTTACAATAAGGTTAGCACCCTTTATATAGGCCATTTGGTAATGATGATAAATGTATTTTATACAATGTGTACAAGTAACACATACTCCCCATGTCATACAACACATTACAAGTAATTTGACAATACATGGAAGAGTTGGTGTACATTTGAAATGGTTACAAGTAACATGACAATACGTAGACAAGTGGAGGTACTATTAAATGAGAAATACAAGTTACATTACTACACAATATATTTGTGTACATGCATGGTCATTCATAATCCACAACAAAAACCACCACCTCTATTTTATTCTCTAATAAATATTTTGTTTCAACTCAAAGTATAGGAAGAATGGCGGTCTGCTCTGCTAAGGTGTTTTAATGGGATTCTTAATGATTGAGATGATGATGGTGTTTCGTAGTGGCGTTGAAGGTGTTGCGACAAAGGAGGCTATGAGAGAGATAAGGGAAATTAACAAGGAGGGCCCTACTTGGGGCTCGTGGTGCCCAACTCATGCGAGTTTGGCCCTCTCCTTGAGTTCCCAGTCTTCGTGCCCCATCAACACCTTTCATTCATCGATTCTTCAGGTATGATATATATAGAAGGTAATACTACCATGTGAATCAAATATACATCTATGTCATAAGTACACTATTTACAACCATATGATTCTAATCCAATACATTAGTTGAGATGTCATAAATGCACTAATCATTTAATGCACAACACATTTTGAGAGGGTTCCATGACATGGATATATATATTTGAGCTTCATTGTAGAATATCCCATATATATAGACACCTGACCCGTAAAAATGACATGCATTTGTTGATTTGTTGATGTCCTGTGGTACATATCAATAAGTTGCATGTGCACCTACACATGCATCGAGGTGAAAATCAAAGAACACCTACCAGTGCTTGTCGTTCCTGCTTATATATCCCTTATGGGTTACGATTAGCATAATCCTATGTATACATGTCTTTCTCTAGCTAGTTAGTAGTAGATTTTCACTGATAAGTCAATATTTACATATATATATATATATATATATATTTAGTACTTTGTATTAATATATTTAAATATAGAAAGTCTCTAAAATATATATTTCATTATATGTATTGGTCGTTTTCAAGTGAAATGGAGGGCGCGATTGAGTTTATGGTTAAAAAACACTCAAAATGGAGTATTTACATGCATTGATCAGATGTCAGAATAATTGCCTCCAGTTATGTACTACGTAGTGGGTAGAATATGAGACAGCTGACATGTGGAAGCTTCCCATTGGTCAATTTTTCAATAGCACATCATTCATAACCTGATCTCCAACCAAAGCGTGACACGTGGCAGACCTCAACACAACTCACAACCAGTCTTCACCAATCAGAAGTCGCCAAGTCAATGCACGCAGGAAAACATACAAATCAGACGCAGCCACGTGGCGTCTCACCATCACTACAACGTCACGAACCATTTCTCCTCATTCAACAGCTCTTTGATCTCCTCAGGATGCACGTCAGCACCATCTCCTCAGATTTTTGCATGATTTTACGCGAGTTCCAGCAGCTTGCCCAATCGGCTATTGATACGTGTACCAAGTTTTGCAGAAAACGCCTAGCAACCACCAGATGCTCCTCGGCGCATGAGTTACAAGGCCAACATCCAAAATTAGTTTCTCTCACCTCCCGGGACCAATTATTATTAGTTTTATATATTAGGAACCTAAAGTATTATTTGAGAACACCGAACATCGGTTATTATATTTTTAGCATTGACTTCTCTCGATGATTTCCTAGGTCGGTGGAGAAACAAGTCAGGATTATGGATTCATGACATATTATGTGAGATCTTTTATTTTATTATTTAATTTAGTTTAAATTATCCTATTTCATTGTTGTTTATTTTAAGGAATATGGTTTAGATCTAAGGTATGTATGTGGTCAGTGCATGCTTTTAGGGGGACAACCTATAGTTATTTAGACCATTGGTATCCGTGTAATTGTACATTTGGACCAATAAAGTGATGAACACTCACCCGTTTGCCGTAAAACCTTTTCGGTTCTTGAGTGTGCAACAATTGAATCTAGGTTAAATCGAAAGCGCGTGCGATCCGATTATTTAGGATTAGTGTTCCCACAAATCCATATTACTGCGGTTAGTGTGTTAAACTCGATTAATGGATGTCTAGGGTTATGCATTAATTAGGGAAGTAGTTAGTGGTGGACGTCCTGGCTATCGATATTAGGGGAACGAGAGATTTCTAGCGGATGTCGATTTTCTACAGCTAATCTAGGAGAAATTAAATTAATGACTTTTTGGGAAAGATTGAAGACCATGATTGCCATTAAATTTTGATCTTGATTCGCGGAGCTGTAAACCTAGGTGTTACTTAGGTGTTCATTAATTGTTTTCAAAGTTATTTTATTTATTTTATTTATTTTAGATTAGTTAGTTAAATTATTTATTTAAAACCCCAGATTTTTTATTTTCATTGTTTTTAACCTTAGAAAGACAACCAATCTCTATGGCATCGACCCTTTGCTACTATTCTAAAAAATAGTTGGTTTAGGAATACTTCATTTTATTGACTCGTTCGGCGCGCGTCCATTTTTAGCGCCATTGCCGAGGACTCGTTTCCTTTCTTTGGTGTTTTTATTTATTTATTTATTATTATTTATTTTAATAAATTGGAGCATCCCAATAGATTTGTTGGGTTTGACTATGGACTATATTTGTTTTAGCATAATGTGAGCAATTTTTTAGGAATTAACATGTATATAGAATTTTAGGTGTTTTGAGACTTGGTTGGGACATATCCAACTTAAGTCGCCCATTAGTGGTGGGTTTTTTAGTAGACTTAAAACCCTAGACTTCATTTCATTATCTTGTTGATTTCACCTTTAGTTGAAATACTTCGGGCTCGCAAGACTTGATAGGAAACTCCTATGTTTACTAGTTCTTTTTTTTTATTATTGTTCTTTTATAGTTTCCTTAGTCACCTACACATGAGAGATTTTCTACGTTCACTGATTTTTAGAGACTTTTTGTCATGCATGCATTTGTATCATCTTCTTATCCATGTTCTTCTTTACCACTTTCATTTTTATTCTTAGATAGATACCTTGACTTGTTTTGAACCTTGAGGGCAAGGTTCGAAATAAGTTTGGGGGTATTTTAGGGATTGTGGATTGAGTTTGGATGGATTCTTTGCAAAAGACCGCGGGTGAGATCGTTTATTTTTTTAATTTTATGCGGTTATATGCGGTTGTGGATGGTAATGGTGGCGTTTTATATCTTTTCTTCCATTTCTTATCCATTCATATCTCTCTTTCATTTCATTAGGATTTGATACACTTTCATGCATATATATATATATATATATACATATATATTTATTATAAGTTTTTATATTTTTATAGTATTTAAAGTCACCCGAGACTTTGTTCATGCCTTTGGTTGTAGATGAGTAATTTACAGTTGCCTTTTAAAATTGAAACTTAAGGAAAATTAGGAGAAACACTCAATCGAGTTCATAGCTCTGCATTTTTATGATTTCATTATTAGGGACTTAGTATGATGGTTAAACTTTGTGCTAAATAACGAAAATGAGTAGACAGTCAAATTTGTTCAAGTTATATTATTTTAACACATATTAGGGGAATTTGCTTGATTATAATGAATGTGAGAAGTACTAACAAGAGTTTTCTTAGTGTAGAGTGTCCTACAAGTTTTCATAGGAAATGGAGCAGGGAAACTTGTGGTGAAAAAAAGTGAGGAAATCGATCCATAGGAAATGGAGTAGGGGGCGTATTAATTGAAAAACGATTTGGAGGAAAAACATAAAAAATAAAATATATCATAAGTAAAGGTGAAAGTTGTGAAACTCCTCAAATAAAAGATTTAGTTCGAGTGCTTTCACTATATTAAGTGAGATTTAAACTTGCGTGCTTCAATGTGTAAACCAAGAATACTTATGAATAGTTGATGACCTTTGTTTTGACCGAATCTATGTCTTGAAAGTGGGATCTTAATTGTGTTTGGGTTGCGAGTCTTGACATATCATAACTCTGAAATTTCTTAAGTGGCTTGTTAATTTGGTAGCTATGTAAACTAGATGAACTCCATCAATTTTGAGTCGGGTAAAATATTAGTTAAGTCAGTGCATTATTATATTAGGAGTCTAGTTTAGTTTGTGTTGTCATCTATACATTTGCTCGAGACGTGCAAAGGCTTAAGTTTGGGGGTATTTGATAAGTCGGTATTTATAGATTTTTAGTAGTTTGTTTTAGTATATTTAATATAGAAAGTCTCTAAAATATATATTTAATTATATTTATTGGTCATTTTCAGGTGAAATAGATTGCGCGATTGAATTCGTGGTGAAAAATACTCAAAATGAGTATTTATATATACATTGATCGGACGCCGAACTATTTGCCTCGAGTTACGTGTTGTATAGTGGGTAGAATAGGAGACAACTGACATGTGGAAGCTTCCCATTAGTCAATTCTTCAATAGAACATCATTCAAAACGTGTCCTCCAACCAGCGTGTGACACTTGGTGGACCTCAACGCAGCTCACAGCCGGTCTTCACCAATCAGGAGCCGCCACATCGGCGCATGTAGGAAAATGGACCAATCAGACATAGCCACGTGGCGTCTCACCATCACAAGGACGTCACAAACCATTTCTCCTTGTTCAGTAGCTCTTCAATTTCCTCGGGATGCGCAACAGCCCTATCTCCGAGATTTTCGCACAATTTTGCACGAGTTTCTTCGCCGCCTCTTTTGCTGCCACGTGGTGCACACTCACTCATCCACCACGTCAACACAAACTGTTCACACCAATCAGAAGCCGCCACGTCAGCTAGCTCCAGTAGCTCGCCCAATCGGCTGTTGATGCGTGTCCCAAGTAGTGCAGAAAATGCCCAACAACCACCAGATGCTCCTCGGCACATGTGTTACGAGACCAACATCCAAAATTAGTTTCTCTCACCTCCCGGGACCAATTTTTAGTAGTTTTATATATTAAGAACCTATGGTATTATTTGAGAACACCGAACATCGACTATTATATTTTTAGCATTGACTTCTCTCGACGATTGCCTAGGTCGGTGGGGAAACAAGTCGGGATCATGGATTCATGACATGTTATGTGAAATCTTTTATTTTATTATTTTCTTTAGTTTAAATCCTCCTATTTCATTATTATTGATTTTAAGGAATATGGTTTAGATCTAGGGTATGTATGTGGTCAGTGCATGCTTTTAGGGGGACAACCTAAGTTATTTGGATAATTAGTATCTGTGTAATTGTACTTTTAGACCAATAAAGTTACGAACACTCACCCGTTTGCTGTAAAACCTTTTTAGTTCTTGAGTGTGCAACAATTAAATCTATGTTAAATCGGAAGCAAATTCAATCCAAAAGCGGATGCGATCCGGTTATTTAGGATTAGTGTTCCCACAGATCCATATTACTGCGGTTAGTGTGTTAAACCCGATTGGCGGATGTTTACGGTTATGCATTAATTAAGGAAGTAGTTAGTGGCAGACGTCCTGGCTATCGAGATTAGGGGAACGAGGAATTTCTAGTGGATATCGATTTTCTATAGCTAATCTAGGAGAAATTAAATTAATAACTTTTTGCGGAAGATTGAAGACCATGATTGTCATTGAATCTTGATCCTAATTTGTGGAACTATAAACCTAAGTGTTACTTAGGTGTTCATTAATTATTTTCAATTTTATTTTAATTATTTTATTTTTTTAGTTTATTTTAGATTAGTTAGTTAAATTATTTATTTAAAACCCCCGATTTTTCCTTTTCATTGTTTTTAACCTTAGAAAGTGTTAGAGTAAATCATTAAAACATGTAGAGGGTGTAAGTCATGTGAGGTGTGTGTATAGAGATATGTGATGTATTGTGATGTGTGGCAGAGATTGTACTATGGTCGGTATATAAATGAGAAATATATTTCACATTCTCTCTCATTGAGAGAAACGTGTGTTATTTCATTTCATGGCTAGGGTTCTTGAAACCCTAGCAATGGTTGTGTGTTTCGGATGCTCAAACATGGTATAGAGCTTCTAGGCTAATGCCAAGAAGATTTATCAAGGGTGTGTTACAGAGATCTGGAAGCTAGTGGCGAGATCTGTCTAAGAAGAGAGCAGATCTGCATATCTAAGGTTTGTGGTTCTTGTTTTTGAATTTTTTGTGAGGGAAAAAGATAGATATGGTACTTGTGAGTATAGATCTGGAGGATCAAGATTAGATATGGTTATATATATGTTAATGTGAAAGAAAACACATCAGATCTCTAGATCCAAGAAGAAACTGAGATTCTTGATCAAGATCTATCAAGAATAGACGTAATAGTCATAGATCTGAGGTGAAGTGACAAAGATATTTGAAGTCATATATGATGAATCAGGAAAGCTGGAGATCGGATAAACTTCAACGCAACTTGAATCTACCAATCCTCAAAGCAGTTACAGTTCAACGAATGTTATTTTCAGTAACTCGTTGAGTTAGTTTATTACAATGAAACTTGATGATACTAATTTTTTGTTATGGAAAGCAACTGTGGTACCAGTGGTCGAGGGTTATGATTTAAATGGATATCTCTTTGGCACTCTGCCTTGTCCAAATAAGGTGTTAGCGAATGGAACTTCAAATCCTGCACACAAAATCTGGTTTGGTAGAGATCGCATGTTATATGGATGGCTGATGACTGCATTGTCGAAAGATGTGGCTTCACATATTGCCAATCTAAGGATCAAACAAATAGCTCATCAGTTGTGGATGACAATAGAGAAACATTGTGGAGCGAATAATAGATCGCATACTCATAGGCTTCGAAAAATGCTCTAGACTACCAAGAAGGGTTCTCTGAAGATGTTGGCTTACTTGTTGAAGATGAAGGGTATTGCAGACAATCTAGTAGTTGTTGGCTCTCCAGTGAGTGTTGAAGATCTTATGTCCAACTGCTTGTTGGGGCTTGATGTTGAATACTTGGCCATTACTTCAATTCTTAAATGCCAACTTGATCTCACATGGGGAAAGTTTCAATCTGATCTACTGAATTTTGAAAGTGCTCTTGAATATTACAGTATGAGTTCAGGATTAAACTATTTATCCTTATAAGATTCAACAGTGTCTGCAAATGCTTCTGAGGTGAAAATGGAGAATTAGAAGTCTGAGGTCAATCATCATTCAGTAATGTTTGGAATTCAACAAATGGGACAGGACATGGGTTTACCAATAACAGAAATGGTTCTTATGGTTCTAGTAATGGATGACGAGGAGGCCGCAGTCGTGGTCGTGGGGGTTTCAAGTTCACGAGTAATAACAAGCCCACATGTTAAATGTGTGGTAAATTTGGACACTCAGTTGCAGTTTGTTACTTCAGAGCGGACATGAAATATATAAGATCCTAATCCGTGGGCCATCAAACTCCTCAACAAACGAGGTTTAGTCCTTCTTCATCAGCTCAGTCCTCGTCTAAGAACTTTTTCTTTGGCGCTGTTGAACCATCGCAAGATCATTCATGGTACATGGACAGTGGTGCTTCTTCTCATATCATGTCTGATTTTTCTTAGTTGGGCAATTGTATGTCGTATGGAGGTAAACAATCATTAATGGTTAGTAATGGTGCTTATTTACCTATTTCCAGTACAAGCATTGCATTAATCCCATCCGCTCATGGTAGTCTATCATTCCACAATCCTCTGTGTGTTCCTATCATACGGGAAAATCTATTAAGTGTGTCTCAATTAACTTGTGACAACAATGTCCTAATTTAGTTTCACCGTGACATGTGCCTTATGAGGATACTCAAACCAATGAAGTTCTCCTTCATGGCACTCTTCATAATCGTTTGTATCGAATGATTGGACTTCTAGATTTCCTGCTACTCATCAGTCTGCTTTTCTTGCTTCAAATAAAGGTTTGTTGCGTTTATGGCATGCTAGACTGGGACATCCTGCTCATAAAGTCTTACGTCAAGTATTACGTACTCATATGCATTTACCTATTGCTATTGTCAATTATTTTTGTTCACATTGTCCGTTGGGGAAGATACATGCATTACCATTTTTCAAGTCTTCGCATATGTCCTCTCATGTTCTGGATTTAATTCATACTGATTTATGTAACGGCCCATTTTATTAATGCTATTAATTATCTCATAATTGCAGACATGAACGACCAGCTCAGATCTACATGGACGTCGCAGGTAGGCTAGGACACACGTTGACCTAGGTTCACTAGTTAAATTGTATTTTAGATGGCTTAATTACGGTGTAATTTATTCAATTATTGGTTAAATACATCGCATGTGTGTATGTTGAATCACGAGAGCGTGCGAGGTTGTGTGACGGATAACTACCTCGAAGTGTGTGCCAACGTGGGTATTGAGAGGCGAGATATGGGTACACTAGAGAAAACTCAATAAACTTACATAAACATGTCTAGGTTATCAAGTTGACATAATTAATGTAATCATAAGCTTATTAAATTAACGTGAACAATAGGCTGTGGTGTACCTCAAAATGCGTGTCAAGACGTTGGGCACTGGGTATGGGTAGCCGAGGGTTAGTGTGACCATAAGTGGTTTAATTTGATAAATAAAACACTAGCCATATGTTTGAATAAGACTTAATGTAATGTGACATTAGTAGAATAAATGAGAGCCTATAGTTTACATTAAACAAAAGGGGTCATGAGATAGACATCTAGATCAACATAGTGAGTGGTAGTAGATTATGAGTGTGCTATTGGAGTCACCAGGAGGTATAAGATAGCATGCTTGTGAACCACAAGATATGCCTCGGGATATGTACACACAATTGATTCCATAAAACATATATATAAGAGAGTTAGTGGAGTGTTCGATCACAACACTCACCCATTTCATGCAGAACCAGAAAATTTAGAGGAAGAAGAAAGACTTCCAGTTAGGAATTCAACAACCTTGGCATCAAACCAAGTGATCTAACCTAAGTAATCATCTTCTCCATCTTCTAAGCTTGCAAATGAACCCATTTTTGGGTGTGCTTAGTGAAAATTCGAGTTGATGATTTAGCCTCTGGTTTGTAACGGCCTATTTTATTAATGTCGTTAATTATCTCAAATTTACAAACGTGGACGTAAGCTCAGATCTACGTGGATGCCGCGGTAGGCTAGGACACACGGGAACTTTGGTATGATAGTTTATTATGTGTTGGTTACTTATTTGTGGTGCAATTTATTGAAATACATCGCATGTGTGTATGTTGCATAACAATACATGCGAGATTGTGTGAACTGTATTTGCCTCGATATGCGTGTCGATGCGGGTACGGGGTAGTTGACGGGACTGAATATTAGGTCGGAGAAACTAAAACACACAAATTACATAAAAAAAAATGGCCAAGTAACTAATATGGTGGCTTGTGACACTGCGGTATGTGTATATCACAGTTCGGACATGAAACAGGGCGTCGAAATGCCCAAAAACACGGGCGAGTGTCCCAACTGTGTCACACTTTAGAGTAAAAAAAAACTAAGTCAACACGACTTATCCTATCCACCACATTTTCTCTCACACACATCACACACACACACACACACACACACACACACACACACACACACATACACACACACACACACACACACACACACACACACACACACACACACACACACACACACACACACACACACACACACACACACACACCGAGACACACACACACACACAGCACGCACACACACCCCCGAGACTGGGAAGAGAGAAAAAGAGGACGTCACGATCAAGGTGAGTCCTAGTTGTTTTTATTGTGGGTCTCGGTGGTTTGGCCATGGTGGCCGAAAGGGGGTTCGGTCATAGAGGTTGAACTGGGTCGAGGTGGTGATGGTAGGGGTGTCTCCCCTGCCATCGATTCCATTGGGATTGGGGTGGAGAGCAACCCCAGCCCTAACGGGTCGACCCGACCCAAACAAAACTTAAAAAAAAAAAAAAAAAAAAAAAAAAAAAAAAAAAAAAAGGAGAAATTAGGGAAACAATTTCGAAAAAATTGAGAAAATTCTTAAAAATTATATTTCAATAAAATAAATAGAAATTGATGAATTTCTATGAAAAATAAAATATGTGGGAATGTCAGACGTGACCTTTGTGGGGTTTTGCCTCGAAAAGCGCGAAATGTACAATTTAGCCTAAAATTCTCAAAATTTGTCATACTAAATCAGAATTATTAATAAATGGACATAGGTGGACACGAGTGATCAATTGGCGAACAAGGACCCAGTGGACTTGGAATGGGGGATTGATTACGGGGTATTGGAGTGCGTTGTGAGGTTTGTAAAACCCAATTGAAAAACTTTGAGTATTTATTTTCATTTATATTTCCATTCAATTCCAGTATTCTTTGTGTTCTTTCCTATATCTATGTCTTGTCATTGTTTGGACGGTTGGTTGAGTTACTCCCAACGGATTTTCCATTGTATGTTTATGCATCTTAGACCATAGCATGTGTATTAGGAGTTCTCGGTGGATAACGACCGAGCTAATGAAGTGCTACATGTGTCAGTGCGTTGTAGGTCTAGGCCGACTAGTGGAATCCTGGAAGGGTATTCCGAAACCACTGAGAGGGACCAGATGATAGCTAATTGGGTTCGCCCACTAGTGGGATCCTGGAAGGGTATTCCAAAGTATGGTTTAGTCTGACTGGAACAGGCATACACATTTGCATTTTATTGTTATCTATGCATGCGATGCCTTACTTACAGTTGTCTGTTTACATCTCGCATGTTTATTTAACAATATTTATTGAATTCCATTTGTTTATTTGAATGCTCGGAGGAGTTCCTTGGGATTTTATTGATTGGACTCGTCATCATTTTTCTTCTTTGATGATTGAGTGCAGATCTTATTACAAGTAAAGGCAAGGGAATCTTAGGCGACTACCTCTGATTGTCTACCATTGCGGATTACTTGTACATGTGTTTTGTTTCGATATTTTAATTTTTTGGGAACTAGGAGTATCATGACATAATACGTAGATAACTTATATGGTACAGTCATCTACCTCTATACATAATACTTTTCAGGGTTTTTCCACAATAGGATTTGTTAAATTGATTATAAATATTTCTTGCATTTAAGTACGACTTATGTTGAATATGTCATTTATATGTGATGGGGCATGTGCCCTAGGTCAATCCATTAACTGTCTTTATGAATACTTTTAGTTAATAAAATAGAGGACTTCATTTGATGTTTATTATAATTAATTTGAATGTTTACATTATAATAAGATCCGTGGGTATTTACATAAATATCCTAAATGTCCCTAGTCGATCATTATACTGGGAACTATAATGAATTAAGACTAGTGTGAGTCTTGATTGATGATCATATGATGATTATACGTATATGGATACGAATCAAGATCAGGAGTACTTGTTAGGGAACAAAGAACTGGACCGACCCGCTATGAGAACATCACATGGATTAAGTCATAGTTGTTTCTCATGATAGGTATATTTTTCAGTCCTCTAACTTAAGATTGTCAGAGACTTCAACATTAGGAACACGGTAATTTGACACAATCAAACGTTGTCTTTAACCGGACGATTATAAAGGTTGTGATTGGTTACTGTGTGAGCAATGTGATGAAGTTGTGTAATTGAGATATAATTTGTCCCTCTCATATAAAGAGAGATATCTAGTGGATCCCTCGATGTGTTAAACTGTTAAAAGGCCTAGTCTAAGTGAATTGATATTGATCAATGTCACTTGGATGTTTTTCAGTCTACCAAGAGATCGAGACTAGTACGATTGAACATGTTGGATGACAATTCCATGCCTTATGTTTGATCAAAAGGATATCGTGTGACAAAATGATGTTATATACACTATTGATTAGGTTGTATCGATTTGATATTCATACAACTTGGGTAGTCATAATGTCTTGCTAGAGACTGCTTATGACTTGTATACCAAAATGTGTTTTGGTACATTGCCAACGTTGTATGAGCCTATTGGGTCGCACACTGAGAATGGTTTTGCGAGATTTTAAGATGATTCAGAAAAACAAATTTTATGTGATAAAATTCATGATAGAAACGTCCTTGTGGTGTATTACACTTATACTTCTTTAAGTAAGGGTATATGTGTAATTTACTTAACCGTATATATACAAGGGTTGTATAAATAGACGCTTTAAGTTAGAACACACGAACGAAAGAAAAAAGGCTGAAACTCTATTTTCGTTTTAGAAACGACTTAGGGTTTTTGGTATGCTCTGGATCGTTTTGGAGAGAAACAAAAAGGTTTGGTATTCTCTCGAAGCTAGCACTTCAAATCACGGCCATCGTTCGTGTGTGGACTGCTGATAGAGGGCGTTCGTCGTTGGCAGCGCCTTAGAGATCGATCAACCTTCAGAAAGGTATATTGCGATTGAGGTATGATTAAGTTTTTCATTGTTTAAACGTTTTTAATGGAATTAGATTTGGATCCTGTTGGGGTTTTTGTTAAAACTGTTTTGTAATCTCCGCTGCTTATGAACCCCAAAACCCAACAGTGGTATCAGAGCCTTCGAGTTTGATTCCATTAAATTCATTGCATGTTTTCTTCTGATATATACATGATATATGATTGAAAGCATGTTAATAGTTGATGTATATGTGATATACATAAGTTTCCTGTGATATTTATTATCATGTTTTATGTATATGATACATATATTCGTGATTTAATTAAAATCAGTTTCTTACATGCTAGTAACCATGTTAGGTTAATTCAAATAATTTCAATGAATTGATTTTCGTGTTCTGTGATCCATGACACCATTAGGTATAATCTTTATTTTTCGTGTATTAATGCATGGATGAAATCTCTGTAATTCAGTATGCATATTTAGGTTACATTGTCTTACGTTTCTTGAATTGTATAAGAATTTGAATATTAATTCGAAACTAATATGATTAGGTTCGATTGGGATAGTAGTTCATGATTCAATGACATATTTGTGATTATCTGGATGAGGACCGAAATTGCAAATAATTAATTTTCGAAATTGTTTATTTATCTCGTTATATCTATTTTGTTATGAACTTTCTATTTGATAAAGATAGATAACAAATTAGATTAGGAGATATAATCAAAATCGGTTTCGTTATCCCTATTGGATAAGATATAAATATCAAGAATTTTGTTATTGGTGATATGCTAGGATTCAAATATCTAAAGTCCTAATTGGATTAGGATAAGATAATTAGTTAGATGTGGGCCCGGGTTAATTAAAAATATTTTAATTGACTTAATTTTGGATAAATTAAGGGGTAAATTTAGTATAGTAAAATCAGCGAAAAAATATAATTTTCTATAGTGAATTTCAATTTTCGGAATTGAGATTCGTCTTTAAAAAAAAAAAAAACGAGGGCGCTGCCCTTGTACCCCGTCTGCTGACCGATCAGCGGAACCACCGCCCGCTGACTGGCCAGCGGGACCGTCGTCTAACTAATCCTAGCGCACGGAAATTCTTTTATTAGTGAATAGTATAAAAAATTTTCAAATTGTTTAGTGATTGAACAAATCAATAGAATATATGATATTTCATTGTTTACATAAAAATCACTAAAACTGAATAAAATTCCTCTATTAAATTTTAAGTCTCATGTCATCCATTTTAAACACTTGTCAAAGGCCTCGATCACGCTAATATAGTTTCAGCCATAGCTGGGTGTATTGTGTTATCTTGGTGAGAAAAGTTGGGTAAGAGTTACCTAAATATTTAAAATGGTCCAACTTAATAAAGTCTCAAAATAGTTTTGAGCTTTAGGCAAATGATGAGATAAAAACATGCTAAGACATAAGATGTCCCGTATCTCATAAAAGGATCTAAAAATTACATAAGATGTAATTGGTAACTATTACCTACCTAAATAATCTAGTTATGTGTTTCATGCCATAGCTGTCATAGAATTAGGTGAAATTTGGATTTTAGTCCCCTAAATAAACAATATGTTTTAGGAGGGTTAATTTAGTGGGAGTCTATTCCTCTATACTAAAATAAACTTTGTATAATCTTTATTGTAGATCAATGGCTTCTTCAAGTAACAATAATCACCTATTACTGCGATCCATCCTTGAGAATGATAAGCTATCTGTGACTAACTTTCTTGACTGGTTCAAAAACTTGAGAATTGTTCTTAAGCATGAACGCAAGTTGTATGTCCTAGATGCTCCAATCCCTGAGGACCCACCAGCCAATGCTACGAAAGTGTGAAGGATGCGCATAGTAAGCATGTCAACGATTCTACCGATGTTGCATGTATTATGCCGGCAACTATGGTTCCCTGAACTTCATAAGGACATGAAACTAATGGAAGCCTACGACATGGCTATAACTTATTTGAAGGAAATGTTCCAACAAAGCAAGCTAGGCAAGCAAGGTTCGAGACAGTAAAAAACCTACATTCTTGCAAGATGACCGAGGGTGCGTCAGTTAGTCCTCATGTTCGAAGATGAAAGGCTATGTTGACCACTGACTTGATAGACTCGGATTCCCATAAGCCAAGAGTTGGCTACGGATTTGATCTTGAATTCATTACAGAGAGAGTTACTCACAATTTGTGATGAACTACAATATGAATAATATGGAGAAATCAATTTCAGGGTTGCATTTGATGCTCAAAAATGCTGAACAAAATATCAAGAAACCCTCTAGTAATATGTTGATGGTCCAAAAGGGAAAGGGAATGAAAAAGAAAGGCAAAGGCAAGGCTAGAGTTGCCAAGGTCACATCGCACTGTCGCAAAGCTCGTGGAACAAGTCAAGCCCGACTGCTTCTCGCTTCAAAACACCCAACAGAAAAAGAAGGAAATTGTCATTTCGTCATGCACCTGGACATTAGTTCAGAAATTGCAAACTCTATCTAGAAGATCTAAGGAAGAAAAAGGGTAGTGCGACTACCACTACAGGTATTTATGTTATTGAAATTAATTTATCTACTAGTGATTCCTGGGTATTAGATACCGGATGTGGATCTCACATTTGTATAAATGTGCAGGGACTCACCGGAAGTAGAAAGTTGAAGAAAGGAGAAGTCATCCTCCGCGTAGGGAATGGAGCAAGAGTTGCCCCTGGCTGTTGGATCATATGACTTAGTTTTATCTAGTGGACTTATTTTAACTTTAAATAATTGTTATTTTGTGCCTGCCTTGAGCAGAAACATCATTTATGTTTCACGTTGGGATATGGATGGTTTTGATTTTATTATTGCAAATAATAGATGTTCCATTTCTCGTAAAGGCATATTTTATGCAAATGTTGATTTGTATGATGGTCTTTATATTCTAAGCATGAAAAAGTCCACGGATACTCCAGTCTTTAACATAAATACAAAGAGATTCAAGTCAAATGATTTGAATCAAACCTATCTTTAGCATTATCGTCTCGGGCACATAAATGAGAAACGCATAACGAAGCTCCAAAATGATGGGCTTCTAGATTCATTTGATTTAGAAACATATGAAACGTGCGTATCTTGTTTACTGGGCAAGATGACTAAAAGTCCCTTTACTGGACATAGTGAAAGGGCAAGTGATTTATTGGGTCTAATACATACTGATGTATGCGGTCCTATAAACACAATGGCTAGAGGAGGTTATTAGTACTTCATTACATTTTATCGATGATTTCGTGAGATATGGTTATGTATATCTTATAAAACATAAAGCTGAATCATTTGAGATGTTTCGAACGTTTCAAAATGAAGTGCATAATCAACTTGGTAAAACTATCAAAACACTTCGATCAGATCAAGGTGGCGAGTATTTAAGCCAAGAATTTGATGATCATCTTAGAAATTGTGGGATTGTCTCCCAATTGACTCCACCAGCAACTCCACAATGGAATGGAGTTTCTGAAAGAGAAATCGAAGCTTATTAGATATGGTTCGATCTATGATGAGTCATGCGAGATCTTCCATTATCCTTTTGGGATTATGCATTACAAACTGCAGTTTTCACTCTAAATCGAGTTCCTTCTAAAGCGGTTGATAAAACACCATATGAGATATGGTACGGGAAGAGACCTAGTTTGTCTTTTCTTAAGATTTGGGGTTGTGAGGCTTACATAAAGCGACAAGTCTCAGAAAAACTAGCACCTAAATCTGACAAGTGTTTATTTGTGGGGTATCCTAAGGAAACAAAAGGATATTACTTTCATAATCCCGCTGAGAACAAAGTGTTCGTTGCTCGGTATGGTGCCTTTGTGGAAAAACGGTTTATTTCAAAAGACACTAGTGGGAGAGAAATAAATCTTGAAGAAGTTCAAGAATCACAGGTAAACACTGAACCGCTACTGAAAGTTCAACAACGTTCCGAACCAGTTGAACCTCCACAAGTGACACAAGGCCCACGTAAATCTAGTAGGGTAAGACATGAGCCAGAGAGATTCGGATTTCTCATTACCGATAGTCGTGATGTGTTGCTTATAGACCAAAATGAGCCCACCACTTATCAGGAGGCTATGTTTGGACCAGACTCAGATAAATGGCTAAGTGCCATGAACTCTGAGATGCAATCCATGTATGATAACCAAGTTTGGAACTTGGTTGATTTACCTAAAGGTGGTAAGACCATTGGATGTAAATGGGTTTTCAAGAAGAAAACTGACATGGATGGCAAAGTGCGTACTTTTAAAGCAAGACTTGTAGCAAAAGGTTTCAGGCAGAGTCAAGGAGTTGATTATGATGAAACTTTTTCGCCATTAGCCATGCTTAAATCCATAAAAATTTTAATTGCCATTGATGCATATTATGACTATGAAATATGACAAATGGATGTAAAAATAGCATTTCTTAATGGAAAGCTGCTTGAGGACGTGTATATGACACAACCTGAAGGTTTTGTACATCCTGAGAATTCTAGGAAGGTATGCAAGCTCCAAAGATCCATTTATGGATTAAAGCAAGCTTCTCGAAGTTGGAATCTTCGTTTTGATGAAGCAATCAAGGATTTTGGTTTTATTAAGAACGAAGATAAGCCTCGTGTATACAAGAAGGTCAGTGGGAGTGTAGTTATTTTTCTAGTACTGTATGTTGATGATATATTACTCATTGGAAATGACATCCCAACATTGCAGAATGTCAAGTCTTGGTTAGGGAAGTGTTTCTCAATGAAAGACTTAGGAGATGCAGCCTATATCCTAGGGATAAAGATCTATAAGGATAGATCTAAGAGGCTAATCGGTCTAAGTCGAGTGCTTACATAGACAAGGTCTTGAATAGGTTCGGCTTTGCAAGACTCTAAAAGAGGATTGTTGCCAATGTCTCATGGCATAAGTCTCAAGAAGACTCAATGTCCTAAGACAAATGATGAGCGAGACCGTATGAATAAGACTCCATATGCATCGCTATTGGATCTATCATGTATGCCGTGTTATGCACTCGACACGATGTATCATATGCTTTGAGCACTACAAGCGAGATATCGTCGAGATCCAGTGAGAGTCACTGGATTGCAAGTAAAGAACATCCTTAAGTACTTAAGAAGGACTAAGGAAGTGTTCTTGGTCTATGGAGGTTTTGAAAATGATCTAGTTGTAAATGGTTACACGAGATGCAAGTTTTCAAACCGATATAGATGATTTTAGATCGATCTGGATATGTGTTTACTTTGAATGGGGGTGCGATAAAAAAGTGGAAAAGTTCGAAGCAAGAGGCGTGGCAGATTCTACTACGTGAAGTGAGTATATTGCGGCGTCCGATGCGAAAGAAAGGAGGCAGTTTGGATCAAAATGTTCATTTCTGAACTAGGTGTGGTTCCAAGTATTGCTAACCCTATTTGTTTGTATTATGACAATAACGGGGCAATAACACAGGCCAAGGAACCTAGATCACACCACAGATTCAAACATATACTCGGGCGTTTTCATCTCATCAAAGAAATTATTGAGAGGGGAGACGTAAAGATTTGCAGAGTACCTACTGAAGACAATGTTGCGGATCCATTGACAAAAGCTCTTCCGCGAGCAAAACATGATAGTCATGTTAGATCATTAGGCATTAGATGCATGTATGATTGGCCCTAGTGCAAGTGAGAGATGATGGGGCATGTGCCCTAGGTCAATCCATTAACTGTCTTCATGAATACTTTTAGTTAATAAAATAGAGGATTTCATTTGATGTTTATTATAATTAATTTGCATGTTTACATTATAATAAGATCCATGGGTTTTTACATAAATATCTTAAATGTCCCTAGTCGATCATTATACTGGGAACTATAATGAATTAAGACTAGTGTGAGCCTTGATAGATGATCATATGAAGATTATACGTATAGGGATACGAATCAAGATCACGAGTACTTGTCAGGGAACAAAGTACTGGACCAACCCGCTATGAGAACATCACATGGATTAAGTCATAGTTGTTTCTCATGATAGGTAAATTTTTCAGTCCTCTGACTTAAGATTGCCAGAGACTTCAACATTAGGAATACAGTAATTTGACACAATCAAACGTTGTCTTTAACCGGACGATTATAAAGGTTGTGATTGGTTACTGTGTGAGCAATGTGATGAAGTTGTGTAATCGAGATAGAATTTGTCCCTCTCCTATAAAGAAAGATATCTAGTGGATCCTCGATGTGTTAGGCTGTTAAAAGGCCTAGTCTAAGTGAATTGATATTGATCAATGTCACTTGGATGTTTTCAGTCTACCTAGAGATCGAGACTAGTACGATTGAACATGTTGGATGACAATTCCATGCCTTATGTTTGATCAAAAGGATATCGTGTGACAAAAGGATGTTATATACACTATTGATTAGGTTGTATCGATTTGATATTCATACAACTTGGGTAGTCATAATGTCTTGCTAGAGACTGCTTATGACTTGTATACCAAAATGTGTTTTGGTACACTGTCAACGTTGTATGAGCCTATTGGGTCGCACACTAAGAATGATTTTGCGAGATTTTAAGATGATTCAGAAAAATGAATTTTATGTGATAAAATTCATGACAGAAACGTCATTGTGGTGTATTACACTTATACTTCTTTAAGTAAGGGTATATGTGTAATTTACTTAACCGTCTATATACAAGAGTTGTATAAATAGACGCTTTAAGTTAGAACACAGGAACGAAAGAAAAAAGGCCGAAACTCTATTTTCGTTTTAGAAACGAATTAGGGTTTTTGGTATGCTCTGGATCGTTTTGGAGAGAAACAAAAAGGTTTGGTATTCTCTCGAAGCTAACACTTCAAATCACGGCCGCCGTTCGTGTGTGGACTTCTGGTAGAGGGCGTTCGTCGTTGGCAGCGCCTTAGAGATAGATCAACCTTCAGAAAGGTATATTGCGATCGAGGTATGATTAAGTTTTTCATTGTTTAAACGTTTTTAAAGGAATTAGATTCGGATCCTGTTGGGGTTTTTGTTAAAACTGTTTTGTAATCTCCGCTGCGTATGAACCCCAAAACCCAACAATATGTTGTACAAATAAGTGGATATGAATCTCGAGACAAAGAAAGGATGACGGCCGCTTTAATTAATCCCGATTAAGCGGCTAATTACAAATTAATATCATAAGCTCGGACCTACGTGGACGTCATGGGAAAAGTCTATGACAAGCCTAATCGGAAATACGTTACTTTTGTGTGGCGAATATTTAATTATCTTACTATTGTTATTAGTTCGCGCGCGTTAATTAAGAATTTCGCTTAGTCGCGTTGTGCGCGTGTAGTGACGAGTGTGCGACGTCGCGATATGCGCGTAAGCGTAACGGGTGTACGGGCGATATGGGATTTAGCTGTCACATCACATCACACATCACATCAAAAGTCACATCAACTATTCATCATCATTGCTTTTTGGTCCTTTCTCACCAAATAACAAAAAGAATAAAAAAAAATAAAAATAAAAATGTGTTTTGTTTAAAAACGGACGAGAGAGGAAGAGATGGAGAAAGAGAAGGAAGAGAGAGAGAAAGAGAAGGAAGGGAGAACGAGAGAGGGTGAGTGGCTTGCGAGAGAGGAAGCTCGGCGAGGAGCTTGGCGAGCGGCGAGCGAGCTCGAGCGGGGCGACGATGGCGAGCTCGGCGGGGACGGTGGCGAGCTCGGCGGTGGCGAGTTCGACCCCATTAATCAAGTGAGTTTCGCTCATTCTCTCTTCGATTTGGAGTTCTTTGAATCGATTGTGTGGTATTGATGTTTGGATTGTTGTTTAAACAAAAAAAAAAAAAAAAAAAAAAAAAATCAGCGATCGAACACTTGTGTGTTCGATCGATTAAAAGAAAAACTGCTGTGCACGGCGCATGCGCGCGCGTGTGCGTCTCTCCCATGGCCGGGCCCGAGAATGGGCCGGCTCGGCCCTCGGTCCGACCCGTTTGGGTCGGCCCTCGGGTCCGACCCGTTTGGGCCGGCCCGACCCAACCCAAACCCGGACGGGGACGGGTCGGGTCGACCGTTTGGGTCGACCCAGGCCCAGTCTCGATAAAAACGAGAAAAATGGGAAAAGAGAGGAAAAATTGGGAAAAATCATGGAAAAAATTCCAGAAAAATTAAGAAAAATATAAGAAAGTGGAAAAAATATAAAAAAAGTAGTTTTGAGGACTTTTGGGGCATCGGCACCAAGCACAACTCCAAAATGTGCCGAAATTAAACTTTTGGAAATAAAAGCTCGAGATTTTTAGTCACACATTATAAATTCTTTTAATGTGACTTTAAAATAACAAAAGTGGTATAATTGGATACCGGGAATTTAAGAGAGGCGTAGTCGGGTATCGAGCGCGTATCTCGAGGCGTGTGCGGGAGGTTCGAAAGCGTTCGAGGTAAGTAAACCCCGAGAAAGTTAGTTTAGAATTTACTTATTTTCCTTGTAAATTATTTATTTCGCATTACTTTTCGCCGATTCGGTTTGCATTGTTACTCTATTCCGCGTGTGTTTGTGTATGGTCGACGGGACGGTGATCTCGAGAGATGTGTTGGACGGGGTCTACCGTTCAGCAGATTCCTCTCATTTGAGGCGTTGGGCGGAAGTCTAACTTAGATCAACATGTTTCCTCTTTCGGCCAGTGAAGAGGGGTGTTGATTTCTTCACCTTCGGGGCCTTCTCGGTTTAGTTTTTGTCCCGTGTTCGACGACTATACACCACACTTGCGTTCGTATTGTTGATTATCTCACGACTTATATTCATGCTTTATATTTCGGTTCATTTACTTTATATGCATGAATTGTAGCCGTTTTCTTGGAATTCTTGTGAATACTAAGCTGAATTTCTCGGGATTTACTTATCGGGATTTGTCATTGTTTTTGGTGACAAATCGCGAGATCTGCGGCTGGCCGCGGCAAAGGAGTTTTAGGCGACTACGTCTAAGTAGGGAGAGGCCGCCACTTTTTGCATAGGTAGTTGTATGTATCTATTAACTACTTTATGACATTTTGGGATGACTTGTATACCGATACATGTATATGCTCATAGTTGTACTTTTGTCGCTTTTGATATACATGGTATCTATTTAGGGATTCCACACTTTATAGGGTTAATTATACAAATGCAAACTTTTCCTTCATACGGCGTTTGCATGTTTTTTTTAAAGGCTTCCGCTTGATATTTAATAACTTAATAAGTTGTGAATAACTTAACTTAGTCAATTTGATGAGAATATCCATAAAAAATCTTCATAAATATTAAGTTAAGGCAAATAAGGTATGTATAAAGGTGTAGGTCGCGAGCGAGTCAAAGTTAAGTGTGCGGTGACGTGGCATGCTTGGTGACGTGTGCAGCGACGTGGCGGTGCCGGTTTGCCTTGGAATTTGGGGCGTCACAGTTGGTATCGAGCTTAGGTTCGGGCGAACCTAGGGGAAAGTTTAATGCAACCGAATAAAACTTAACAACAAACATTAGATGTGGAAACCCGAAGATCCTGACTTAGAACTTTAGTTGGGAAGAGAACATGGGACGGGAAGTGCCAAGGCTTATACGTATATATTTTGATGTGTACTAGTATATACGCGTATACGAGGCGATACGAGGACTTCGCTATTGCGGATACGACATGGACGGACAACCGACTCCACACCCGGAGGATGGTGGACGGACGAGTAATACTACGCCTATCGCGGCGATCGAGTGTACTCGATCGGATTGCGGCACACGATCAACGATTCGAGCACATAATGGCCTTGCTCGTGCTCAAACAGCGGCTATCACGACGCTTACGCCGCCATCACACCAAGCGCCCCGAAGCGCGGCGCGCCGATTATTCGGGGTATGCCGATTCGCGATTATGGCGGAGACTCGTACGGAGATTACCACCCCGGCGTCTACACATGCAGTGACACTAACACAGACCCCACAGGAGATCACATTTGAGGCTTCCCTGTCAGCTGAGGCTAAGCTGACGAAGGAGTTTGTGAGATTTCAGGCGGGATATTTCACTGGAGGCGGAGACCCGGAGGCAGCTGCGAGATGGCTTCTTGCACACGAGAAATTACATAATCTTCTGAAGATCCACGACGGTATTCGCGCTAGGATATCGGATATATGCTCGAGGAGAGGCGGGGTTTGGTGGACCGCTCATACCGAGACTCATGGAGAGCGACTACTTGGGTCGGTTTCGAGCGGAGCCTTTTATGACCGGTACATACAGGGAGATACGATTACGTACGAGACATGACTTTTTGTGTCTTAGGCATGGTAATCGTACGGTGGTCCGAGTACATGGAGAGGTTTCGCTACCTATTACGATTCGGCGGCGATTTAGCTTCTACGAGATCGTGACCGGGTTCACTACTGCGGAGTCGGACTTAGAGATGAGATTGCGAGCGCAGTAGTATCAGGTGGAGCTCGTACACTGCAGGAGATCTACGAGAGGGCCTTAGCCCATGAGACATATCTTATCTTTCGTGCCGCGATGCCCATGCCACAGTTGGCATCGGGGTCGTCCCAGCAAGGCACCGGGTCTGACATGAAAGGGAAGAGGATCATCGATCACGGAGATAGGGGAGGACAGAGGCCCAAGCATGAGGACCACCAGGCGATCAATTCTCATGCGATAGTACCTGCACAGTCAGCACAACTGTCAAGTGGTGGTTATGCACCGCGGCCATGGCAGAGAACCACCCAGGATCAGGGAGGCATGGACGGAGGACAGTATGGTCAGAGTCATGATTATAGGGCTAGCGGACAGGACGGTCAGGGCTCCGGACATAGGCAGAATGTCACATGTTTCAGATGTAGGCAGAAGGGGCACTACAAGAGTGAATGTACTAGGGAGCCAGCACCACCACTAGCAGCTCAGCCAGTGCAGGCGAGGGAGGAGGTGCACGCAGTTGTCGCACCAGATCGCGACGCGTCTCGGCAGTTCGTCGAGGGTATGTTGATTATTTTTGTCGCCCTTTGCATACATTGATAGATTTTGGTTGTACGTTATCATTTATTTCGAGACGAATGGTAGGAGAGTTGGGTTGATACCTGAGAGCGTTAGCACCCACCTTATCCTCAGCACGACCGCTGAAGATAAGATATGTCCTAATCGGATTTGTAGAGATTGTCCAACCGAGGTTGGTGGTCATCAATTACCCGTAGATCGAGTATTAGAGTACCTAGAGTTCGATATACTCTTGGGAATGGATTGGTTGGCGCCAAACCACGCGCGTGGGGAGTGTGGATGGAGTGGGTGGTCTTGACCCACTCTACTTGGGGTTCCGGCGACTGCGAGGTCGGAGTGAGACTGCGAGGTGGGATTAGCGGGATTAGGAGGCCCACGAGGTAGGAGATCGGCGGAATGAGACTGCGAGGTGGGATTAGACCAGCGAGGTAGGAGGCAGACGAGGTAGGGTGGGCCTTCACAAAATTTCTCTACTTGGGGTTCCCGGTGACTGCGATGTGGGTGGGATGAGACGAGGTGGGCGGGTCCACGAGGAGGCGGCCGGCGAGGTGGATTTGGGCCTTTACAAAATTTAATTATTAGTTCAAATAATAAATGTTTGGAGAGGGTGACGTTGTATCATTTTATACCTAGCCACGATAGGTGAGTTAGGGCTCGACCATATTTTGAGCCAACACATGTCATTATCGGCATGACAGTAGAAAGTGAGATGTTACCATAACCAATTTGGCATAGGACGCATTTTTTGGTTGGCAAACGAAAAATTGCCGAGAATATTTACGTAAGCCATGACTTTCTAGGTCAATGCGCCACCGGTTTGAATGTTGCAACAAGTAAGGAAGGGCGAGCGAGGATGTAGCTGTCGTTAGGTATGAGATCGTTGTAGATCACACGAAGATTTGGAAGACTAATCGAGGTTACAAGCTGCGAAGGACGAGACAAAAGGAGTACTCGAACAAAGCACCGTGACGAAATTTGAGTTATTAAGTGGATGATTTGTTCGACTTGAAGGTTTATCCCTTGAAAGGTCACATTGGGGAGAGAGTCTCTACCATGCGAAGGCGATACTCCACTTGTTCCAAGGTAAATACCGAATTAAATCTGAATTTCGGGACGAAATTCCCCTTAGTTGGGAAGATTGTAACGGCCCGCTTTAATTAATCCCGATTAAGCGGCTAATTACAAATTAATATCATAAGCTCAGACCTACGTGGACGTCATGGGAAAAGTCTATGACAAGCCTAATCGAGAAATACGTTACTTTTGTGTGGCGAATATTTAATTATCTTACTATTGTTATTAGTTCGCGCCGCGTTAATTAAGAATTTCGCTTAGTCGCGTTATGCGCGTGTAGTGACGAGAGTGTGCGACGTCGCAGTATGCGCGTAACGTGGGTGTACGGGGCAGTATGGGATTTAACTGTCACATCACATCACACATCACATCAAAAGTCACATCAACTATTCATCATCATTGCTTTTTGGTCCTTTCTCACCAAATAACAAAAAGAATAAAAAAAAATAAAAATAAAAATGTGTTTTGTTTAAAAACGGACGAGAGAGGAAGAGATGGAGAAAGAGAAGAAGAAGAAGAGAGAAAGAGAAGGAAGGGAGAACGAGAGAGGGTGAGTGGCGCGAGAGAGGAAGCTCGGCGAGGAGCTAAGCGCAGCGACAGCGAGCTCGGCGGGCGGCGATGCAGCGAGCTCGTGGAGACGATGGCGAGCGCGTGGCGAGCTCGGCGGTGGCGAGTTCGACCCCATTAATCAAGTGAGTTTCGCTCATTCTCTCTTCGATTTGGAGTTCTTTGAATCGATTGTGTGGTATTGATGTTTGGATTGTTGTTTAAACAAAAAACAAAAAAAAAAAAAAAAAATCCAGCGATCGAACAACGTGTGTGTTCGATCGATTAAGAAAAGCGCACACGAGCGCATGCGCGCGCGCGTGTGCGTCTCTCCGCATGGCCGGGCCGGAATGGGCCGGCTCGACCATGGGCGAGCCTGGACCATTCAGTCCCAGTCGGGTCGGGTCGGGTCCGACCCGTTTGGGTCGGCTCGACCCAACCCAAACCCGGACGGGGATGGGTCGGGTCGACCGTTTGGGTCGGCCAGACCCGGTCTACGATAAAAACAGAAAAAATGGGAAAAAGAGAGGAAAAATTGGGAAAAATCATGGAAAAAATTCAGAAAAATTAAGAAAAATATAAGAAAGTGGAAAAAATATAAAAAAAGTAGTTTTGAGGACTTTTGGGGCATCGGCACCGGCACAACTCCAAAAATGTCGAAATTAAACTTTTGGAAATAAAAGCTCGAGATTTTTAGTCACACATTATAAATTCTTTTAATGTGACTTTAAAATAACAAAAGTGGTATAATTGGATACCGGGAATTTAAGAGAGGCGTAGTCGGGTATCGGCGCGTATCTCGAGGCGTGTGCGGGAGGTTCGAAAGCGTTCGAGGTAAGTAAACCCACGAGAAAGTTAGTTTAGAATTTACTTATTTTCCTTGTAAATTATTTATTTCGCATTACTTTTCGCCGATTCGGTTTGCATTGTTACTCTATTCCGCGTGTGTTTGTTTATGGTCGACGGGACGGTGATCTCAAGAGATGTGTTGGACGGGGTCTACTGAGTTCAACGATTCCTCTCATTTGAGGCGTTGGGCGGAAGTCTAACTTCCAATCAACATGTTTCCTCTTTCGGCCGTGAAGAGGGGTGTTGATTTCTTCACCTTAGGGCCTTCTCGGTTTAGTTTTTGTCCCATGTTCGATGACTATACACCACACTTGCGTTCCGTATTGTTGATTATCTCACGACTTATATTCATGCTTTATATTTCAGTTCATTTACTTTATATGCATGAATTGTAGCCGTTTTCTTGGAATTCTTGTGAATACTAACTGAATTTCTCTGGGATTTACTTATCGGGATTTGTCATTGTTTTTGGTGACAAATCGCGAGATCTGCGACGAGCCGCGGCAAAGGAGCTTTAGGCGACTACGTCTAAGTAGGGAGAGGCCGCCACTTTTTGCATAGGTAGTTGTATGTATCTATTAACTACTTTATGACATTTTGGGATGACTTGTATACCGATACATGTATATGCTCACCGTTGTACTTTTGTCGCTTTTGATATACATGGTATCTATTAGGGATTCCACACTATAGGGTTAATTATACAAATGCAAACTTTTCTTTCATACGGCGTTTGCATGTTTTTTTTTTAAAGGCTTCCGCTTGATATTTAATAACTTAATAAGTTGTGAATAACTTAACTTAGTCAATTTGATGAGAATATCCATAAAAAAATCTTCATAAATATTAAGTTAAGGCAAATAAGGTATGTATAAAGGTGTAGGTCGCGAGCGATCAAAGTTAAGTGTGCGGTGACGTGGCATGCTTGGTGACGTGTCTAGCGACGTGGCGGTGCCCGGTTTGCCTTGGAATTTGGGGCCGTCACGCGCTAACTCAAAACTAACGCGCTAGGTAGATCAAATTAGCACGCTAATGACGTATGAATTGTGACGTTAAGGGCTGTTTTGGTTATTTTCAACATAGTACATGTATAAACATTTATAAAAAAACTAAACTTACAAAAATTGGACTTCAGGGACTTAATGGACTATAGCTCGATGTTAGGGAGCTTGTCGAGTCGGATCTAAGAGTCCGGGGAGGTCGGAGAGCAGTGTGAGGTTCGTAAAACCAAACTGAAAAACTCTGAGTATTTATTCTACTTACATGTTGTTTCTATCATTCCTTGTTGTTTATTATTCTATTCGGTTACTTGGACATGGGTTGAGGTTACTCCCTTGGATTTCCTTGGTGCGTGTTCATGAGGCACTAGACTATAGCACGTGTGACCCGACCCTCAGTGAATGGCGACCTGGGCTTGCCTTGGTGCACGCGTCGGTGACTCAGCGGATTTGGCTAGCGCCGCGAGGGACCAAGTGTTGGGCCAGTTGGACGCAATCACTGGTGGGAACTTGGTGACCCAAACTATAGTCTAGTCCCTCTGGAGTGATTACACACATTTGTTAGCTAGTCTGTTGTTCATTCATGCAATGAGCCATTTATAGTTGTCTGCTTTATATTTCGGCATGTTTACTTGACAACATTCCTTGTATTTCCTTTACTTTATTATATGAATGCTCAGATGAGTTCTTTGGGATTTTACATATTGTACTCGTCATCTATCTTTTTGTGATGATTGAGTGTTGATCTTAATACCAGTAGGGGTAAGGGGATCCTAAGCGACTACATCTGATTGCCCACTGTCGAGGACCTACTTGAACGTGTTTATTTTTGATATTTTGTATATTTTGGGTATTGGGAGACTTGAGATAACACCGTACATATATATATACCTATTGTGGTGATGTCGCTTATATACAGAGTACTTTTCAAGGTTTTCCACAGTAGGTTTTGTCTTGAACAATGTTTATCATGCTAAATTACCTTGATTAAATGGTATTAAGTAAGACTTATGCTGAATATGTTAACCTTTAAAATACAACTCATTAGTATGGTTAGGATATCAATAAATTGTCAACTAGGTCACGATTGAAACAGTTAGATTCCCACCGGGATTGGATAAAGCATATAAAGATAATATACTAGTTTTTCGGATAATATACTTGTGGACATGATTTATGAGATATAAAGAGGACGAGCAGGTGCGGACATGTGTAGTTGGGCCAACCGGCAGGAGTACACGGAGACACATTACCCGGGGGCGGTAGGGGCCGCCACATTTGTGGGGAGCATCTCCTGTTACATCTGTTGGTGGATTTAATTACTACATACACTTTGTGGATGATTGCACAAGATTTACATGGCTATATCCATTGCGTTTGAAATCAGATGTTGTCAAGGCATTTTTGCATTTTAAAGCTATGGTTGAAAATCAGTTTCAATATACTATCAAACGAGTTCGGTCTGACTGGGGAGGTGAATTTCATGTGTTTAAACCCATTCTTGATTCATATGGCATTATTTTACAACATTCTTGTCCTCATACTCATCAATAAAATAGTCGAGCTGAACGTAAACATCATCATATTACTGAAATGAGTCTTGTCTTATTGGTCATGAGTGGGTTACCATTGAAGTTTTGGTAGGATGCTTGTGAAATTGCTACTTTTCTTATCAATTGTCTTCCTACTAGAGTTTTACATGATGTGTCACCATATGAAAAATTATACAACAAACCTCTTGATTAAAGTCTCCTGAAGGTGTTTAGTTGTGCATGTTTTTCATACATGAGACCATACAACAGTCATAAGTATCAATTTAGATTGAAAATGTCTTTTGCTAGGGTACAGTTCCATCCACAAAGGTTATAAGTGTCTTAATGCTGCTGGTAAGACATTTATTACACATCATGTAGTATTTCATGAAGAAGAATTTCCATATGCCGAGTTATTTCCATCCACTTCATCTTTAAGAGATGGTGCCTCTTCTTCATAGGTGTTTTTGTTCCTTTACCAATTCCTGATTTTAGGTCCTTAGAGTTTTCTTCAATCACTGTATCTCCTATTGTTCCTAGTACTTCGGTTCCCAGTTCTTCGGCTATTAGTACTCCAGGGGTTTCTCCTTCTACTTATGCATCTCTTCCTGCAGTTCCTGTGTTGGTTCAGTCACATGTTTCGAGTGTTAATGGTCCTTCAAACACATATCATATGATTACTAGAGCAAAAAATGGGATGAGTAAGAAGAAAACATTTGTTGCACATACTTCTAATGATTCCAGTACTATTCCTACAAAGGCTGAAATAGCTCTCAGAGATCTTAAATGTAAAAAGGCTATGGATAAGGAGTATGCTGCTCTACCGAAGAATGACACATGGACTTTAGTTCCTCCTTCTTCTAATCAGAATGTTGTGGACAACAAATGGATTTTTTCTATAAAATGCAATTCTGATGGTTCCATTAGTCGCCACAAGGCTCGTTTGGTAGCTGAGGGATTCAAACAAGTTCCCGGTGTCGATTTTGGTGAGACTTATAGTCCAGTGGTTAAATCTGCTACAATTAGGGTGATTTTATACCTTGCAGCTCAATTTGGCTAATTTTTAAATCAATTAGATATCAATAATGCATTCTTAAATGGTTCGTTGGGTGAAGAAGTTTTTACAAACCAGCCCCTGGGTTTTGAAGATGTTAATTTCTCGTCTCATGTCTGCAAGTTCAACAAAGCCTAGCTTGTATGGCTTGAGACAGGAACCCAGGGCCTAGTTTGAAAAACTCAAGTCCACACTTATCTCTTGGGGTTTCCGTAATTCAAAGGCTGATAATTCTATGTTTTTGTTTAAATATGGCCAGATGGTGTTATACATTCTTATCGATGTTGATGACATCATTGTTATCGGGTATCATTTTGTATCCATTCAGTCATTTATTTCTCAATTGCATAATTGTTTTGCTTTAAAAGACATTGGGGAGTTGAACTATTTTTTGGGAATGGAAGCTCGAAGAGACAGGTGTGGCTTATATCTCACTCGAACAATCTATGTTCATTAATTGCTTAAACGTGGGGGTATGTCTAATGCCAAACCTATTGATACTTCGATTTCAGTAGACAAGCCTCTCTATGCAGATAGCAGTCATTCTTTTAATGACACCGCTCTGTATAGAAATTTACTTGGGGGCTTACAGTTGTTGGTCCATACGAGACCGGACATTGCTTATATTGTGAATAGTACCAGTAAGCCCCAACAATCACACATTGGCAAGCTTTTAAACGAGTATTGTGGTATTTGAAAGGTACAACTAATTTGGGTCTCTGTTTTAGACTGAGTTTTCAGCTTTTTGTGATAGGCTTCTTTGATGCGGATTGGGCTGCATCAATGAATGATCGTCGTTCTGTTGCAGGGTATGCGGTTTCCTTGGGCCGAAATCTAGTGGCGTATCAATCTAAGAAGCAGCTAGTGGTTTTAAAATCGAGCACAGAGTCTGAATATCGAGCATTAGCTCAGGTGACTGCTGAGATTGCCTGGTTATAGTCTTTACTTTCAGAATTATTTCTTTCTCCTACTGGTTGTCCTACCATTTGGTGTGATAATTTGAGTGCAACTCCCGTAATCTGCTCGTAATCTGGTGTATCATGCTCGTACGAAGCATATCAAGTTGGATATTCACTATGTTCGTGATAAGGTATTGGCTTGCCAGTTCTCCATTCAGCATGTTCCTACTTTGGATCAAATCGCAGACATCTTCGCCAAATGTTTTACCTTCTCCAGATTTCAATTTTTAAGAGACAGACTTGGGATCATTTCCATTCCCCTTAGTTTGAGGGGGGATGTTAGAGTAAATCATTAAAACATGTATAGGGTGTAACTCACGTGAGGTGTGTGTATAGAGATATGCGATGTATTATGATGGGTGGTGGAGATTGTATTGTGGTTGATATATAAATGAGAAATATCTTTCACGTCATCTCTCATTGAGAGAAACGTGTGTCCTTTCATTTCACAGCTAGGGTTCTTGAAACCCTAGCAATGGCTGTGCGTTTCAAATGCTCAAATAGAAAGACCACCAATCTCTGTGGAATCGACCTTTTGCCACTATTCTACAAAATAGTTGGTTTATGAATACTTTATTTGATTGATGTGTTCGGCTCGCGTCATTCACAATTTTAGTTTTTTTTTTGTTACAATTCACAATTTTAATTGCAAGATAATAATAACCTTGTTAAATTTGAGATTTCTAGTGTATAATTGAGTTTTGCGCGACAAGGTCATATTTGGTTTCATATATCCAATCCAATCAATAAAACTTGACATGTTAATTTGATATTAAAAATAGGGACATCAAATTTTATGTATATACTAATTTTATCTAAAAATAATTGTTTGGTGCCTGGTTTAACTAAATCCATTAACTCATGAGTCATGCTAAAAACTGGGGCTTAGTTTCTAATCCTGCATATTGCATGTAATAATTATTAAGGTCAGGCCGCCTAACAATGGCCTCCTTTTTTTTGTTACTGATGATTCAATTTTTATGTTATTAAAATATTAAAATATCAGAAGTCAAAAACAAAAATTAAAACCTTTTCAAAAATAAATATAAAGATATCAAAGCAAATTAAGTTGTTTTTGCCTATAATCAAAGCCTCCTGTTTCTTGCGCATAAGTTGATTGGATTAAGTTGTCGGGGGAATTTGACACATCCATTATTTGGCAATAAGTTTAACTCTTAGAGCATCTCCAATGAGATCATGGATCGGGGTAAAAATGAATTCAATTGGGATAAAATCTACATCCAACTAAAAAAAATGCTCCCAAATGGGATCATGAATTGATATTAATGTCCATTTTATGTGGCATGGAATCAAAGTGGAGGGTGTCTACTACAATGTTTACTTCTAAACATTGTGGTAGACTGCCACGTCAAACAAATGGATTTTTTAAAAGTTTTTTTTTCAGACCTTTATTAATATATAATGAAAATTGAAAATAAAAAATGACAACTCATTAATTCATGGTCTAAATTTATTGTTCATTGGAGAACATTTTGAGAGGTGAATGTCTATCTAAAGCCACATAGGATAAACATCCTCTCCACATCCATGATGTGGCACCAATCCATGGTCTAAATCCTCATTACCATTGAAAATGCTCTTAGAACAAACACTACTTAGTTACATATAGTTTCTATATATATATATTTATATATATATATATATATATATATATATATATATATATATATATATTTAATACGAAAAAATGAAAGTGACAAAAAAAAAGATAACTTATTATGTAGGAAAAAAAATGATTGTCAATATATTGAATAAAAATGATTATACAAGGATCGACTAACTCAAGATTTACCTATAAAAGAGAGAATATCGACATTATTTCTATCCTTTACTTCGAAAATCATTGACTTTCGAACCTAAACTCATAATCATGGAAATCATCCTTTTAATTTTCTTTGAGAATGATGCTGACTTTATTTCAATTAGTCATTGTCCCGCGCTTCTCGCACGGAAGAAACCGAGTATTAGTATTTGTTCAAAATACATTAATCTAGAACTCAATGAAAATAGCTTTGATGAACAAAGGAAAGTAAACACAAAATGTAGCCTTAATAAATATATAAATAAACATATATATTAGAGTTGGAGTTGATGATGTGACGGAAGAGTGAATGATGTGGCGCGAATGAAGCTTAATAAGAAGCCACGTGACAACTCAAGATGTAGGCTTATAAATGTATCCCGTGACAATGCAAGATGTTACTTTATCCCCTTTAGAGTTGGAGTTGATGATGTGGCGAAAGATTTGATCGTGCGGCGAATGAGATGCCACGTGTAAGACGTAACTTTATTCCCATTAGAGTTGGAATTGATGACACGAAGAATGAGGCGATGACGTGGCGATTTAATTTTTATATTTAGTCATGTTTAATAGGGTTTTTAAAAAGGAATGTAATGAGGTATTGAATAAGGCTACATATTGGGCATGTCACGTGGCACACCCAAGATGTAGGCTTAATATATAAATAGATTAGAGTTGGAGTTGATGACAGGTTGAATGAGGTGATGACGTAGCGATTTAATTTTTATATTTAGTAATGTTTAATAGGGTGTTAAAAAAGGAAGGTAATGAGGTATTGAATAAGGCTACATATTGAGCATGCCACGTAGCTCGTCGAGAAGGCTCGAAAAATGTCACGTGGCACACTCAAGATGTAGGCTTGAAAAAATTACAGAAGTACTAATGTTTTTAGTTTAAATCCAAAAAATAAGGTTGTGTTTTTTTTTTTCTTCAGAATAAGTAATAACGCCTGGGTTGAAAGGGGTTATAGCCGACATGGACGGTCCGCGTAGGATGACCACGTGGACATGAGTAGACCGAATAGCGTCTATGGGTTATACGGGTTGCTAGCCTCGCAATACGTGCTAACGTTTACATGAGGTATATGGTTTGTAGGCCCATGCAACCTCGTGCAACTCATGCAAACGTCACGCACGTGTCTCGAGGTGGTAAAGCCAATGCCAACGTCATGCATGTATCTCCTGGTAGACAACACATGTAAACGCCACGCACGTATCTCCTGGTTGACAATCCATGTAAACGTCATGCACATATCCCGAGGTGGAAAATCCATGCAAACGTCATGTACGTATCTCGAGGGGGCAACTCATGCATATCCACTACAAACCATAGACCTCATATAAACGTTAGCACGTATTGCGAGGCGGACAACCCGTATAACCCATAGACGCTATTCGGTCGGCTCATGTCCACGTGGTCATCCTACGTGGACCGTGTTACACGGATAGCGCCTTTTGACGTGGACCGTCCACGTCAGCAGTACACCACCCTATTTTGTGAAAATGCGCTATCCAAACAATTGTCCCGCCACCTCACCGTCACCTCACAAACTGCAAAATAGCCAATAACGCCTTTTCAAAAGGTGTTAGTGGGTGTTTGTGACGTGGTGGTGAGGTTGTATGGATAGCGCCTTTTGAAAAGGCGCTATCCATACAACCTCACCTCCACCTCACCGCCACGTCACAAATATCAAAATCAATAACGTCTTTTTAAAAGGCGTTATTGGCTATTTTGGTTATTTCAAAGTACACCACCTTATTTTGTGAAATAAATTGTAAATGTGCCTTTTGGAAAAACACCTGTAGGCGTAATATATATAAATAACCAAACTGCCAACACTAATGTGATTAGCATGAGTTAATTAATTCCTTAAAAACATATATTTACAAAGTAAACCAGAAACCAACTTCCAAACGTGGCTAACACCTCATTAATCCGCCCTTGCTAAGACCTGCTCGTATATTTAGCAAGAAAAAGGCCACAATACGCTATGTGAGATTTTTCTCAAAACACCCCAATTGTTTATGAGGGCACCCCAAAAGTGTATCAATTTACATGCATTTAGAGGTGCCATCATAAACAATTGAGATGCACATAGGTGCCCAAAGTTAAATGAATTGAACTCAAATATGTGAATGCAAATTATGATATGTTATCTTTCCTCCCGACATAGTGCCACGTGTTGCTTATTATGAACTCTCAGAAATACCTACCAAGTGTTTAGAGACATTTGATAGCGAAACTGCCAAATTATTCAGTTCCACAAAAGTGAATACGTCCTAATTGAAAAGGTCTGTTAATTGAAAGATTTGTTAATTGTGTTACAGTTAATATAGTAATTGTACTGTATCGTGATAATGATAGATTTGTTAATTGTGTTGCAGTTTATGTAGTAATTGTAACTGTATCGTGATAATGATAATTTTGTTTTAGTTATATTGTAATTGTGTCAAAATTGCAATTAACGTAAGTGTATTTAGAATCGGTCTTTTAAATTAAAAAATAAAAATAAAAAATCGGTATTTAAAAAAAAAAAAAAAAAAAAAAAAAAAAAAGAGCCCGTCTTAATTTAATTTATGGGTAGCTAATGTCTATGTCAAAAAAAAAAGAAAAAAGAAACTGATGTTAAACAGAAAAGAATACAAAAGGACAAAAAAAATAAAAATACTTGCAAAAAATAGGTAAAAATATGGATGTAAATTACAAAAATAGAATACTGAATAATATATATCTGTTAAAAAATTGAAATACTAGCGAAAAATAACTAAAAATATGACAATATGATATCATAATTGGAATTTATAAGAAAAAAATAAAAAAATGAGTCATTTATCTTTCTTGCTCCTAAGTGGGGTAGAATGGTAAAACACAAAATATGATTTTAACTGTGACATTGTGACGTCATTAAAGTATAATTTCTATTTTCCTTTTTTTTGCTATTTTTAGGTTATATATGTTTTTAATTGTTATACAAATAGGATTTTTGATTTTCTAATTTTCCTTTTTTTGTTGTGTTTTTAATTGTTATAAAAATAGGATTTTTGGTTGTTATTTTTGACTTTTTTAATTTTCTTTTTTTTTTGCTATTTTTTAGGTTATGTTTTTAATTGTTACACAAATAAAAATTTTTGTTTTTAAATTTTTTTCAGAATTTTCTATTTATTAGATACTTAATACATGATATATTATATTATTTAAAAAGAAAACTATACATATCTCTACAAAAAAAAAAAAAAAACAAAACAAATGATATATAGCGAGTGTGTATTTTAAGTTGAGTAAAACTTTGATACTTAGTGTTGCCCACACGAGAAGCGCTCGATACGACTAGTCTAAGTTTACAATAGGTTTCCATTCATATTAATTTATGAAAAAATAAAAACGTAATTAATTTCTCCAACATAAGTTAAACCAGATATAATTAATTAAAGACGCAATCTTTTTTTTTTCATTTTCTTATTTTGTACATTAATTCGGCTTTGTGGAATTGTCAAGACAAAGGGATATTAAATACTAAGATCTTATACCTAAAATAATTATGATCAAGTCGAGACTGATAAGTTACACACTTTTCATACATATATGCATTCGTTAGTGTCATTGGGATAAACATCGAGCGGTATGCACTCACATCACTATGCACAAATCGAAGAATTTCGACAAATATAACTTTACCAAAATTAATGTCATCTAGAACATTTTCCTTATGTCAACTAGCTATACATGAAAATGAAGATGGACTTCTGTCACATTGTTGTACCAAAACTAATTGTCTTTACAAACACATCAATCTTATTTCTTATTTCTTTTTCTTTTTTTGATGGGGGTTGACATGCAAGTTGTTGTTGTTATCCATAGGGAGAAAATTCCGAATCGGAAAGTTGGAAAATGAGAACGTCATTGTGGTCATGACAGGACTGGGAATGGTAAGTAATGCATCTTTTTTATATTTCACAATTATATATCATTATTAATTTTTGGCTTAATAGACAAATATAAAGTTTTTGTAAAAATATCCCAACGTTTGAATTTTGGTAAAAATATCATAACCTTTTGATTTCTTGTAAATTGTATCATCACTTCCTATTTTTAGCGAATTACACTTAAAAATACAATAAATTATCCATACAATTGAGAATATTATATCATATAAATGAAATTGATATGTAATCTAGTGATCATTCTTAATTTATTTATCTCTATATAATTTGTGGTAATCAAAATTTATATATCTCTAAGTTAGACTTCTTTTTTTTGTTTTATGAGTAGCTAAATGCAGGTTTAGCCACAGAACTGCTTTTAAGTCTATTCAAGGTTAAGGGAGTTCTGCACTTTGGAATTGCAGAGAATGCTAACCCAAATCTTCAAATTGGAGATGTTGTCATTCCACAGCACTGGGCTCATAGTGCCCTTTGGAATTGGCAGGTACTTCATGCATGTTGTTGTTCCCGTCGATGTTTTATATCTCGATCGGTCATCATTTCTTTTTGGTCATCGATCTCTGGATAATTTATTTCATTGTGGTTTGAATAATATAGGGATGATGCTGAAGATGAGTTAGCTTTTGAAGCTAATGGAGACTACACAAGAAAATCGGATACATTAATATTTCCAAGTACAGCAATGTTACAAATGGGGGTTTATCAACAAATTTACTAAACAATATATGGTCTCAGCCACAGAAAATATTTCCGGTTGATGGACATTGGACAGCCAGAAATTAGACAACATGCCTTCTGGGTTCCTGTCAAAAACCACTAATTTGAAGTTGCAAAGAATATTAAGATACTAATTTCACTTTCTAATGTGTGGTTATGCTTAATTTCAAGTTAATAAAACAAGAAAGCAATCTCAAATCCTTAAAACTATTCATGTAACTATGCATTCCTATCAGATAGAGGTTTGAATAAGCAATATATACCCTTTGTTTTTCCTAAAAATACATATACCCTTGTTTAAGTTGTTTAATTTGTTTTGATTTTTCAGGGTTTGGAGTTGGAGAGGTGTGTGAATTTCTGAACTTGTTTGCCAAGGAAGCCAATGGTGCTCACAGTAGAGAGGGGATGCAGTGCAAATGTGTTAGTTGACAATGCAGCTTACAGATCTTTCCTGCATTCTAAGTTCAACGTAACACCAATCGACATGGAAAGTGCTTCAGTAGCTCTAGTCTCTCACAAACATAGAACACCCTTTATTGCATTTAGGGCTCTCTCTGATCTGGCTGGTGGTGGATCTTCTTATAATGAAGCTGCTATCTTTAGCTCTCTTGCAGCCCAAAATACTGTTCAAGTTCTTATAAGATTCACTGCCTTGTTGTTTGCATAGTCAAGTCTTGTTATAGCCAAAAACAATTACATTATCATCAGAAGATTTATAAAGGACATAATTCATAAGCTAACCAAAAGGTCCACAACCCCAGTTACACAAAAAATTAGGAATCGAGCCAGTTAGTTTCTCAACTATAGGGGACGACTAAATCAGTTTCTTGCACTGTAAATTTGGTATACACACTTATCAAGGGCCATACGTACAAAGTGGCCCCTGAACTAGAAAAGCCAGAGTATCACCTGCCAACAAAAAAAAAAAAAAAAATGCTGAAGTGACCATTGAGACACCTACATTTGTGGAAAAAGTACAAATCAGTCCTGAGGTGGCCCACATGGTCAATTTGCAAATAACCCGGCCCTCAAACTAAGAGATAATAATGGTCTTCCAGGGACAGCGGGCTTTGCTGTGAATATTGAGACTTAATGTTCTTCTTACCAAAAAAAAAAAAAAAAAAAAAAAAAACTTGCTGTTCTCCTCTATTTGCTGAATTATAGAGTATGGAATAATGTATTATCATGGGCATGGGATAAGGGTAGCAAAAACATTGTGTCGGAATGTGATTCCCTTGGTGCCGAAGAAAGTAGCTGGAGTCGCGGAATTAAAACATGTTTAGCAGTAAGCTGGTACTAAATGTGGCAGAAATTAAAACCTGTTTTCTCAAGAATCCTTAATCGGTAGAGAGTACAATTCTTTATTATTAGTAGCCACATAGTTAGGCCAACAAGCCGCTAAACAGGTTTAATTGAGACATCTAAGCCTCCAAAATCACCTTCATGTAGAAACAATTTTGATTTGTGGGCACGATGAAACTTTTGAAGCAAAATAAAATCAAACTTCAGCAGTCTTTGGAGGGCCCTTCCACTTGAAGTTGTCTGCGTATGCTTTAGGCTGCATACAAATTTGGAAACCGCAACATCAGATTCTTTCGACAAAACATAATAAGAAAACATAGGAAGGCTACACATAAAAAAAAAAATAAAAATGGAGCCAAGTAGCAACGTACATAAACTAACCATGTCTCTTTTTTCCCTTTTGAGATGGAACAGGAAAATACCTTATTAAAGGAAGCAATTAATCGATATAAAGGTACAACCAAGAATATGAAAATATTGAACCTCTTGGTCGACGTACCTGAAGAAAAGGTTTTATTAGGTCAGACTTCAAGATTGGCCAATACGTTGTACATGAGACATCTTTCTATCCCTGGATGATCAACTTAGTTCCCATATCTTATCCCAAACAGGAAGTTCTTCCATGGATGACTTCTGACCAACACCAGCTTGTGATTGCCACTGAGGAGTTTAGATGGGGGGAAAAGCCTAGTCAAATCTGAAAATGTTTGGGCAGAAAGAGTTTGATCTCCCAGTGGTGGTGCTCATCATCTCAACATGGTTGGGAAGGCTTCAAATTTAGGCAAAACTTGGAGGCTTACGCAAAGCCCAGAGATTGGAAATAATTAACAAACATACCTAAGTATGTTTAGCTCAGCATTTCAAGGTATATTTGCCTTAGCCTGACAACAAGCCTCTATAAGATCATTTCAAGGATACTTGCGAATATGCCAAGGAAAATTACTTCACAACACAATCAATAAATCTAAGTTGATTTTCATGAAGGAAACTAGTATTCTTGATTTGATGCTAGTGGCAAATGAAGCAGTGGGATACTACCAAAGACAAGAAAAGGGTGTGGCTTGAAAGTGAATTTTGCATAGGCCTATGACATGGTTTATAAATCGTGCTAGAAAAAGAAAATGTTTTGGCTCGAAATGGAGAATTTGGATGAAAGATGCCAAACAACAACAAACTTCTCCATTATGATCAAAGGAAGACCGGAAAGTCCAATTTAAGAAGGGGGTTACGACAAGGGGACTTCTTGTCTCCTTACTGCATAGGGGCGAATGATCTCCCATTGAGAAATCAGGAGGCTTTGAAACTGAAAGTTAGAAGAATGTTCTTTTCCACTTTAGTTTTGCTAGCAATCGCCTTTCCAACTAAAAGGAAAGGAAGATGTTTCTCATGAGCTTTTTGATAGCTTCCAAGTTTAAAAAACTAATTAAGTCGAAACTAAAATTATTGCCATTGATTAAGAGGAGAACGTGCTGACAAACATGGTGTTTGGTATTGGATGTTGGTTGCCCAATGGGATCACGGATGTTAACTTACTAGAGCTTTCCAAGGAGGGAAGTCCTATGAAATCGGTATTCTAGGATGGAGTGATATCAAAGATCTCCAAGTGACCAGAATAACGAAAGCTTAGTAGAGATTGAGAATGAAACATGAAAAATAAGACATGAGAATGAGAGACAAGCAAAAAGAAAAAGAGAACTTTTTAATGATTCAAACAAGAAACTCTTATTCGATACTTCATTTATATAGACTATTCAACTTACATGACTTGACTCAAATAATTCCAGACAAAATACAACTGGAAAAGGACACTTACAACTCGAATAATTACAAACAAATAAAATACAAAAGACACTTACAACTGGCGAAAATAAATGACACTCATACTTTACTAAAGTAGATTCTTTACCTATTTACTAGACATACACATAGGACACATACTTAATTTATTGGACACAAGACGACAAACTTGACTCAAACTTACATCCAAAAGAGTGACGCAATTGTCACATGACACAAAAAACATAAACGCTAGAAACAAAACTGCATTATTCTTCATTGTTTGTATAAGATGAATTTCATTGGTGCTTGATGGATAAGATGCATTTCATTGGTGTTGGATGATTCTTGATGCATAGGACAAATCCCCATTGGTAGTTATTGACTTAGCATAAACTTAGTGAGAGGTTAGGGAAACAATTAAAGAAAATTGGTCCTTCAGACAAACTTCCTTCAATCATTTCTAACAAAGAGTCGTTAAATTCTAAATGTCCTTTATCTCTGACTGATGCAAGAAAATAGGTATTGAGTCCTAAAGCAATCAAGGATTTTATTGTTACTTGTATTAGTCCTATACGTATGTATTTGTATTTTTCACTACAAGATTGGATTTTTTATGGAGAAATCAAATGTATCTCTTGCCCTTCGACATCAATAGATCTAGCATCTTCTTCAAGTTTTATAGTAAAATCTTGATATTTGGAGAAAGGTCTTTAAGTATAAACTTGATGGACATCTATCGTAGATTGTTCTATGCTTGTGAATGAAATCTCATTTCTCTTTCTTAAATCTAGTTTTGATTTCATTTTTTCTAGTTTTAAAATAGATTTGTGGTTTTGGCTTGATTCTAAAGATGAGGTTTCAAATTTTGAACTTTGATTTTTGAAAGAAAGAGTTGATTTCATTTTCTTAATTAATTCACTCATATCTACACAGATGAGTCAATAACTATCAATGGAGATTTGCCCTATCCATCGAGAATCATCAAGCACCAATGAAATGCATCTTATCCATCAAAGCACCACTGACAACTTATCCATCCAAACAATGAAGAATAATTCATTTGTTTCCATTGTTTTTTCTTTTTGTATTATGTGACAATTGTGTCACTCTTTTGAATGTAAGTTTGAATCAAGTTTGTCATCTTGTGTCAAATAAATTAAGTGTGTATGTCTTGTATGTATGTCTAGTCAAAGGTTAAAGAATCTACTTCAATAAAGTAGAATCGTCATTTATTTTCGTCAGTTGTAAGTGTCATTTGCATTTTGTTTGTTCGTAATTATTTGAACTATAAACGTCATTTGCCAGTTGTAATTTATCCATTTGTAATTATTTAAGTCTAAGTCATGTAAGTTGAAGAGTCTATATAAATGAAGTACCGAATGAGAGTTTCTCATTTGAAGTTTGAAGCATCAAAAATTTTCTCTTCTTTATTTCTGCTTATCTTTCATTCTTCACTATCATCTTTCTTTTTCATTCTTCATTCTCAATCTCTATTAAGCTTCCGTCATTACCAAAGCTTATGTTATTCTGGTATCATGTTCCAAAGTTCCCGTTATTCTGTCATTACCAAAGCTTCGTTATTCTAGCTTCCGCTATTCAGGTATCACGTTACCAAAGCTTCTGTTATTCTAGCTTCCGTTATTCCGGTATCACATTACCAAAGCTTCCGTTATTCTATCACTACCAAAGCTAATGTTATTCTAGATTCCGTTATTCTGGTATCACATTACCAAAGCTTCTATTATTCTTGTGCAACATGCTCTATCAAAAAGGGGAGTGAAGATGTATAGCATGGATACATGAAACCAATAACTTAAGGGCAAGTCATGCTAGAGATTCTCTAGAGAAAAGGATTTCTCATGAATAAGATTAAATATGGCCTTAGCAAAATTAGGTGGCACAAGTAGCACAAGATTATCTTGGTAAAGGCCATGGATGTAGAATTCCTCCTTCAATCTCTAAACTCTTTCAGCCAAACACATCCCAAAAGTTGGGTAAAAAGAGAATCCAATACATTTTGGAAAAAAATTTCGTAAGCAGATTTTTTTTTTTCGCATTTGATTTCCCATCTCTGATTGCAAGACCAAAGGTCGTAACCTTCCACCTTAAACTAAGCAATTGATTCCCAATTATATTCTTCTTTTTATAAAACTTAGAACTACCATTTATCTACAAAATGCACTAGATTAGAGATTTGGGGCTAAGGCTTTTTGTATTCACTAGGGTAGAGAAACAAGAAACCGGTCTTCTACTATCATGAGTTAAGAGAGTCTGCATCACACATTTAGCTTTGCCAGTGTCGCATCACTTAAAATCTAGGGCCAAATTCATAAAAGTCTTATTTTCTTATGCCACTGATAATAATTTGATTCCAGAATTTTCCCAAGCAAATTTTATTTGGAAAGCCTTGGTACCATCCCTAATTAAAGTTTGAGAGGTTGGCAATACTAGAAAAGGCAAGTATCCATGACAGTTCAACAGAAAAATGCTCATTGTATTATTTCTCCCAAATGTTCTTGTTCATGTCTACAAGAAGAAGAGAATGCGGACTATAAGTTGATTGCAACCCAAGGTAATCTGGGACCAGATCACAATTTTTACAAAATGGACAAGCAATTAAGCTAGCACATAAAAAATTGTTCTGCATTCCATCATCACTAGCCTCCAAGAAGACTCAAAAGTCTTTTCAAAATTATCTTCCTGGAAAAATTATGGATAATTTAGTTGGGAAAAAATAAAAGGTCAATTGAGGGAAATCTCTAGTAAAATGTTAAGGACCAATCTAAGATTTTAGAATCATCATGGGTAGTTAATACAAAATACACATAAGACAAATTAACAGCCAGATTGTTAGAAATATGGGAGGTTTATTAAGAGAAATGGGCTAAGTTAGGATTTTATTTGTAAATTAGACTGCTGGTCCTTCAGATTGTTTCCCATTCATTTTTTGTTATCCAACCTTTCAATATCTCTCTCCAAAGAAAAAGGGACAAGCAAGCCTCAACTCTACAGCATAATTTTTTATTAACTCTTATCAGTCCATAAAACTTCCAAATCTCTCAACAAACTGGTTAACTAATATCCTTACCATAATTGGTATAAACAACCCAAGATGTCAAAATTTTAGATTTATGATTTTTCCCACACTAAACCAGTCAATAGATTTATCTTCAAAAAGTATCCCATTCCTTTTTAAACAGATTAACCAAAGCATGTCGTAAACATCTTGGATTCTTCTCGGATAGTTGGGGAACAAGAGCTTCAAACTTATCTAGGAATCTAGGCTCGGTGAACAGTCCATTGTAAGAGAGTTCCAATTATCTTACAATTTTCCAGCAAATGGATAATCTACGAACAAGTTATAGACATTCTCTTTTTCTTGAAGGAAGAAATGGCAAGGAGTCCAACAATGATTTTTGTTTTTCAATCATTACTGTTCATCTTTCTTAAGTCTATTAAACACCCAAAAACTTTAATTTTTAATGGTATCATAACTATGCAAACAAAATTTGCTTATGGCAAATGTGGAAATCTATGTTACTCGGACTCAGGTGCGGGTATGAGCCTAAAGGTTGGACCCACCTATCCTCTAATTTAAGGACAAAGGAACTCGACAAAAAGTGTATAAAACTTGAGGCATATATGCTTATATACGTGTAAAAACATATATAATAGCTTATATACCTTTTTTTTTCATTTTTCATTTCTTATTCCACACTATAAAGTTCTTGTTAATTTTTTTCTTTATTCTCTTACATTTTGAATCTTTTTGTACAAAGAAATCTACGATTGGAGTATCTATATCTTTTCCGGTGTCGGACTTGTTTCAAATGTCCGACATGGGTACTTTAGGTTTGAGTGAAGTGTCTAAGTAACATTCCTAGACTATCAATCTGGCGTAGCATAGCAATTCAGCAATCAGATTTTTGACAAATCTGATTAGTTTTTCCCAACTTGGAAGAACCGAAATTGGAAAAAAAAAAAAGAACACTAACAAAACTTAAATTTTCGATTGATAAATTTTGTCCTTATTACATTCCCGCAGCTTTAATCATATACTAAATAAGACTTCGAATCTCACTACAACTAAATAAACTAAAGATAAATTATATCTAGATAACAACCAAACTTCCTAAAATAACTACGACTCTAAGTTTATCTTTCCAACTAAATCGATCCACATCAGCATTCCTAACTATATCGAAATAAATAACATTCAAACTAATTAAACACAACTGAAATTACTTTACACTCAAAGCCAACAAAACTCAATCTTCATCAATCTCCCCCACTTGAGAAAAACTCTTCCTCGAGTTTGAATATAATGGAATCTTAGGATCATGAAAGTGAGACAAATCTGCCACATTGAAGGTGTTTGAAATACTCATGATGGTTGGTAAATCTGCCACGTATGCATTGTCATTGATCTTCAAAATAGCATATGGACCATACTTCTTAGGCTGTAACTTATTGTAGGTACTCACCAGAAAATGCTCCTTGCGTAGAAACACCATTACTCACCAACATTGAAAACCTCATGATGCCTAAGTTTATCACCTGCAGTCTTGTACTTTTGTTGGCTGATTCTAGCCTCTGTTTCACCTCCTTTTGAACTTCAATAACCTGCTCTGCCAAATGCTTTCTTCCATCACCCTTTGGTAGGTAAATTAGATCAAGGGTATGTTGTGGAACCTTAGTATAAACTATGGAGAAAGGAGATCAACCAGTGGCACTATGAACTGCACTGTTGAAGGAAAATTCAGCTCGGGGAAGTGCTAGATCCCATTGCTTCGGCTTATCACCACAAATACTTTTAATCAAATTTCCCAAAGTTCTATTAACAACCTCGGTTTGCCCATCAGTTTGAGGATGAGCAGTGCTACTAAACTAATGATAGAGATTGCAAAAAATGACTAAGAAACATGTTGTCTCGATCAGAAGTAATTAACTTTGGAACTCCATGTAAACGAACTGCTTCCTTGAAAAACAAACGAGCAATACCCACTGCATCTAAAGTCCTCCTACAAGGAAGAAAGTGAGCCATCTTCAAAAATCTATCAACAACCACAAATACCGAATCAACATGTCTTTTGAGTTCTAGGTAGACCCAACACGAAGTCCATAAATATATTCCGGAACATGTAAAGGCATGTAGAGGCCTGCGTTTTTGGATTGTCATTCGGTTGTTGGCATGTAAAACACTTTTCAACAAACCGATACACATCCTGAAGTAATTGAGGCCAATTAAATCTCTCTTTAACAGCTGCAAAAGTCTTGTCACGCCCCATGTGACCCCTATACCTCCACTGTGCAAATCACTAATCACTTGTTCTAGCAAAGATGTTCTAAGCTAACATAGTTGATTCTCATGCGTTAAGTACCCTTCAAGCACAAAAAAAATCATCAACCAATTGTTGATTAGAAAGCTTACTCCGCACCTCAGTGAAGTCCTCATCATGCACATAATTACCCTAAAGTTGTTCAAACCCAAGAATCTCAAGGCGCAAAGTAAGCAATAAAGAAGCTCGTCCACTCAAAGCATTTGCAACTTGGTTGTGAACCCCAGACTTGTGTCGAACTTGAAAGAATTTTTTTGCAAAAACTAACACCACCAAGCATGCATGTCACTGCTTATGCATTTTTGACTGTTTATGAAATTCAATGCCTCATGATCCGAGTATAGCACAAACTTTATGGCCACTAGGCAGTGCTCCTAGGTTTTTAAAGCATGCACCACCAAGTAAAACTCTTTGTCATAAGTACTCCACCGTCATCTAGCATCACTGATTTTCTCGCGGAAAAAAGGCCTCTTTTCCTATGAAAGTACAGCTCCAACCCCAACTCCACTTGCGTCGCTCTCAACCTCGAATAATTTATTAAAATTTGGCAACGCAAGAACCGGAGCGGTGCACAGCTTCTCCTTCAGAATAGCAAATTTTTTGGATGATTCTTCTCCCCAAGAATACTTGCCTTTCTTTAAGCATTCCGTCAACGGGGCAGCAATGGCGCTAAAATTCTTGATAAAACGCCTGTACAAAGTGGCTAAACCATGGAAACTACGTAACTCCTTTACATTTGTAAGAGTTGGCCACTCCAAATAGCTTTGATCTTAGTGTCATCCACCTGTAAGCAGTCAACAAAAGCAATATATCCTAAGAATAGCAGCCTATTGGTTAGGAAACTGCATTTCTTAAGATAAACATTAACTTGGTTCTCCTTTAGGGCTGTTGGGACTTGCTGCAAATGCAACAAGTGCTCATTTCAGATTGACTATAGATCAAAATGTCATCAAAATAAACCACCACGAACTTGCAAATAAAAGCTTTCAATACCTCGTTCATCGGACGCATGAAAGTACTAGGAGCATTGGATGAGCCAAATGGCATAACAAGCCACTCAAATAGTCCTTTTATCTTGAAGGCTGTCTTCCACTCATCACTGGGTCGAATACGAATTTTATGATAACCATTCTTCAGGTCAAATTTAAAGAACCATTAAGCTCCATGCAATCTGTCTAGCATGTCATCCAACCTTGGAATCGGGAATCCGTAGCCCATTGTGATGTGATTGATGGCCTGACTATCAATGCACATCCTCCAACCCCCATCTTTTTTAGGAGTTAACAATGCAAAAAATATGCAAGGGCACATGCTCTCCCAAATGTGCCCTTTGCATAGAAGTTATTCGACTTTCTCCCTCAAAACCTCACTTTCCTTTGGATTCATCCTGTAGTGTGGTAGTTTGGGCAAATTCGCTCCAGGGATACGGTTAATGTGGTGTTGGATGTCCCGCATAGGTGGTAACTCGTCAGGTATCTCCTCTAGCATCAAATCGTGGAATTCATGCAATAAAGGATGTACCAATGATGGGTGCTTCTCCACTGTCAACTCACCCTCCACCATCAACACGAGCTTGACTATTAAGGCATGAATTTGCCTGTTCTCCTTGATCTTAGCCTCGAAATTTCAAGAAATGAAGAAAAGGTCGGTTTTGTTCCCATTGTTTTGTAAGCAACAACATATACTTCACACCCTCCTTTTCGAGCCCTGTACACATTATTCCTACTCGAAAGTTGAGCATCGACATCACATTGCCAAGGGCAACCAAATAACAACTGGCAAGCATCCATGTTAACTACATCACAATAAACTGTATCAGCATATTTACCAATTGAAAAGGGAACCTTACAACGTTCGGTTACCTCCAACTTTGGTGTTGTTGTCTTGATCCACCCTAAAGTATAAGGATTGGGATGTTTTTCTATCAGTAAATTGAGCTGTCATACTGCCTCTATATCGATTATGTTTTTGCAACTCCCACTATCAATTATGACACCGAAAACCTTATCATTAATGGTGCATCTTGTTCTGAACAACTAGTGTCGTTGGTTGTCAGTCAAATGCTTAAGGGATAGCATTAAACGTCACACCACACAAGTTGTGATTACATCCTTGGCATCCTCCTCATCCTCGCCATCCGCCTCGTACGGAACCCCATCCTTGTCACTTTCCCATTCCACAATGTTGACAGTCTTCCGCAAAGGACATTCATTTGATTTGTGGTCGGGTCGGTTGCATTTGAAACACTTATTATGGAGGGTCTAGCGTATGGATTTTTTGGCTTCTTGAATTATGTTGTGGCCGACAGCACTCGTTTGTCTGTCACCTTATCATCCGGTTACCGACCACTTCCACCGATGTTGCCTCGTACATTGGTGTCTCTTCCCTCATCATACGCACCAGCAGGACTATAGTTATCATAACTCCTATTTCGTACATGTTGCATTAACTCTGCTTTTAACGCCATGTTCCTTGCTTCAGAAAGGGTGCGAATGACCTGCACACCTATTATATCCCTCAAGGACTGTTTCAATCCATCCACGTAACAAGCAACATGCAGCCCTTTAGACTCAAGAAGGTTGTCCCATTCTGCTAACCTCATAAATTCAGCCAAGAACTCATGCACAGTCTCAGTTCCTTGTTGACAGTGTTGATACTGCTGAAACAAGATATGCTCATAGTCTGGCGACAAGAACTCTCACTGCAACATGCATTTTATCCTATACCACGTCCTTCTCAGGAAGGGTCTCTAAGCAGTCAAAGAACCTATCGACTTCCGCTATCCAGTCCATGAATTCTTCTATGTTCAAACTGCCATTGAATTGGGGAATGTCTACCTTCAGCCTAAAGTCTCAAAAACCTCTATCGAAACCTCCATTTCTTCCCCTAATCCCCTCGCCAATGGGTAACGACCGAACTAGTTTTGTTTATAGTCGTCCTCCACTACTGAATCATCAAACCCTTGCTGCCTTCGCGGAGGTTCTGCATATGCGATGAGCCTAAGGTTGGGGATTGGCCTGTCGCGATGGTCACCAAGATCTCCCTTTGCTCCTGGCCTTTCATGGACATTTTGCCTCCACCGTGCTTCGAATCCAACAACATCCAAATGTTCTAAAATCTCCTATAAACGTTTCTCAAAACGTTGGAATTTGAGATCCATCCGTTGCTCTAAACGTTGCTCCAATCGTTGCAACGCTTCGTCTCCTTGAATATGAGCTTCAGTCTTTTGAACACCGACTTGAGGACCAGTACTACCGCCTAGCATTGCCATGCTTTGATACCACCTGACGCAGCGTAGCAATTCAGCAATCAGATTTTTGACAAATCTGATCAGTTTTTTCCAACTTGGAAGAGCTGAATTGAAAAAAAAAATAACACTAATTAAAACTTAAATTTTCGATTGATAAATTCTGTCCTTATTACATTCCAACAGCTTTAATTATATACTAAATAAAACTTCGAATCTGACTACAACTTAATCAACTAAAGATAAGTTCTATCTAGATAACAACTAAACTTAAAAGACTCCTAAAATAACTACAATTCTATGTTTATCTTTCCAACTAAATTGATCCACATCAGTATTCATAACTCTATCGAAATAAATAATATTCAAAACTAATTAAACACAACTGAAATTACTTAACAACCAAAATCAACGAAACTCAATCTTCAAGTAATTAAAAAACCGTGTTTGAACTAAAAGAGCTTATGGATAGTCTATCCATGCATGAAAGTAAGCAAGCAATATTCCATTCATCTCTTCTACTAAAGGAGCTCAAAAATTGAAAAGTTGCAAGGTTGAAAAAAGATAAATAAAGTTGAAAGTTGGCAACAAAGATTGTAATAGGGAGTTAACGAATTCTAGACAGTGAGTAGAGAGACAAACCATTGGTTAGGTTCAATTCTCTACACTACGAGCTTTTGCAAAACCCAATAGAATCACTTTGTCCTAACTTTAGAGGCCTATAATAAGAATGAAAAAGAGAATAAAATGAAGAGAAAAACTTCCATGGACTTTGATATTAACCTCTTTGAGCTTTTTTAGAATCCCTCTAATTCATAGCATTAAAATATTTGTTGCAAATGATCTTAAGCTACAAGGGAACACTCTCTAGAGAATCTCTATGACCATGGACAAAAGATTCATTTGTTTCTCAACACGACATTGCCAACTTCATATCCTCCGTTTAGCAAAGGGGCATCACATCTCTTCTCACCTCACTGAGTTGCCATGCGACCTTTTGTGTCATGCAGAAGAAGTTATGAATCTTCGTACTATTGAAGCAACAATCGAGAGTATTGGCTACACACTTCAGTTTGTTGCTTTGAGATTTGACTATCTTGCTTGGAGTAAGGAAATCGAATACGTGCGCTTACGCTTCTTCAAGCCACAAAAGAGTCTCATCTTTAAATTGAAGATGAGATATTGGAACATACTCCTTCCAACCTCAAAGCCTAATAGTACCTCTATGGTATGTTCGCTTGTTGTTTACATCTTTCACCAAGACAATGGATTCGACATCGAGGAGATTACCACTCATGTTTTCGTTATTAATCCGAAAAATGCGAGTTGTTTGATTTGGCGAAGCCAAATTTTGAGATCAATAAAATTACATTTATACCCTTGACTAGAGAAAAAAAGGCTTTGCCTTACACAATTTTTTTTGTCTTTTTGACCTATTTTCCCTCACACGCCATATTTCTCACACACGTCACCATCTTCCATCCTCGCTACCGCCACCGGCACCTCTCGTCGCCAAACTCGTGACCTCTCCGACCCATGGTCGTCGCCACCCTCCCCGGCCCACCAATGCCCTCCCTACATCTCGGCCAGATCTGGTTGAGGAGGAAGAGAGAAGTGGGTGGAGGGGCTACTGGAGCACCTCACCTCCCTCACCATGTTTGGCCACACGAGACCGAACATGGTGAGGGAGATGGGGGGCAACTTCTAGTGCCTCTCCCTTAAAATAGAGAGAGAGAGAGAGAGAGAGAGAGAGAGAGAGAGAGAGAGAGGATGGTGACAAAGGCGAGAGGCGACAGGAAGCAGCAACGACAGTGAGGGTGGAAGATGGTGGTAATGGTGTCTAGGTGTGTGAGGGCAAATAGGTCAAAAATAAAAAAAGTGTGTGTAAGGCAATGTTCGTGTGTGTTTAGCAAGCTCAAAAAAACCTACGAATCATCAATTTCTTACAACCTTCTTCATCCAATTTGATTTAATTAGAGAGAAGAAAGATCAAATAAGAACCCTAAAAATCATCAATATGCACAACCTTTTTCAACCAAATTAATTATCAATAACAAGAGAATCAAAATAAAAGAAAAAATCAAAGCAAAACCCCATACATCATCAATTTGTACAACCTTCAACCAAGTTGATTATCAATCAACAAATTAACTAGAGAAAAGAAAAGATCAAAGAAAAACTCTAGAAAATCTGAAATGCACAAAGATGAGTTCAAAGTGGGTTTATAGTGATGAGAGATCACGTGGTGAATTTGGACGTTAGAGAGGATGTGGTGTCACCGAAATGGAGAGAAGTCGAGAGATGCTTGCATCGCGAAGGATCTGGAGAGGATAGAGAGATGGACTTGGAGAGGATATGGTGTCGCAGACTCGCATAGGTAGAAAGAAGTCGAGAGTTCCTTGTGGAATCGCAAGGTATAGGGTTTGTTGATGTTATAAAATCGAGGGGCATTTTTGTAAAGTGGCAAACCCGAAAGAGACAGATTACTAGCGATACGGGGAGACACCACTTTGTTTTAGAATGACCACGAATGATTCGCTAGTCTATCGAATCACTGAAAACGCGAAACAAACATTGGTTTTGCGCGCAAAATCGAGACCAACTAATCTATCGAGCCTACGCGAACATACCACTACGGGTTTATTTTGAGAAAACACTTGCCTCAAAGTATCACACTACCATTGCGAATAAAAGAGGTGACAACAAGCCTCCTTGTCCTAATCCCCTATTAGCCAAACTCTAACCTCTAGTCTACCATTAATCATAATGAGAATTTTAATGTTTTTTAGAAGTCTCCCATCAAGCTCTTCCATTTCCTAGCATAACCCTTATTTTACAACACATAATTTACAAAGTTTCAATTCATCATCTCACATGTGAAGTCTTTGCAAAATCAACCTTATCCACTGCACTCTGCACCCTTATTCTTTGATAGCAGTCGTTAGCTTCATTTACCAAAAGCTTGCATCAAGTATGCTTCTCTCTTTAACTAAAGTGAGCTTAGATTCATGAACATTGTGATGGAGAATACTAACTATACCTATTAGTGAGCAACTTGTCGATAAAATTATAAAAGCTATCAACAAAGCTATTAGGTATGTAATTGGCAGTCTACAAGGAATTAACTAGGTATGCAAGTGGGGCGGGGAATCCCCGTGAAGGATGGGGATTCCCCGCAACGGGGACGGATACGAGGAATTCAAATGGGGATGGAAGCGAGGATGGGGAGAAAATCGCATATCCTCGCAGGTACGGGTATAGGGATGAGTAAAAAAATATATCCGCGGGGATCCTCAAGGCGAATCCCCATTGGTGATCCCTGCAGGGATCCCCGTGGGTATCCCCATTGGAGATCCCCATATAACAAACAAACTCTAACGAGATTTATAACAAACAAACAAACTCCAACGAGATTTATAATTTTAACTTATTTATATGATATATTGTATATAGGTATATATTGTATGTATATATATATATTGATATTCTATGATTTGTACCTCAAAACACTATTGATACATATAACAAACAAACTCTAACGAGATTTATAATTTTAACTTATTTAGTTAAATAAATAAAATATTTTTATTACCAAACTACATTAATTATCTATTATGTTTTGAATTGTTTGCAACTACATATACATTTTACAAATATAGAATCAAATAAAAAAAAATTGCAAAACCTTATTGTACAAATTACTAAACTACATTAACTACTATATGCCTATGCTAGCAATAGACATATGTATATTATGTATAAATACTATTTAAAAATACCAATATACGTATACATATGTATGTGTCTTAGACACTTTAGTTTTTTTTTTTTTTTTGGCAAAAATTAAGTGGGGAAGAAATATTTCCCCGTGGAGATTAAACAGGTACGGGGGATGAAAATTCATCCCCGCATGGGTATGTGTACAAGGACGAGGATGGAGATGGGGGTCCCCATCCCCAACCCTCACCATTTGCATCCCTAGAATTCACCCTCCTGGGCATGGGGCATATATTTACATTTCATTACTTGTCGCATGCACATCCACTATTATAAGACTCCTCCATTAATCTCACAGTATCCACTTTGACCACCTCCCAAGGTCTTTGATAGAATGACACCAAGGAACAAAGAGAGTGAATTGACCAAGTGAAAAACATGTAGATGTCTTATATTTATAGCATAAACAGCTGAAATCAGTAAAAGGCATTGCCGTACACTTGACGTTCAAAAGAACTAAAACTTTATAGATTCTCTAATGCTATTCTGAGGTATAGTTTTAGAGAAAAGCTTAAAGCTAAAACGAAACGCATGCCTTGCAGGTTTGATGTTTTTTTTTCCTTACTTTTTCCAAAACTCCCTTCCCTATTTTTGTTTCCTTTTTCATTTTATTCAAAAGCTTGGCATTTTTTCTTCCAAAGGACACTTCACGTAAAAATCAATGATAGATTATATCATTCATTGTTCCAGCTAATCCAGCGCCTACAACTATTCCTTTTTTTTTCTTCAAAAGAGACTTTTTCGTAATGATTCCGTCCTGATTTAAAATTGTTGAGCCACAAAATCAACTGTCTATAGATGGGAGAAGAAAGAATCTGAACATTGTTTGAAATGGGATATGCTAGAACAATATCTAACCACCAAGCTAGGGAGCAAATCCATTGATCTCTATCAGTAGACTCGTGTCCGACACAATTCCTAGAACCAAATGTAAATAAAGGCATTGTATTCTAAATCAGCAAATGTTGGTAAGTGAATGACACAAACCTTCAAAAGAGGTGTATGACGCTTCTTAACCTGCAGAAAAGAGTTCATTTGGTTATTTAAAAGAGAGATTACGTAGGATAAAATTGAAAATTGAAAAACAACGTCAAGCTCAAGCAGCATAAACTCTTAGGTAGCACAAAGTAAAATTGAGAAAGAGATGAAAAAGTACAAAATGTCAAAGCTCGTTTAAGAATAGAAGCAGATTTATTATGCAAGCAAGAAACCTTCAACATGGACAACATATACTAATATAGAGATTGGGTTTAGTATTTACATATTATTAAAAAAAATAACTTTTCTTAACCGTAAAAGCGTATATATATTTTTTTAAAAAGGTTTCATGGGGGACACCAAATCAGCATCAGTTTCCATAAATACAGACATAAACCAACATTAAAAATTAGCCATGATTGAAGGCACAAGTTTGGTTACATTGTACGGCTACTGCTACTACAAAAGTGAATAGAAAGAATTATGAACATAAATAGAAGAAACGCACAAAATGGTCCCAAAAAGTGAGAGAATTAATGGACTAAATTGCATGTTTGTATTCCCATTTTAGCATAAATTTGAGCCATGTCAAGTACAATGGAGACCATACTGGTGTTAACAAGGAAAATTCAGTAAGAATGCTAATTAAAACTGTTAAAAAGGCACCATTTGACATTAACATTCTTGAAAGAATATCATCCCAATAATAAACAACAACTATTATTTATAACATATGTAACGCTTGCAACTTGTTTTAGACGGGTGTTTGTATATGTATAGCTGCTTTCAATTTCTTCTAGACGAGTGTATGTATATGTATAAAGAGCAAGAGAGTAAGAGGAAAAGCAGATAGAAAATAAATTAAGGAAAAACTAGATCAAAACTAAATGGAAAAAGCAGGAATTTTTCCATATATATGAAAGTTGAATTACACAAAACCGTTATTTAAGAAACAATACACACACACATCTATGTATGAAAGTATAAGTTAGGATAGTGTAAGGATTTTTAAGTAAATTAGTGAATTTAGACTTATAGCAGTGCGTGAACAAACTTTTGGGCACCAGACACACATACATGCACGCCTCTAAATAAAACTACTTGTATTGTACCAAAAATAGTGATTCTAATTTTTGTGCAAGATACCAAAAAAGAATCAAATAACCAAAATTATTTTTCCTTACTAGTCTTTATCTTGAAGTGCAGTTGTATTATGAACCTATTCCATGACTACACCTTCACATGCCAGCTTGTAAAAAAACTTAGAATAAGAATCCTTTGATCTAAAATGATTAGGTCGCTAAAGGTGCACATTCATTCCAACTATTGCCATGTTATACTTGAAGTTGCGGACAACATTTGACTGTCTTTTCAAGCTTATACAAAAATATCAGCTTTGGCTTACATAATACTGCATGGCCATATCGAATCAAAATAGTCTTTATCTTGATCAAGAATGAATTAATCTAACTACGAATTTCAATAAATTTCGCAACCAGGAGTTTCGAGACTTCTGAAAATGCAAGAGCTTCAACACCATAATAGATTACAACTCCTAACAATTTGCAGAATTTCTTAGCTTTCAAAAGCAACCTCTGACATTTGTTTATCACTTATAGGAATAAACTCATACAACTTTTTCCTAGAACTTTAAAAGTCAATGTGTGATCATGAAAGAGTAATCATGGAACTTTCTTTCACAAAAAAAGACTTGCAAGCAACTTCTGTAGTAATAATGAAGAATGCCACTTTTTTTACCAACTAGTCTAGCTTTCAACATATCCAAGTAATAATACTTTCAGTAGATCAATGTGGTTTTATATTAAAAAGGTTTCGCCCTGTTAGTTTTCCTACTTCTATCCTTTACTCCTAATTCGTAGTTAGTAATATTATGAACACTCCTGGCTTAGCTTCCATCCAACAACAAATCCAATGACAATAATAATCCATTTTATGAAGGTTAAGTGGGCATACTGCATAATCCCATCCGTGCCTTTCAGCAAATGCCTTCGCAGCTTCTTCACTGTCAAAACTAAGTGCAGAGTCACCAACATTAGCATATGGATCACCTGTCGATGTCCAACCCATCAATGGATTTTCCCACCTGCAGAAATAGAAGTGGTACAGGAACAGTAAAACAAAGAAAAACATTTAGTATAACGAAATCAACAATGACGACAAATCTAACAGGCTAGTCAACTTTGATTTAGTTCTACTCCATGCAGATTCCAGGCATCTTGAAAGTAAGATAGTAGCACATTCCCAATTTTTTAAAGATGAGGTATGGATATAAAATCTTTACGTAACATTTGGAAAAAAAAAAAAAAAGAGCGGCTAAATGGACTCCAATTTTTGCTGATCTTACCCTATTGCTCACCCATGCCCCAAATTTAAATTTCGATTGCAAAACGTACCCCACTTTTTGTACAAAAACCCCAAAATACCCCTATCTTCAAGGCATCAAACCCCGTCACCCTCAACCCTTTCACTAAATCGAACCTTTAACCCAACCCCTCAATCCCTCCACTGTAGAACACTTGTTCCATGTTTGGAAGGGCCCTAGGATCGAATTGGTCCATCGAACAACTCCAAATCTGGTTTCGAACGAGTCGATCACACAGGGTCGAGACCTTTAAAGAGGTCTCAGCCCTGTGGGAATGAAACCCACAAGCAACAAGATCAATTTTTTTTTTTCAAAACTCCAAAATAAAATCCATGAAAACGAATGAAAACTAGATGGTTTTGTTGTAAATGGCCTACTTTTCTCGAATCCATCCACATTTCAACCTTAAAAGCCGAGATTGGGGCCCTAAATTGAAGCCCTAAACACCACCAACAACATAACGCATAGACAAGCCAACACCCAAAAACCTAAAAATCGAATAGCAAAATGGTGGAAATGGCTAAAACGAAGAAGAATAGACATGATTATGTTGGAGAATCGTCGGAATTGGGTGGTGGTAAGGGTCGAAATTGAGAGAGTGGAGAGAGGTGCTAGTGCGTTTTGGAGGTGGGGTATAGGTGAGTCAAAAAAAAGGTCATTTTGAGCAGGAACAAAACTAGAGTGGCATAACAAAATTTTACTGGGATAAGATCAACAAAAACTAGGGTCTGTTTAGCCGCTCCCAAGAAAACACATGAAAACAAAAAATTTTGGTACAATTAAAAATTTGAAAATAACTTCAACCTATAAAAACACTATTTAGTAATAATCATAAATACTACAAAGTACTCTATCTCAACAAAAGTTCCACTAGAAACATACTTCTGAGTTGAGAAAAAATTGATTTTCCACTTTCCAACTTTTCCAGAACCTTGTTGAGTCGCAGTTCGAGCAGGTGAGTAAATTATAACCTGTAGCACAATTGTTTTTTAAATAAATCAATATGGGTTTTTAGAATGTTAAACCAACCTTAATAAGGAATTGGATTGTTGCAACATCTAACAAGTTTTAGATTTAAGTTTTAAAATTCTCAAGGTGCAGTAAGGCGATGTGCAATGGAGGTCTGCCACTAAAATGAAATCAATTACATAAGTTGAACATACAACAGTTTTCATAGAATTTTATATGATGGTTATGTAATTCATGGTATGAACTCGGACAAACTATAGAAGTCCTAAGCAAAGTTCTCAAAAATTCTAGAAAGAGTAATTTAAATCTCTAAGTTTAAAAGAGCAATGATGCCAACTTAAACTATCATGGTATAACTAAAGGAAAGGAAGAATGATTATTTTCTATTTTTAAAGTTTTTCATTTCCAAATGCATGAGAAAGAGAGAGTGAACAAGTGGCTGGGACAATGGTTTTACATTTCTTTCTTAAATAAGAAGACTTTTATGAATCAAATTTCAAATTATTTTTCTCTAAGCAATTATATCATATGATCCCAAAATCATCATCACATCCCTAACACAACAATCATTTTTGTTTCTTCTATTAATTTTTTTCTTTTTGATCCTATTCTCTAGCATTTGGTACCAACATCATAGTTAAAATTTGACTAGAACAATCATGTAAAATCACCATAATGCAATTCCCCTTCTAGTTTCCAGCTGCTCCATGCAATCCTTTCCCTTTACAAACACTTGTGCACAATTTTCTAAACCATCTTTCTCTGCGATCATAATAACTTTTTTTTATTGAATATGTTTCTTTTCTAAGAAGTTTGCTTTATATTACTAAAATCATTTTACAAATACAAAAGCATGATAGAGACAAGCAACAAAAACATGGAGACATAACCCCGCTAGAAGAGATTCTAATCATATACCAAACCTCTTCAACTATACTTTTCCAATTTCTTCTACACTCATTAAATGAGAAGCAATAAATTTCCTCATATTTTAATCCAAAATACACACTATACCGATCCCCCAAATATATATTGCCCTTATATTTTTAAGAAGATGTGCCAATTCCCCTCAAACCCAATGTGTTCAAAGACCTGTATTGACAGTTGTCTTGTAAAACACTTTGAATATTCTTGAATTGTTCACCTTTTCTTCTCATTAATGTATCCTAACACACCTCATACAAATGTCTCACCAAAAAAAAAAAAAAAAACCTCAGATTGCACCGTCTAAATGAATGCAACAAACTTACAGGATAAACAAATGATCTATGGTTTCATCATCTTCTTGATATCAGCACCACTAATTCGAAGAAATATAAACAAACAACATTCTTCTTTGCAGGACATCAGTATTAATTAATCTAAAAGCAATTGTACAAGAAAGAAATTTGATTTTGTGTTGGGGAGGAAAGATGACAAGTAAAAGACTTGTATAAATAGAACCCAACTTTTCACAATTTCTCTCTTGTCATCCCTATACATACCAATGCAACATTCCCGAGTTTGACTAAATGCTTGGTTACCTCAATAATATCCCTAGAGGAGAGGCAACTTCAAAAGTGAATGTCTCCAAGAAACGGCTTGTTGGTCACTTTGGAATACATAGATCGCCGCATTATGCACGGGGAAGGGAAATAGAAGCCGAATGTAGCGAGTCACAGCACATTACAATCATAAAAACACACAATGTAAAAACGTTTCACTAGTAACATCGCTTAAAGGGATCTGAAAATGTAGGTTCTCAAATGCGAAATAAATTGCCTCATAAAATTCAAATCATCAAAACTAAAACGCTCAAAATATTTTCGTAACCTGACCATAATAACCTACATGTTCTTAACAAAGATGCTCACCAATCATGAAGAGTCGCCCAATTTCTCTATAATCTTTCAATGTTTTGAATAATAAGAATCTCACGACAACAATTAACAAATGTATAAATGAAAAAAAAAGAAATTTGAAAAGATTTAAACAAATACCCTTCTACGGAGCTGTTCTTCAGGGATTCCAGAAACCAATCCGATTTCACCATGTTTGATCTCCACCAAAGCATCTTGGGAGAATGATCTTGATAGGGGCGCAGATAGAAATGATGAGCGAAAAAGAGCATCAGAGCGAAGGCTCCGCACAAGAGAGTTGGCCATTTCAGTTTCAAATTTCTTCGTTTCTCTTTCTATTTTCCCAATTCAACTCGCCAAACCTGCAAACCACGATCGTTTTTATAATTTATTACAACGCAAATATTTTTTCACAAGCAAGTGCAAAGCAACCACACTGATTAATCCTTGCTCGAATTTTGTTGGACCCTATATGAATATGATAGAACATCGAAATTGATCAATTGAATTGAGAGAAACAACAACGATTACAAACTCGAAAGTAACCCGGAGAAGAGTCTTAAAACTCTCTCAACCTAAACTCTTAAGAGTTTCCAAATTACATTTAAGATGACAAGATGTTTTTCTCTCCAAACTTACTCAACTACCCTTATAACTAACTTGGACTCACATCAATATTATTGTGGTGGTCCCCTTAAACTCTATCATTACTCCCCCCTTTAAAAATCCACCTTGTCCTCAAGGTGGTAAAGAGATAGTGATGCAACCAGGAACAGGATCCGCATGGGTAGAAGATCTAAAGGTATTAGTAACCAAGCAAGGATCCATATCAGTCGAGGAGCGCTCGGTGGAACAAGCAAGTGCTCTGGCATAATATCGAATGAAGGCGCTAGACCCTTAACCCAAGAAGTGCAATAGAAAGTCGAAGTGCTCAAAACATCACCATGAGTCCCCATCAATATGAAATTCAAATTAGTGTTGGCAACACAAAGCTTCGAGAACCCCAAAATAAATATTCCGTGAAGCTCATATAGAATGGCATGAGCTAATGTTGGAAGCTCAGACCCAAGAAAGTATGGCAACAAAATCTCAAAGAAAGCATTCCTAGGCTCAATATCCATTAATGTCGTTTCATCAAACACTTGTTGCACATAGCAAATGGCGACCAAAGCAAGGAGTAACAAATATCCGGAGAGTGTGCAGTTGAGAGAACACGCAAGAATCCACAACAACCATGCGACACAGGGGTGAGAGAAATCAGACTGTAGATTTGCCCTCAATAAGAGGACCAAAGACACCAACCCATCAGCCCACCAGAAGGTGCTGCATACCCACCAATTGGTCAAGAACATTTTAGCAAACACTCCCAATGCAACAAGATTACAGTCAATTTGCACATACGTACCATTCCCTATCCACGTGAAACACCATGCCACAACAAACAACACTTCATGAGTGCACTCAAGGAAGTAATGAGTTGAAACTTGAACTATAAAGTACCCGCACATAACTGATGTTGTTGGGTACCAAGACAACACAAAGTATTGTACCCTGCACCACCACATAATAGGTCCTAACATCACCATGAAGGGAGTAACCATGGTGAAGGCAGTGGAGTAGATACCACTGTATTGATGAGAAAGATGTGGAGAAAAGCATGTGGTAGGAGATGAAACAAAATCCATAAGATATTTCTCAAATGACGTAGTACCTCGCTCAGTGAGATCTCCTCGACTCACCCACAGTGTGGTCATCTTCCCAAAAGGATGTATTACCAGAAGTTCTGACCTAGCAAAAATGACAGAAACAACACACCTAAAAATGAGATCAGCGAGCTCTCGAAGGAAGATTGACGTTATCGATAAGGGGGCGGCCACGGTGCCGAAACGACGAAGGCGTCGATGTCTTCAATACTCCTAACACTCAAAGCTACATCTGTGATGTCATCGTGATGCTGGATGTCATCGTTGAGTGTATGAGATGCAGGAGTTGCAGATGTTGCAAAGAAAATATGAGACATCAACATCTTGGATGCCACCAGATCTGGTGGATCTGGTGGTTTTGGTTTGCCTACAATCAGTAACCCTTTGGATAACCCAACATCAAACTGACTAGAAACTTTCAGCAACAACGCAAGCGGCAAAGTTTGAATCCACAAAAATGGAATCAACAATGGCTTCACGATATGCTCTGGACGAACAACCAGCTAAATAACTGAGTTGGAGAGGACGCCCAATTTGATATTTGATTTGACAATGGATGGATCTGAAAGCACTGGCAGCTCCAAAGTGCGATCACCATCATCATGTGAGATCATGGCTAGAGGTGAAGAATCACGAACTGACCATGTATTGAGCTTCTCTAAGATGCGATCTAGCCCCAACTTAATTTTGTAAAGACCTCTTTACATCTCATCCGACAAAAACCTTGAATTCATTCTTGATTGATTATATTTATGATGAAGATGCTCTAATACCATTGATAGAACACCGAAATTGATCAATTGAATTGAGAGAAACAACAACGATTACAAACTCGAAAGTAACTCAGAGAAGAGTCTTAAGACTCTCTCAACCCAAACTCCTAAGAGTTTTCAAATTACATTCAAGATGACAAGATGCTTTTCTCTCCCTAGCAGCCTCTATTTATGCTACTACTACAAACTTACTCAACTACCCTTATAACTAACTTGGACTCACATCAATATTATTGTGGTGGTCCCCTTAAACTCTATCAGAATATGGCCCTTTCCCATTTGCTCCATCCTCGAGACTCAACCAATCCCCCATTTAAAAGGAACTAAGTTTGTAGACCCCAAAATCACTTTAAGAGGTAATATGCTCATTGGTATTTAGTTTAGGGACTAAAATGACCATTTGTCTCTTTTTTTTTAGGCCAAAATTAATTTAAGCTTACGATCAGCCTATCCTAATAAAAAGTGAAAAGAAAGTGATTGTACACACAACTATTATATGTATACACAATTGTGTGTAGTCTTTGAATTATGAGCCATGATGTATGCACATACAATATTTGTGCAAGTATTTGAAGCCGCAAATGTATGTATATACATTTTTTTCTAAAGTAAAAAATGTTGAAAAGTAAAAATAAATAAATGGACTACGTTCAATCAAAAGAAACGAAAAACAAAAGACAAATCCCTTTTAAGTTCTATTAAACTTTAAACCACCCTTCTTTAATATTTTTTTACAAGAATTAGAGATTTACCTAAAAAATACTAAATATAAATTTGTTATTCTTACCTTATTTTATGTGTATATTTCAAATTCTATGTTTGGTATTTTTTTTCTTATAAATCTTTTCTCATTATTTCGCCATTTTCTTATAATAAATATAACACTTTGCAAAATGAAAATTGAAAAATGTAATAGCAAAGGACCAAATAGTTGATTTTGGTGGTTATTTAGTATATTTAGAGGGTGCAGTTGTGATGTGGCTCTATTTGGTTATGTTTTACGTTGGCCATGGCTCGATCATGTGACTAATGTAGGTTTCATTCATACCAAGATCACGGCTAACCGCAATAGGTACCTCACGTATATAAGTTTAGCCCAAGGCGACAAAAATTCGTGGTTCCACCCTTGCTATTACTAGAAAATTACAATGGGATCTTTTTCTTAACAAATTACAATGAGATATTAACCACTCAACAAAGGAAAAAGCCTGCGATGATATAAAAACAAAAGGACAAAACAACAAAACAAAACACTTCCTATTCGCTTTCTTGCTAAAAAAAAAACAACGTGGAACACAACTAGAATCTTTTGTCATATCTAAGACCAATCATACAAATTGACCTCGTACACATTTTCATGAATCATAACCCAACATGCATATTTACCAATTTAGTCCAAATTCCCATTATAAATTTGAGTTCGTTTGAGTTCATCATTGCCTCTATTTTTCTTCTCTATTACATATATGATCTCTCTATTTCCTTCCCTTCGAATATTAAGTACATATATGGACACATACATTATTTGTTACAATGTCTCAAATCTAAGTCAGAAGGATGATCATTTGCTCCGCAAAGGTGTTTTATGGGGATTCGGTATGGCTATGATGATGATGGTGTTTTATGGTAGTGGCATGAGAGGTGTTGCGGTGACAAAGGAGACTATAGGAGAGATAATGAAAATTAACGAGGACGACCCATACTTGGGGATAGTGGTGCCAAACTCATTCAAGATGAGCCCTCTCCTTGAGTCCCCGGCCCTCGTGCCTCATCAAAACCTTTCACTCTTTGATTTTTCAGGCTTAAATCTCTTTCTAGTACACAACTTTGCAAAACGCAATAATAATCTTTCAAATTGAGTTATTAAGTGCTAATTCTAACTTATAATTGAGAGAGATTAAATATACAAAAATGGTCCACTAGAAGAGAATGGGTCTTTAATAGCAAACCTAAATCCCATACATGACACTACACAAAAGAGAAAACATTATCAATTCATTCGCATAACCAATATTTTTAAAGAAAAGTAACTAATGTCCAACAAGATAAACCAAGGATCGAAGCAATGGGAACATGAAGAAGACAAAGAGACTCAAAGAGACAACTCATTAAACACTTCATGCCCTTATTACCTACACCCACCCTTATGGCCTGTTCGCTTCACCGTCTTAGGTCGGATTAGCCACACTGGACTAGTTAATCCGTTGTTCGCTTGGAGGATTAACTAGGCCACAGGATTAGTTAAGAGGCATGGTAGTGGATTAAACAATACCACCATTTTTTGTGGGATTAGCTAATCCATTGTAACTGAAAGTGAAGATTACCACTTTACCCCTCACATTAACCAAATCACAATTCTCAACGATTCGCCAAGTCCCTGTTTTTCTCTTCTTCTTCCTTCTCGAAGCCGACCGGTTTTTTTTTTTTTTCTTCTCTTCGTTCTCTTCGTCCACCCACGCACGTTGCATCGACGCCTGAAGAGGAAGCGAGGAGGAGGAAAGTTGAGGCGCCCGGCGAAGCCCACCAAGCCAGTGATCCCGAGAACGGCAGGGGGGGGGGTGGTGGTTGGGGAAGCTGGGACGTCGTCTAGTAAGGATGAGATTGGGGCGGGGTCGGCGGAGGCGGAGAGGAACAAGTTGGTGTTCTTGGATGCTGGGATATACAGCTTTGATTTGGAGGATTTGTTGAGGGCGTCGGCGGAGGTGTTGGGGAAGGGGAGTGTGAAATGGAGATGAGAAATGTGTGAAATGGGGGGGATTTTTGGTGTTATTTATCTAAGGGTATTTTGGTAAATGTACATGTACAACCTCATTTAATCCCAACCTTAAAACTCCCAACTAAACAAGATACACAAATGGGACTAAACTATCTAAACCCATGTGTTAGTCCCATCACTAATTAATCTCATGTATTAGGATTCACTAAAATGTGAACCGAACAGGCCATTATTACCTACACCCACCGATAGCATCCACAAGAGACCATCCTTGCACAATTCACCACATTAATTCTAGTTAATACCAAATGGAACCATAACAATCAAGACGGAGATTGAAAGAGACCACATTGTGTTTGTTTCTCAAATATTACAAAAAAACCTCATACAAACATTTTCCACAAACACACCACTGAGATTCAAAGAAACAAATGTAACTAACTAAAACACAAATCACCAAATCGAATAAACCTTAAATAGACATCAATTCGGCTCCAAAAAAGCGCACGTTTTTGTCAAATCATTCAGATTTACAACAAAATCCAACAAAGGGACACACACCTAAGCAAACAAATCATATGGGATCTTTAATTGGTTCATAACGAAGCCCTCGCACTGCCAAAAACCATTTGAACGTCGGAGAAATCATTCATAGTTCATCGAAATCAATCCAAACAACATACACAAACAAAAGAACACGAGAACAGCACGTCAATAGATCCAGAACAGAAACAAAATCTAATGGGAAGATGGCAGATAGAGCGATGAATCATCAACAACGAAATCTAGAGATCCGAGATCGAAACAATAACTAACCTTGATTGATCAGAGAAGCTGAATGAGAGAGACCCTAGGTTTCGTTACTCCACCAAACGACGGTTTTGCTAAAAATAACCCACTTAAAAAAAAAAAAATGAAATGACCCAACTATCTTTCGTATAAAAGAATTTTTGCTCTCCTCATACCCCCACTTATCTCATCCATCCACACCCCGATTATACCATCGTCTCTCTTACTCTAAAATTGCACTCACCTTCGACCCTGATCCGACGAAATCCAGGCGAAATCACATCGGTTCGACGCTGGGTTGGGTTTAGGGGTTCGACTTAGGGTTTGAATCTTGCATTTTGTACATAAAATATTAATGGAATCAAGAATATTAAGCGATTCAGAGCAAAATCCTACAATGTTTTGGTCGTTTCATGTATTTTAAGGAGTTTGGAAAAAAAATATTTTCATTATTATCGTCGTGGATTGCGAATACACAGGCCGAGACTTTTTTAAGATCTTGATCGGCTCCCACCGAGACTTATAAAGAGATCTCAGTGGGAATCAGCTGAGACTTAGTTGCCTTCCACCAAGACCGAGACCTCTTGAAAGGTCTCAGTGGGTTTAGAAGAATTCGGCCGAAACCTCTAAAGAGGTTTGGTGGGAGTCATTCGATTCCTCTAAAGAGGTTTTGGTCTTGTATGGTCGAAACCCACAAGCCAGAGAGACAAGGTATGTTTGAATAACGTAGTATATTTAGTTAAAAGTGGAGTCATTTCGCAAGGGTATTTTGGAGATTTTTTTAAAAACAATTTGGGGTACGTTTAGCAATTAAAATTTAAAAACTAGGGTATGGTGAGTAAATGGGGAAAATTTAGCAAAAAGTGGGTTCGTTTAGTCGCTCTCAAGCAAATGGACAATGAAAGTGAGGGAAAATGCTACATTGAAAACACCTAGGGGCATTCATGAAATCCAAATCCACGGATCCAACTCGATCAAGTCTATTTAGTTTTAATTGGTTCATAATTTGAGTTTGTTAAACTGGATTAGATTAGATTGAAAAGTTGCAATTTGTGCTGATTAGACTAGATTGCGGATTGGGCACCTTAATTTGTGGATCTAATTCGCAATCCAATCAAATTAACTTTTATATAAATTACATTATATAGACTCATATACTCTTATGGCATGGTCAGTTCACATACCTGTCAATCCTTAGTTCACGGGATTAGTTTAAACTAATATTGTGGCATGAGTTTAGGTGTTAGTTAATTTGGCGTGACTTGTTCAGCTGGCAGGATTGGGGGCTCAATTAAATGTGATTGCAATAGGGGAAGTTACTAAAGTGCCTTTTGATAAGTGATTCTTTAGACTTATATATATATATATATGATTAGTTTAGTAATATATTTGGTACAAATATCTCGAAAATGTGCTTTAATTGACGGTATTTATGTGTTTTCAGGTAAACAAGATATAAAAGGAGACAAATGAGTAATTTCATAATGAAATGAGGATAAAATGCAAAAAAAAAATACATTTGACGTCGTAGCTAGTATGGTTGATGCCATGGGAAATGACTACACAGATTGGGCAAGACGTGGAAAAGGAAATAATAGAAGAAAAGCGGGATAGAGCACTTGGCGTAGTGGCAACGCTGTTGTAATGTACACACGGTGTCGGGATGGACAGTGTAGGGCGTCAAGCCTACCGTGAAGAAAAAATACACATAAATGGTTGAAGCTGTGGCGGCTCTGTGGCTTTAAATTCATAGCGTCGGATCACTTATGGACAGGGTCGGAACGTAAAACAATAGAAAGTTTAAAGTTCTAGTTCATTTGGAATTGTTAATTAGAGTTTCTAATTGTATTCTAAAGTATCTTAGGGATATAAATAAGTATTAGAACATGGTAAAAACATACATTACCACCAATTATCATAGAATAACTTGGTTTACGTTGTTCTTAAGAGTTTTGAAGGATGAGACATTGAAGACTCCACGTGTGGTTATTCGATATTATTTTCTTGATTTAATTAAATTTATTTAATTCTATATTTGATTGTAATGAATACCATGATGTGTATGTTTATTTTAATGATGATCACCGAGTAGTTCATTAATCTTAGGGATCAATGGATCTTATGGTATAAATGTTATGCTAAACTAGTTATGAATGGATTATAAAGATAAAAAGTGCAATGATTAGATTTTGTATTGATTCTATATATAATGCTATGAATATCTTGATCACGTGTTTGTTGATTAAAGGTTTTAGGAGTTACCATAGCCAATGGAGCTTTTAAGCCGGATATGGACGATATAACCTTAAAATATATAACATCGATAGAAAGTTATTAATTAGGGAGGCACATATAGTAAACTTAAGTGGTTATAAATCTAAAGATTTGGAATTTAAAACAATGTGGAACTTACGTCATTCATACTGATATGTGGAGTTCTAGTTTGCACATTAGAATCTTTTCCATTACAACAGTCGGTTGAAGTGAATCTTAAAGAAATATATCTATTCTAATTGAGCATTGCACACACATGATGAAGATGAAGGAAGTGAGTTGAAAGCTTAGTTATTCATTACTTAGGTGAAGTTGTGAACTAAGATCTTCTTAATATAAGAGTACAAGTATTTACATTGTTTTGTTATAATAGAGTAGTTTAATTAAAAACAATTAAAAATAAATTTTCTTAGCAATAAAGTGAATTTAACTAAGTGAGTTGTGTGCAATACACCTTTCCCTAAGGAAAATATATGTAATCAACATTAGTTGATCACATTATTACTACAATCGAGTGTTATACTTTCGGCCATGATCAAGTGTTTGGCATCATTGCCGGGGATACTGTGACGACCCCTCTCCTAATATAGGGCACCGCCCGGCCTAATCCCGTAATTAAGCCCTAATCATATCCACGTAGGACTTAACTACGTATTAGTCACCTTTACAACATAAACGCCTCTTTTCTTGTGTTCATGATAAGTAATACACTAGTCCTACCAGTTTATAAAATTTAAAGTTAATTAATTAGCGGAAGTATTATTGATTATGCGGAAGCAATGAGTAACTTATGCGGAAGCCATTTATAAAATCCTAAGTGTGGAAAACTAGGAAATGACATCACATATATATAAAGTCCTCAAAATGTAGTGAAACAACAAAATAATCTAAGTCAAGTCGGGGAACTAACTCTCAACCCAATATACCGCCCCAAATGGTATATGAAAGACGTATATAGCATATACAATCAAAATATCAAAAGAAGACCTACAATCGATGCAGTGACGCGCCGCGGGCTCAGGGATAATCGCTGATCTTCTCTTTGCTCGTCCTGGTGGTAGACAGCTCTGCACCCACCATCATAAAAAGGACGGTGAGTACAAGAATAAAACAATAATCCCCGATGACGAGTTTAAGTTGCATTTCCAAATATTCAAATGGTATTTAAAAGCATATAAATGGAAAACTGGAAAATAAACCATATGCGAGTAAATACTAGAGTTAAACAAGTGATACTGACACTAGGCTAAGTAGTAGTGATTTAGGTCCGGTCGGCAGTGAAACGTGTCACTCCGACTTCATCATCATATAGCACAAGTGACTCTAACCCAAGTGTTACTAGGGCCTCTAACCCCGGTGTGTAGACCACCTCAGGGACTCTAACCCCGAGTGTCATACAGTGTCAAGTAACATGTGCCGACATCCCCAGGGACTCTAACCCCGTGAGTCGTGCACACCTCGATCGAGTACGGGACCTAAATGCAAAAATTACTTTTTAAATTTCAAGAAATACCAAGCATGAATTGTCAAGGCATAGGCACATCTACACACCTAAACAAATAAGGAATACAAGTCTTCTTAAACATTTATAAGATATTCACTAGCCTAATAGCATGTTATTTATCATTCAATTCACATTTGAAACAACAAGAATAGACATAGCATGGGATGGAATCAATGAATCAAATCAAATGAATGAATATCATGCAAACTAGATTCATTAAGTGAGCATAGACACAAAGAACACATGATATAAGAATACAAAGGAAAATAGTCAAAAGGACTATGCAAGGACAACAATGAATAGAAATGAAATGCCAAGTAAAGTTGTCATTGGGTATACTCACAACAAAAAAGTAAAGTCCTAGCTTTACTGGCCTCCCGATACTCCAAATCTTGTATTCGCTTTCCCGTACCCTTTTCCTAGGTTCTTGAGTTTGGTGTCTCATTAGTTCAAATATAGTGGGTGTAAGCTCAATTTAAACATCATCGACATATAATTTTCCCAAATTTCTACATATAATTTTCCCTAAGTTTTCCCAATTTTTCCGAAATTTTTCCAAATTTTCTTTCATTTTTCTTTCCTTTTCCCTCTTCTTTCTATTTTTTTTTATTATTTTTGTTTGGGTCGGGTCGACCCAAACGGTCGAACCCAACCTGGCCCTAGTCCATAACCGGTTCAGGCTCAGCCCATGGGTCGAGCTTGGCCCGTTCTGGGCCCGGCCTAGTAAGGGGGTCTTCTTCCCCGATCGAACCTCTTGTTTGATCGGGAGGAACGAATTATTATTTTTTTAAATTTTTTTTTCTTTTCTCTTCTCATCTTCTCCAGTGAAGTGGAACCGATGGCAGGGGAGACACCCCTGCCATCTCCACCTCGACCATGGGGTTCGGCGTCCATGGCCGAACCCCACTCTCGGCCACCCCACAGCCAACCACCAGAACCCACAACCGACGACCACCGAGACTCGCCTCGACCGCGACGTCTCCTCTCCTTCTCGACGCTCCTTCTTCTCCTCCCCTCTCTTCTTCTTTCTTCTTCCTCTCGGTCTCTCGGCTCTCTGTGTGTGTGCATGAGGTGTGTGTGTGAGGTGTAGATTTATGTGAGGTGAGTAGACACGTGGTGTGCAATTTGGACAAGTGTTGCTGTTGAGTTTGGCTTATATAGACAAGTGTTGTTGGGTTTGTGTCTTGACACCAAATGTGACACATCTAAGACCCTCGCCCGTGTTTTCAGGTGTTTCGACGCTCGATTTCACGTCCGAACCGTGATATCCGCGTATCGCCGAGTCACTAGTCACCCAATATCTATTCCATATTAGTTACGTGACAAATTTTTATTCACTTTGTGTGTTTTCGTTTCCCCGACCTAATAGTCGGTCCCGTCAACTACCCGGTACCCGCGGCGACGCGCATATCGAGGAGTATCCCTGTTCTCATCTTGGCGCCTACAACTGTACAAACCGATTTAGTAAGACTACATAATACGTAACACTAGGAACACATCAATACAAAAATATGATATACCTTGGCCACGTGCCTCGGTCGGTGCACGTATCATAGTGTAAGTCCCATGTCAAAGGTCGGTGATCCTGATTAAGGAATTAAAACGGGGTTAGAGATTTGGGTCGTGACAGATAGGTAGCCATATACTAGTTTAGCTAGTTTACAAAATTGTTAAGTTTTATTTTAAGGAATTTACTTTCAAGCATAGATAAAAATAAAAAAAAAAGTTTAAGTTTCAAGTTAGACAATCTGCACTTGATTTTTTGTGTTTTCTTTTCAGAGAAATTAGTACATGTGTAGTAAATGAGATAAGGAATTAGTGTCTTACGATCCTGAGATTGACAAAACCAACAAGGGAAAAAGAAAGGAATCAAGATGACGTAGGATCAAGTACGAAACCAATAATAGGACCAAGGTGATCTGGTAGCGCAAGATAGAGTGCGTGGACAGAGATGTCTTCGTGACTACTTTAAGCCTGAAGTTCAAGAGACATATAACAAAGTAAGGAGGCTTCCACCTAACACCCCCGAGTTTGAACTGAGATCGTCTCTCATCAACATGCTACAGAATAGCTTATTTAACGAGCTAGCAAATGAAGATCCAGTTGCACATGTGGAGAATTTCTTGGAGAAGTGTGACACTGTGCACATTATAAGAGTTACAAAGAAAGTGACCAAGATGAGAATTTTCCCATTCTCATTGGGTGGAAAAACCTCTTAAGTATAAGGACTGAATGCGAGGAGTATGACTTCATTGGCAAAAATCAATGAAAGAATTTAGACAAGTTCTTTCCCCTAGTGAAAGTCAGCAAAAGGAAACTGGAAATCAATGAATTCAAGCAGGAGGATATCGAGTCTCTTAGTGAGGTTTGGGAAAGATTCAAAGAGATACTGAGTCTAGGACATGTATATATGAAATGGGCACACCTACAGATTTTCTACTATGGAATGAATCACAGTACCAAAACATTAGTGGATGCCATATAGCAGGTGGTACTCGACCAACCAACGATGAAGATGGAGCATCAAATCTTCTAGATCTTATGTCTCAAAACTATACAGTTGGTGCTTGTTCCAAAGTGAGAAAGCCAGGAGGCATATATGAGATTAATTTGTAAGCATCGATTATGACACAATTATCTAACCTGAGTAATCAGATGACGAAGCTACAAATTAGACAACAAAGTCCACAAGTGCAAGCTATACAATAACGCATTAAATCACCAAGCAATTGTGGTTAATCCAATAGACATGCAACAAGAAATGGAGTTTTAAGATGTGAACTTCATGAATAACCAAAACTATGGAAACAACTTCAGGTCAAGAGGAATGGCCCCTCGAAGGTATTATCAAGGATACAACAATTGAAACTTCTCATATGGAAATCTTGATAACGCTTTGAAGTTACCGCTAGGTTTTGATCAACAAGTACAACCAGGGAAGCTAGGCTAGGAGAAGAAATGACTTCATTGAAGTCAATTGAGAAGTTCTTGCACGTCGTTGGCATCATCAATAGGGAACGCCATGATAAGCATGAAAAATAGATAAAAATATAAAGTAAGCTTTAAATAGGATGCGCGGTGAGGGATTACAAATCCATTAAGAACCTGGAGAGACAAATTGGTCAACTAGCCATTGCTTTGAATTCAAGGAAAGGAAGATTAGTTTTTGAGTAACACAAGCACTAATCCTATAGAAAACATAAATGCAGTCCAATTATGAAGTGAAAAAATAACAAATAATCCAATGCAACCAAAAGATACAATAAACGACATAAGGAAGCAAATTGATGAGCAACACCAACAAGATGCATAACATGTGGAAAAGCGACATAAGTAACCAAAAAGAAGTTGCATCAGCAGAAAAATCAGAATTTGCTTAAAAAAGGTAGGAGAAGATCGACAAAAAATAGGTGTGGTACCAAGGAGAGTGACATTTCTTGATAATCTATCATTAATAAATCCACCACTACCATAACCTCGGCGATTAAAGAAATAGAAAGATCAAGAACAATTCAAGAAGTTTGTCGAGATGTTCAAGAAGTTACATATAAACATCTCGTTTGTAGATGCATTAGAACAAATGCCAAATTATACAAAGTTTTTGAAAGTCATAATGGCAAGGAAAGTGTGACTAGAAGAATATGAAACAATAAACTTGATAGAAGAATGCAATGTTATTTTAAAAAGGAAGTTACCTCAAAAGTTAAAAGACCCAGGAGTTGTTTCCATTCCATGCAACATAGGAGTACACTTGTTTGATAAAGACTTATGAGACTTGGGAGCAAACATAAATTTGATGTCGTTATCAGTATTTAAGAAGTTAGGTTTAGGAGAAGTGAAGTCAACCAATATGAATTTGTAATTAGCATATCAATCAATAACTTATCCCAAAGGAGTGATTGAAGATGTATTGGTAAAAGTGGATAAGTTCATTTTCCCATTGATTTTGTAGTATAGGATATGGAAGAGGATGTTGACATACCATTAATCTTAGGGAGACCATTTTCTAGCAACTATACGAGCTTTGATAGATGTTTGAGAGGGAGAATTAAGGTTGCGAGAAAATGATGAGGAAATTCTATTCAATATCTATAAGACCTTGGAATTTCCAAGTAAGGGATAACATTGTGAAAGTATTAAAGTTAGAGATCTAGTTCTTGATTGTGTTTTTGATATAGCCAAGAAATATACGCTAGATGAACCATTAGAGCATTGTCTCGTACAAAGCATAACTACAAGTTCTGCGGTAAACTTCATGAGGCAGTTAATGCTCTATCAACAATTGGACCCCCAAAGTTTCATAAAGGTTTTGAGAAACTAGAAATGGAAGTGGAAAGTGCAGTTATTGAAATAATAATGGAATTAAAGCCTTTACCAGAGCATCTGATATATGCGTACTTGGGTGAAAATTCAACATATCATGTGATTATTTCGACAGCTTTGACATAATAAGAAGAAGAAAAATTGCTTCGAGCTTTGAGAGAGCATAAGTCGGCATTAGGATAGACAATCAAATATTTAAAAGGAATTAGTCCAACTATCTGCATGCATAAGATTTTAATGGAAGAGAATCATAAACAATCAATTGAAGCTCAGAGGCGGTTAAATCCAATGATGAAAGAAGTGGTAAAGAAATAGATCTTAAAATGATTGAACGTCGAAATCATCTATGCTATTTTGGATAGTTCATAGGTTTCACCAATACAGGCGGTACCAAGGAAATGAGGAATAACCATTATTCAGATTGAAAATTGAGAAATCTTATCCACTAGAAAAATAACTGGTTGGAGAATTTATATTGATTATTGGAAGTTAAATAAGGCTACAAGAAATGATCATTTCCTTTACCATTCATTGATCATATGTTGAATAAGTTAGCAGGATATGAATACTATTGTTTCCTAGATGGGTATTCGAGATATAATCAAATTGTAATAGCACCAGAAGATTAAGAGAAAACAATATTTATATGCCTTTTATGGAACGTTTGCATTTAGACGAATGCCATTTGGATTATGTAATGCCCTAGAAACATTTCAGATATGTATAATGTCCATTTTCTCTGATATGGTGAATGATATCATATACGTATTTACAAATGAATTTTTTTTATTTGGAGCATCTTTCGATCTATGCTTAGAAATTAGCCTTGGTACTGAAAAGATGGCAAGACAAGAATTTAGTACTTAATTGGGAAAAATGTCACTTCATAGTTCGAGAACTAATTGTTTTGGCATATAAAGTGTCTACTCATGGATTAAAGGTTGATAGAGCAAAAATAGCGCCAATTGAGAAACTTCTTATACCAAGAAGCATTAAAGACTTAAGGAGCTTTTAGGCATGCATGTTTCTACATAAAGTTTATCAAGAATTTTCCAAAAATCATTGAACCATTGTGCACATTGTTGGAAAAAAAAATGTTACATTTAAAATGAGCCATGCATGTGTAAACGTATTTGAGACCTTGAAAGTAGCTTTGAATTTGACACTAATAGTGGCAGTACCAGATTGAGAATCTAAATTTGAAATAATATGTGATGCAAGTGACTATGCGGTAGGAGCAGTGCTAGTCCAACAAAGAGACAAGACATTAGAGCTATATACTATGTAAGTAAAGTGTTGAATTTAAGACAACATAATTATACTACCACAGAAAATGAGCTATTGGCAGTAGTATTACTTGTGACAAGTTTAGAGCTTACATAGTGGAATCAAAAGTCACTATGTATACTGACCATGTAGTAATCTGTTATTTGTTTGCAAAAAAAGATGCCAAGCCAAGGTTAATTAGATGGGTGTTATTATTGCAAGAGTTTGACTTAGAAATCTAAGATAAAAAGGGTAGTGAAAATTTAGTTGCCGACCATCTATCTAGGTTACCTCATAAAGAAGTTGATACATGGAAGCCGACAGCCGAAGTATTTATGGACGATCAATTATTTCAAAAACCTCAAGTAATGAAATAGATTGATTTAGACTCGAACTAAACAAGCAAAAAGAATGATGTTAAACAAATCACTACTAGGAGGCAACCCATAGTTTTTTAATTTCATTTTTTAAATTTAAGTTATTTATTTAGCTTAGTTAGAATAAACCAAACGTTTTAGTAATTTTCTAAATTTTGAAAGTTTTGAAAGTTTTGTGCTAATAATGCAAGAGAGACCACTTGCCGAGTGACGTTTCATCGGAATGGAGAAGTCTCAACATATGCGACATGCACATAAAGCATCAAGGAGTTAGACGGATATGTTGTCACTTTATTAGTTGTTTAAATTTAATGTTTATGCATTATTATGTTTTGTTATTATATATGTTGGTGTGTTTAGTGTTTTTATGTTTCAGACTTATTTTTAAACCTTGAGGACAAGGTTTGATTTAAGTTTGGGGGCATCAACACTACACTACAGGAAGTGGTAAGAGAGGATGAAATAAGGATAAATACTACAAGTATAATCGTAAAATCTTATTTTTGAAGCAGTTAAAGAGGAAAATATGGTAGTGCATCATTTTTATTTACTTATTATTTGAATGTTTTCAAGTACTATAAATTATGTTATATATAGTAATATGTAATGAATAAGTAATTCATTTGCAAAGTTTATGTCTTTAATTGAGGATGAGTAAGGATACGAATATCTTGTTGATATAAAACTCAAGAGTGTTATTAAATTTTTGAAGAAAATAACAAATGTAGCAAGCAACGGTATGATTTCATGATTAGAAACCTAAAGTTAGGGAAGACCATGAACTTGAAAAAAAAAGCAAGAAGAATACTATAACATTTCTTGTTGAAAAGTTTAGATCTCTAAGGAATTCTATAATAAGCATGAATCTTTCTTGAAAGTAAATGAAGTCTTAGTGCAAAAAAAGGGAAGAGATAGGCATGATGTTTAATGAGAGGTTGGAGTTAAAACTTGCTTGATTAAGTGAAAGCAAGAAGTGCTAACAAGAGTTTTAAACTTAAAAATTTAGATAGTCCCACAAGTTCTACAAGAAAACAAGCATAAAACTTAATGATTAAAAAAGAACATGCAACTAGAAAATATGAGAAGAAAAGAAAAGAGATATATAAAAATAAAGAAAGAAAGGCAGAAGTTAGATTAAAACTCTTCAAATAAAAGATTTAGCTCGAGTGCAAGTAACTTAGTTAAGTTTTCTTTCCAATAATATTAAGTCATATGGAGTCTTGAAGTACTAAAGTCTAAAAAACTAGTATAATCTATGCTTATTTGTGAATTCTTGAGCTTAACGAGAAATCATGAGAGTGTACACTTGCTACTTGAGTGTCGAGGTGAAATAAACTTGTGAGTAATGATGGTTTTGGTTATGAATTACTTTGATGTTTCAAAAGTGAACTATATGTGTTGTTAAAGCTGTATGTTTTTGAAAATAATAGTTTTTATAAAGAAAAACTCTTGAGTGGATTATTAACTTGAACTTATTTTAATTAAATGAAACTTCATAAACGATGTAAAGTAAGTATGGACTTAATTAGTAGTAGTAAGGATACTTAGTAAAATATAATTTTACTCGGGTCGTGCAGAATTCAAAGTTTTGAGGTGTTTGATAAGTGATTATTTAGACTTATATATATGATTAGTTTAGTAGTATATTTGGTATAAATTTCTCGGAATGAGTTCTAATTGACGGTATTTATGTGTTTTCGATTAAACAAGGTATAAAAGAGACAAAAGAGTGGTTTCATGATGAAATGAGGATAAAATGTATAAAAGTACATTTGACATCGTTGCTAGTATGCTTGATATAGTAGGAAATGACTACACAACATGGGCAAGGAGTGGAGGAGAGTAGAGAAGAAAAGTGGGATTGAGCTCTTGGCGCTGTGGCATTATCGTGGTGTTGTAGACATGGCGTCGGGATGGACAGTGCATGCCGCCAATCCCATCGTGAAGGAAGATACATTTAAAAGGCCGAAGTTGTGGTGACACTGTGGCTTTATATATGCAATAACAGATCACTTATAGACAACGTTGTGACATAAAAATAGAAAGTTTAGAGTTCTAGTTCGTTTGGAATTGTTAATTAGTGTTTCTAATTGTACTCTAAAGTATTTTAGGGATATAAATATGTATTAGAACGCGGTAAAAAAAAACTATACCACCAATTATCATAGAATAACTTAGTTTACGTTCTTAAGTATTAAAAAGAGTTTTAGAGGAGAAGATATTGAAGACTCTAAGTGTGGTCATTTGATATTATTTTCTCGATTTAATTAAAGTTATTTAATTTTATATTTGATTGCAATAAATACCATGATGTGTATGTTAATTTCAATGATGAGTGAGTAGTTCATTAATCTTAAGGATCAATAGATCTTATGGTATGAATGCTATGCTAAAGTAGTTATAAATGAATTATAAAGATAAAAAGTGCAATATTTAGAATATGTATTAATTATATATGTAATGATATGAACATCTTGATCACGTGTTGTTGGTTAAAAGTTTTAGGAGTTACCATGGTCATTGGAGCTTTTAAGCAGGATATAAACGATACAACCGTAAAATATATAACATCGATAGATAGTTTTTTATTAGGAGGCATGAATAGTAACTTAAGTTGTTATGAATATAAAGATTTAGAACTTAATGCAATATGAAACTTACTTCATTCACACCAATAGGTGAAGTTCTAATTTGCACATTACAATCTTTTTTGTCACGACAGTGGGTTGAAGTGAATCTTAAGAAAATATGTCTATTCTAATTGAGCATTACACATACATAATGAAAATGAAGGAAGTAAGTTGAAAGCATAATTCTTCAGTACCTAAGTGAAGTTGTAAACTAAGATCTTCTTAATATAAGAGTACAAGTATTTACATTGTTTTGTTAAAATATAGTAGTTTAGTTAAAACCAATTAAAAAAGATTTTCTTAGCAAAAGAGTGAATTTGACTAAGTGAATTGTGTGCAATACACCATTCCTCGAAGACGATATCCGTAATCAATATTAGTTGATCATATTATTACTATAATCGAGCCATTATACTTGCGGCCATGATCATGATAAGTAATTATTTAGGCTTATATAAAGCAGTTTTTAGTAGTATAATTAGCGTAAATATCCCGAAATGAACTCTAATTGGTTGTATTTAAGTATTTTCAGGTATACAAGACATAAAAGTGACAAACGAGGGAATTCGTGAAGAAACAAGACTAAAATACATAAAAGAGAGGTTGCCGATGTGGCAAAGATGCTTGACTTCAAGGGAAGAGAGATGGCCAACATGGGAGATCAACGAAAGGAGAAAAACAATTCAGGACAATCGGTATATTGGCAACGCTGTAAGTGATAAGGGATGGTGCCAAGATAGGATACATAGGGCGCCGAGTCTACTGAATGAGGAAAAAACACACAAAGTGGCCGAAGCTGTCATGACGCAGTAGCATAACATACAACACTGAAACTAAAGAAAATAGAAAGTTAGAGTACTATTTTGGGTGAAATTGTCTATTACGATTTTTAATTATTTTCAAAAGTATTTTAGGAGCATAAATAAGTATTAGAACGTGATAAACTCACCCAATACCATCCATTAGCAACCATTATCATAGATTAGTATATGTTTACTTTATTCTTGAATATTAAGAATAATTGTGGAAAAGAAGACATTGAAGACTCACGTGTGGTGATTCAGGTATTGTTTTTATTGACTTAATTTAAGTTATTTGATTATATCTTTGATTGCAATAAATACCACTATGCGCATCTTTGTTTCAATGAAATGTGAGCAGTTCATTAATCTTAGGGATCAGTGGATCCTATAGTATGAATGTTATGATATAAACATGAATAGATTATAAAGTTGAAAAGTGCAATAGTTAGAATTTGTATTGATTATGAGCGTAATGCTATGAACATCTTGATTACGTGTTTGTTGATATTAAATTTTGGAAGTTATCATGGTCGTTAAAGCTTTTAAGCCGAATTTGGATGGTACAACTGTAAAATACATAAAATCGAGAGATAGTTATTGATTAGGGAGGCATGTATATTAAAATTAATTGGTTATGAATCTAAAGATTTGGAACTTATAACAATGTGGAGCTTATGTTATTCACACTTATAGGTAGAGTTCTAGTTTGCACATTAGAATCTTTTCCATAACGATAATGGGTTGAAGTACATTTGAAGGAAATATGTCTATTCTAATTAAGCATTGCATACATATAATAAAAATGATTAAAGTGGGTTGAAAAACATAGTATTTCATTGCCTAGGTGAAGTTGTGAACTAAGATATTCTTAATATAAGAGTTTAAAAGTAATTTGCATTGCTTTGTCAGAATATGGTAGTTTAGTAATAATAACAAATTAAAAAGGATATCCTTAGCAATAGAGTAATTTTGACTAGGTAATACTGAGTGCATACACCTTTTCCTAAGGACAATATCCGTAATCAATGTAAGTTGGTCACAGTATTACTACAAACGAGCCGTTATATTTGTAGCCATGTTCAAGTTTTTGGCCCTATTACCGAGGATAGATAGCCATTTAGACTTAGTTTGAGAAATTGCTAAGTTTTAGTTTAAGTAATTTACTTTCAAGTTTATAAAAACAACTAAAAGAAAAAAAAAGATAAAAGGTTAAAGTTTCAAGTTTGACAATCTACACTTGACCTTTTATGTTTTCCTTATAGGGAGAATTAATGCATGCATATCAAATGAGAAAAGGACTTAATGCCTTACGACCTTGAAAATGACATAACCAACAAAAGAAAGAAAAAGAAAGGAATCAAGATAGTAGAGGATCAAACACAAAAACAATAACAGGGCTGAGGGAATGACCAACCCGAAGGTGATCTGGTAGTGCAAGATAGAGTGTGGGGACAAAAATGTCTTCGTTACTACTTCAAGCTAGAAGTTCAAGAGACTTACAATGGAATGATGAGGCTTCTAGCCAACACCACCAAGTTCAAAGTGAAATTGTCTCTAATCAACATGGTGCAAAATAGCTTATTCAATAGGCCAACGAATGAAGATCCGGTTGCACATGTAGATAATTTCTTAAAGAAGTGTGACACCATGCACATTACTGGAGTTACAAAAGAGGTGATTAGGTGAGACTTTTCCCAATCTCATTGGGTAGAGAAGCCAAATCCTGGTTCCAAGGGCTGAATGCGGAGATTATGACTTTATGGGCAGAAATTGATAACAAAGTTTTTGACAAGTTCTTTCCGTAGTGAAGGTCTGTGAAAGGAAACTGAAAATCAATCAATTCAAGAAGAAAGATGTCGAGTCTCTTGGCAAGGATTGTGAATGATTCAAGGAGATGCTGAGGAGATGTTTATGACATGGATACGTGAAATAGGTACGACTCTAAATTCTTTTTACTTTGGGATGAACCACAACGCCAGAATGTTAGTGGATACCGCATTAGGTGGTTCTCTACTAACCAAAGATGATGATGGAATATTAGATCTGCTAAATCTTATGTCTCAAAACTCTACGGTTGGTAATCGTTCCATAGTGAGGAAACCTACGGGCATATATGAAATTGATTCGCAAATTGCGATCGTGACACAATTATCTAACCTGAGCAATCAAATGACGAAGCTTCAAATGAGACAACAAAGTCTGAAAGTGCAGACGATACAATAACTCATTAATCAGCAAACCATGATGGTTAATCAAATAAATATGCAACAAATAATGGAGTATAAGGACATCAACTTCATTAATAACCAAGGTTGTGAAAACAACTTCAAGCCGAGAGGAATGGCTCCTCAAAGGTTTTATCAAGGATACAACAATAACCCTAACTTTTCATATGGAAATCCCAATAACGCTATGAAGTTATCGTTAGATTTTGATCAACAAGTTCAACTAGGGAAGCTAGGCCAGAGCGAGGAAATGACTTTATTTAAGTAAAATGAGAAACTTTTGCATGCCATGGACATGAGCAATAGGGAACGCCATGAGAAGCACGAGAAATAGATAAAAAATGTGAAGCAAGCTATGAAAAAAATGGACGATGAGAGATCACAATCAATTAAGAACTTGGAAAGACAGATCAGTCAGTTAGCCATTGCCTTGAATTCAAGGAAGGAATGACAATTTTCAAGTAACATTATCACAAACCCCAAGGAGAATGTTAGTGTTATTTACATGATGAGCAATACGACAACAAATGAGCCAAGACAAGAGCAACTGATGTACAAGCCAAAAAAAAGTCAACACTTTGGCTATGAGGAAGTATGAAGTGATGCATGAAAATGGAACGGAGGTGAAGCAAGATGAACTTGAAGGATTCAAGCAAGAAAAGATTAATGCCTTGGAAAATCAAAAGAAGAGGAAGAAATAATGGAGAGCTAAGAAACAAGACGAATAACCCTTTGAAGAAGGACCGAAAGGAAATATTATCCAGGTGGTTCCAAAGAAGCCGAAACCAAAGAACAAGTTCATACCGATACTTCAACCGATCAAAAGAAGAGATCCTAGAGAGATATGCATAACAATAAGCATTAATGGGCATCAATTTAGAAATGTCTTATGTGATACATGAGCCTCAGTCAATGTCATTTCAATAATTGACATGTTACACACCTATTTGAATATTAATTATCCCGATACAACAAATTTGCAAGTAGTTGATGGAGAATTAGTACCAACTATAGGGAGAGTTCCGAATGTGCATATGAAAGTGGGTATATTCATATTCATCGCAGATTCTGAGGTTATGGATCATAATATGGATGATGTGTCTATGATACTTGGGCAACTATTCTTGAACGCTGCCAATGCTGCATTGTACACAAGGAAAAAAATATCATAATGAGTATCAAGGAGGATGATAATGCCATGAAGATTACATTTGTCGATGGGAATGAAGTATATATAAATGGGAATGATATAGTTATCTCCAATCTATAAATGAATTATCTCGATTTAGACTCGGACTAAACGAGCAAAAAGACATTGGACTAATGATGTTAAACTAAGCGCTATTAGGAGGCAGCCCAATATCAGTCAGTGAAGTAGTTTTTTAGTTTAGTCAAGGACAATTTAAACGTTTTAGTTTTGAACTTTTGAAAATTTGTGCTAAATGTGCAGGAAAGACCATTTGTTAGGTGACAATTCATCGGAATAGAAAAGTCTCGACTAACTCAGTGTCAGGACTCATCTTACTAAGTCTCGACTTAGCATAATTACTCTAATTAGGTACCTAAACCATACAATTAAACATATGCCGCAAAATACTTTCCAATTTAATCTTTAGTAAAGCTCCAAAACTAAATTTATATCCTCAACGAAACTCAATACTTATTTTAATTAAGTAGAGCAAATTAGGAAATTATAAGGATTATCCTCCGTATTTTTATAAAAAATTTTGACAACGCATACCCAAAAAATGGTCCATCGAAAAACGTTCACCTAATATGTGAAGACCCAAAATCCAAGTGACCATTCCAGGGTCAATTTAGTAATTTACCCCCAAACCCTACATTAAATCAATACTAATATAGAATAAACCAAATTGTAAACCTTAGCCACCAGTTATTTACAAACCCTAGATTAAGAAAAAAAGGAGAAAGAAAAAGAAGAGGGAGATCTAAAAGGTGCTTAGAGATTAAAGCAAAAGACTCCAAAAAATAAGGTATTTCCCACATTTCTTTTGATCTAGATTAATGCAATTTATTTACCGCAAGGAAGACGACAAGGGGTGGCACCCAAAACCACCCTCTTTAGGTGGCTATCGGAGCCACGACTGGTCGGAGCGCGACGCCCCAACGCCGTCGCGCTGGGACGTTGCCGACCAGCGACTGGGGAGTGGGGGGAGCAATTGCTCCCCCATCCCCACTGCTGGTTCGATAAACTAAAAGGATTGGTCAACTGTCAATTGACCGGTCAACAATAGTTGATCGGTCAACACAAAAATATATAGAAACAAAAAATAAATAAAAATAAAATATAATAAAAAATATATAGATATATTATAAATTAACATAACAATAATATGTTTTCAAATGGGTTGGGGTGGGCCCTCACATTTGACCCTTTGCGGGTGACAGGGGACGCGCGGGATCACCTCGTGGGTCTCACTCCGAAGTAATTAAATAATAATTAATTTTGAATTTTGAATCGTTGAATAATGTGACTGTTGTTTAAATTGTATAAATTCGCAAAGAGGTTCACATAGAACCTCGAGCACACAAGGATTGAGAAAGAATATCGTGACGAATCTAGGTAAGTGGGGAGCTTGCTTAATTATCAAACACAACATGCTATTAGATATTATTAGGTCTCACGGTTTTAATTCAAGACATGGGGAATCGGTTGCGACTTATTATTGACTTGAATGTGACTATATATGAATTGTGAATATGTTTCCATTTGCTCATGTTGTCTTTATCTCACCTTCGTGGTTGTCGCCACTATTTGACTATTTCGTGGTTGTCCCCACTATTGGATATTTGTGTGGTCGTCGCCACTACTTGAGTATTTTATGGTTGTCGCTATCACTAGAGTTTTACATTGAGATCGATGCGTGAGATTGGTGCACACATCGGTGATGGCTTTGGACGAACCTAATGTGGACTTGATGGGACTAGTTAGGGGGCATAAAACACCTTTATGTCAACTAATGGTTTACTTCACTTCGAGAGTAGGTGAATCGGTTACCGAATTCTTGTCAATAACTAGTGCGCATTGAATGGGACCCGACTTACTATATTATTATGCTTTTATGATATTTCTCTTGAATTCACCTTTGCATGATGATTTTATCTGTAAATGCTTTAAAGTTCTCGATGCGATGTTTTATGAAGTTGACTAAGGATACTTGTGAAATACTCTCTTTCTTCATCTTTACTTTCAATTCATGATAGACTTGCATGATTAGCAGTTATTGCTTGTATGTTTGATGGTTGAGCAGGTTTTCCACATTACTGAGCTCCGTTGGTTCTTTTAGCTCACTCCACTTACTCTCCAGGTCCCTCTTCGTTGATACCAGAGCGAGATAAATGGAAGGCGATATCGTAGAGCTTTGCCTTTGATGTGAACGTTACATGCTATTTGTATTATTGGTATTCAAAACATATAAACATGGGTTGTATTAGGTACTTATTGGGGTAGATTCAAATCCTCGAGACTTGTTTACTTAGTACCATGGTAGTATACGTTTGCAGTTACTTAAAGATACTTAAACACTTTGTGTAGAATTGTTTGTTTAACATATGGAACCTTTTAGCTTTAAATTTCATAATTATTGTTTCATATGTACAGTCGTGTAGTTCTAGCTGGTTGAATTAGGTGTGCCAAGCTGTTATTTGAGCTTTGTTTAAGTATCGGGCTCGAGTAATGGTTTGGGCCGGTGACCCGACCCTAGGTCAAGAGAGGGTCTTTTCAGTTGGTATCAAAGCATAGGGATTAGAACCTAGGGAACAATAGGTTAGAAAAAAAATCTAAATTTGTAGAGCCTTTAAGTTTTGAAGGTCAAAGCTAAGTTGAACAAATCAATGGTATAAGACATTGGTTTAATTTGAGTTAATGAGCATAAATGACCAATCTCAGGATGGGAATAGAATGAAAAAAAAACTTTAAATAAACACTTGAATAATGTTATTTGCTTTGTATTATAATATCTATCGCGTTAGATATTTTACATACTCTCTTAATAAGTAGGACTAATTCCCTCTCGTTTGCTCCCTAGTTGCATCATGAGCAATCAAGGTGGAAACTCCTACAATTTAAGGGAAACTCGAGAGAGAGATGAGAGAATATGGCGTGCTCAAATGGAGTAACGCATGATTACTACGGCTGAAACCTATCAGAAGGCCATTCATGATATGAGATCTGCTCAAGACCAAATGTTGGCAGATCCGGCATAATCGCATGAAAGGAATATGGCCCGCATATTAGTGCCGATGCAGCAGGGAAATACAAGGGTGACGAAGCGAGCACCCGTGAGTTAGAGACCTAATCCTCCCTTGGTGCCTATACATCAAGATCATCTTGTGGAGGAAGGGGTGATTTTGCTACGACTGCAGATGCAGCGGCCGTACCTGTAATGGATGGAGATTTAGAGGCTTGTCGGAGGAGCAAGATACAAAAAAAATTTATGAAATATGACGTGCCACACTTTTATGGTGAGCAAGATCCCATTAAGGCTGAGGCGTGGATACTAAATATGGATAAGAGGATGAAAACGCTGAATATTGATGAGTGGACCATAGTACCGCTGGTGGCGTTTTTGTTAGAACACAAGGCATACAAGTGGTGGATGACTATCGAAAGAACACAAGGAACTAATATGAATTAGATCCAGTTCAAGCGTTTATTTTATGAAGAATGGTTCCTATAGCCAGTAAAGGATGTCTAGAGTTCCTAGCCTTAGTACAGGGCGATATGTTAGTGGCTGAGTATGCATCAAATACTACGAGTTGATAGAGTTTGCACATGAGTATGTCCCAACAGATAAGATTCGTAAGAGGAGATTTATTAATGCAATGAGGCCAGATATTAGTGCTATGGTAGCAACATCTGGATCTGAGACTTATCACCAAGCACACCATCGAGCCATTGAGTTTGAGGCATCACTCCGTGGGGGGTTTCATGCAGTTTCATCCAGGATCTGATAGATATGGATATAGAAAATGTAGTTTTGAAGGTTACCATAATGGTCAGGGCGACGATTTCAAAAAACACCAATTCATAGGATCTTCAGGTGGTCATGCACTATCCGGTGTCGTATCGAGGGCACCACCTACTTTAATAGGGACCACCACTCGCATGACCCTGTACCCTAAACTATACATAATGTAGCGTATGGACTGCCACATCCACCACAAAATTAATGCAGACATCTCAAACACCATGACCAACATGTTTTAATTGAGGGCCGTAGGGTCATTTTAAGAGGAAGTGCCTGGAGTTACGAGCACGCCTCGAGGATAGAGCGACCCAGACAATGAGGAGTGGAGTGCATGTGGCAGTTGAGTGGAACTCAGGACCTATTGAAATATTTATAACAGGTATCATGTACATTTCGTAGTCGCGATATGCGCGTTTTTAAGTCATTCGAACCTATTAATTGTTTCGTGTGATGGCTATGTTATAAAATGGGGGATAAAAAATGATTAATGAAAATGAAAATCTTCTTACAAGACAAATGAATGTCTTACATTGAACACGAAACATAAGACAAATATATATAGTTTGAAGAGTTCCTCAGATGTAGTGAAATCATAATGAATCAAATGATAAGAAAACCATTAGCATCAGGCATACCTAAATAAAGGAATGTCGATGGAGCCATTATCCAAACTTAGACATTCAATATTCGATAGAATTTTAGTGCTACCAAAGGGTTGGTTTGGAGCATAAAGAAAGACCATGTTAAACTTTAAACGAAAGCACAATCGTATTGAGGTCTAAAAAACGTTAAGATTAAGGTATTGGTAGTCGCCAATCCCGCAAGAGTAAAGGTTACTCCATCGAGATACATGAATAAATGCGTATGCAAAGCCCGAGGTACTTGGAGAGCTATGTGTGTTGTTGCTGCACAAATGACATGACAACTGTAGTCGCAGAAGAAATTGCACATCTTCGTTAAAATAATGAGAATAATAACAATAATAATAGTAAGGGTGTTGTATTATTTATTACTGACATGAATTGATAGTTTGTGGTCGTCGCCACGAAGAGATGTTGTAATCGTAGTCACGAAATTCATGATATATCTTTGCTAAAGGTTAGTTGTCACTAACACAAAAAGAACATGACTGATGTGGCAATCATCACTTAAAGATCGATGCTACATTAAAGTCGCAACGGTCAAGTTATGAAATGGTACATACAAGGTAACAAAATAACATAAATAAATAAATAAATAAATAAATTTGATGGCAATCATTCTTATATCTAGATTTACGAGCGTACCATTCTTCTTACTTTTGAGGACGAAAGCTCTTTAAAATTGGGGATGTTGTGACGACCCGAAATCCAAGTGACCCAACCTAGGGTTAATTTAGTAATTTACCTCCAAACCCTACATTAAATTAATCCTAATATAAAATAAACCAAATTGTAAACCTTAGCCATCACAAGTTATTTACAAACCCTAGATAAAAAAAGATAAGAAAGAATAAGAAGAGGGAGATCCAAAAGGTGTTTAGAGATCAAAGCAAATGACTCCAATAAATAAGTATTTCCCACATTTCTTTTGATTTATATCAATGCAATTTATTTATCGCTAGGAAGACGAAAAGGGGTGGCACCCAAAGCCACCCCTCCTTAGGTGGCTACTAGAGCAGCGACTGGCAGGAGCGCTCTCGTGCTCCTGGCTAGTTACGACGGACGCCCCAGCACCGCCGTGTTGGGACGTCGCCGGCCAGCGACTGGGGAGTGGGGGGAGCACTTGCTCCCCTATCCTCCATAGTCGACGAACCAAAAGCTGTGCTCCTGGTTCGATCAACTAATGGGATTGGTCAACTGTCATTTGACCTGTCAACACAAATATATATAAAATAAATAATAAATAAAAATAAAATATAATAAAATAATATATAGATTATTATAAATAAACATAATAATAATATGTTTTCAAATGGGTTGGGGTGGGCCTCTCATACTCGACCCTCTCATGGGTGACGGGGGATGCGCGGAACCACCCTAGCGGGTCCTACTATGAAGTAATTGAATAATGTTTAATTTTGAATTTTGAATCATCGAATAATGTGACCATTGTTTAAATCGTATAGATTCGCAAAAAGGTTCACATATAAGCCCGAGTGTGTACGGACCGGGAAAGAATATCGGGATGAATTGAGGTAAGTGAGGAGCTTGCTCAATCATCAAACATGACATGCCATTAGATATTATTAGGTTTCACGGTTTTAATTCAAGACATGGGGAGTGGGTTGCGACTTATTATTAACTTGAAAATGACTATCTATGGATTGTGAATGTGTTTCCATTTGCTCATGTTGTCTCTATCTCACCTTCGTGGTTGTCGCCACTATTTGACTATTTCGTGGTTGTCACCACTATTGGATATTTGTGTAGCCGTCGCCACTACTTGAGTATTTTATGGTTGTCACCATTACTAGAGCTTTACCTTGAGATCGATGCGTGAGATTGGTGCACACATCATTGATGGCTTTGGACGAACCTAATGTGGACTTGATGGGACTAGTTAGGGGTCATAAAGGCCTTTATGTCAACTAATGGTTTGCATCACTTTGAGAGTAGGTGAATCGGTCACCGAAGTCTTGTCAATAACTAGTGCGCATTGAATGAGACGTGACTTACTATATTATTATGCTTTTATGATATTTCTCTTCAATTCACCCATGCATGTCGATACCAGCGCGATATAAAGGGAAAGCGATAGCGTAGAGCTTTGCCTTTGATGTGAACGTTGCATGCTATTTATATTATCGATATTCAAAACATCTAAACATAGGTTGTATTAAGTACTTAATGGGGTAGACTCAAATCCCCGAGAGTTGTTAACTTAGTACCATGGTAGTATACGTTTGCAGTTACTTAAGGATACTTGAACACCTTTGTTTAACATATGAAACCTTTTAGTTTTAAATTCCGCAATTATTATTTCATATGTACGGTTGTGTAGTTCCGCAGGTTGAATTAGGCGTGCCAAGCCATTATTTGAGCTTGGTTCAGGTATCGGGTCTGGGTAACTGTTTGGGCCGGGCGACCCGAACTTAGGTCGGGGGAGGTTCGTTTCATAATTGACAGTAGAATTAGGGAGTGGCCTAAAATGACTTGTAACTCCTCGTAGTTTACAATATATATCAAATTCAAACTTTAAATACTAACTTAGAGTCTCCAATACCTTAGTTACAACTTTATAATCCCAAAATAAACTAAAAAACGAATCATAAACCTCTTAACTTATTTCAAACTAATTCAGGAGACTTTCATAACCTATTCAAAAGTACTTCATATTCCTACACTCACTCCAAAGCCCATATATATATATATATAAAGTGATTACAAAAAGAAAATTAAGCTTTTAAACTTAAAATATTCACCGAAGTTCTTCGAGATTTTCACGTTGTGTCTAATCTTCACAAATAACATGACATCATAAAAAAGAATTCAAAGTTGTTAGGTGAGTAAACTCCTACATTTCTCTATACTTATGCAAATGTTAGTCTGAATACATGGAGACAGGTAATTGCATTTCCAAATAAAACTTATATAACAATGTGGATCCCTTATTTTATGTTCTAAGCTCATAACAAGTGGGCCTACTCATGATGAACATATAACAATCCTATGAGTTCAATGCATGGTACCCTGGAGTCGACATTACCTAACTTAGACACCTGCAGTACGTCTAGTCTGGAGTGGTGCACCTCACACTTTTACTACCAAAGTAGGGGCAACTTTATCTAGATACCATGTATGCATGACCAAGAATGATGCGAAATGCATTATAGATTAAATATAAATGCAGGTACAAAGACAAATTCCATAAATAGTAAAGACCACTCTAAGGTTTACTTACAACCAAACCAACTCAAAGTTGGTTACGAAGCCTTACACAACATTTCCCTAGCTTTCACTTACTTCAACAAGTCATATTAAATCAAAAAATCACCTTTTAAGAGTTACCACTCTATTTGATCATCAATCAGTACCATTCATTTCGTTAACTAATTAATTTAGTTAATTAGTTTCGGCCATTTTCATGATAATTTTTCACCAACTTAAAAGTTGTACCCAGGTGCGAGCTTAGGTTCTATTCAAAATAGGATATATAGGGATTCTAAAAAGTCTAACCTTAGTTAATTTGGATAACAAATACCCATTCAAGTTATTACGCAAAGTTGCTAAGTTACAACTGTCAGAATTTGACAGTTTTGAACCATACTAACATGTCATGTTCTACTATGTTTTTTATTGGCCAAGCCAATTCCGTTGATTACAAAATCATACTAGGATATAAAAAAACCTATTTGCAAGTCAATCGAATCCCATTTGATATCTCAAACCAATGCCTTAACATGCCTACTCAGAACAATTAAAAAAATGACAGTGAAGTCCTAATTTTCGGCTTCTTTTCCTAAAACACTAACAAACCTTCTCCAAATAAAAATCTGATTCTCACACATCATTATTGATATACAAGGATCAAAAACTGGAAAAAATCTCATCGAGAAATGTTTGTTTAATTACTTAAAATTGCACCTTAAAATAGCCGAAAACTAAGACTGCACAACTAATCTTTTTTACAAAAATACAACCAATTCGACCTCAATTGACCTACGAAACTTCCACCAAACCCAATGCTGATTCTCATGGATCAAGTTTAACATATAAACATTAAATTCCATTAAAAATACTAACAACAAACTATTGTTTGGTCTCTCAAAATGGATCCCCAACTCGACTCAAAATAAAAACTGCAAAACATGAAAATATGGGCTGCTGAAAAAAACTTAAACTCAAACCCATTTAAATGAGTCTCATTATATCCCAATACTAAAGAAAAATCAAAACATATCAAAACATCCAACAACATAAACTTTGATCAAAACTCTTTGATTTCTACTTCAATTTCATTAATCAATTAAATACAAACAACAATAAAGCTGTTTAGTTTCATCATCACTTTTGTCCAAAAACCTCCCTCTTAATCAAACCAACTCATTTGCTAATCAAAACTATAATCAAACCCATTGGATTGATTTACAAACACAAACTCAAAGTACATCTCACATCAAATCAATGATTTGATCTCCACTGCTCACCTTCAATGCCAACAACCCTTCCTTCCCATGAAGACCGAGACTAAGAGAGGGAGGAAGAGAGATTGAGCAAAGAATGGAGAGGGAGTGCCATGAAGAAGGTTCAAATTTGAGAGAGAAATAGGAGGGCAGTGAGTCGAGAGAGAATAAAACGTAGAGAAATAGGGAGATGGAAGAGATTGAAGGAAGAAGAAGGCACGGTGGAGTAGAAGACTAATCAAAATGGGATGAGGTTTATCCCCCATTTCGTTTGCAATAGTGATGAAAAGGTTTGGATTAGTAATTGACCATTCTACATTTTCATTTTCATCATTTTCTTTGCAAAACCAATACCTTCTAAAGTCATTTGCCAATTCTTTTATTTTTCATGTTTATCTTATATATTTGAAGCCCAAATTAAACTTTGAAAATACTCCAATTTTAACAAAAACCGAGAAAATACCCAACGTGCTCCAAAACTCGCAAACACCGCGTCTACACCTTACTTGACCATATTTTGTGACAAAATAGTGTATAATACATCAAATAGGCACGTGACACACAAAAATAATATTTAATTTATGATCTTTGATCCGTAAAGCGTGGGTCCCACCTAAGATACCTAAATTTCATTTTAAGTCCAAAAATACTTAATTAGTTGTCTAATTAAGTTTATGAAATTCTTGGATGTCACACTTAGTAAAGAGCGTAAAAGAGCTAAGGAGTTAAAACTGTAAAGGTAAGGTACATGGGCAAATCACGGGTAAGTTTTTATGAGATTTTTATATGAACATGGATTTCACGCAGTCACGACACCTTAAGTAGTAATACACAAAGTTGGGAGAGCGTCGAATAGAGGATTAACGACAAAAATATGCAAAATTATGTGTAAACACATGGCGCCGTGGGATAGAAGACATGGTGCTAAGCTAGGAGCACAAATAATTCACGACGTGCTCGATACTATCACGACGCTCTCACGACGTTGTGCCCTATAAGGGACAACGCCAATGTCGAAGAGAAGGGTTTTAAACCTCATTTCACCACATCTTGCACACTTGCAACCTATTCCATATACAACCAACCAAGCATACATCCCTTTAGAGCCTAAGATTGATCATTTCTAAGTGAGGAAAAATAGTTCCTAGTGATTTAGAGAGAAAAAAGAGTGCATTGTGGATTTGCGCAGAGATGAGACCTAGGGAATTGATTTGGGGATTTGATTCAAATGAGCACTAAGGTTTTAGTTTGAAAGCAAAATGAGAGGGCTTGGATCGATAGAGGCTTGGAAGAGTATTCTACACCGAAAAATAGTTCGGTATTGAGGTAAATTTGCAATTTCATTTGTTTTCCTTTGAAATTTTAAGAAATTTTAAAGAAATTGCATGAATTGTGGATATGAGGTTGTTGGACATGAATCTCAATTTGTGCAAATGTTGAGCATTAATGTGACTTATGGAGACCTAGTAAATGTCTTTTGCATTACTTGGCATATGAAAGATCATGGGGATATAAAATCTTGATTTTAAGTGATTTGAGGACCCGTGTTATTAGTTGTGGTGTTGTGTGAATTTTGAGAAAATGCCAAGAATACGGAGACAAGCAAGTCAAGTGAGAGCAAATGATTATGAGGCGTTATCCTCAAGAGATCCCAATGAGGAGGAACTTAGGCCATTTAAGTCAAAGCACTATATTAGTAGAGTAGCTAAGGATAGACATGATGTCATTGAGCATAGAAAGTTCATTCGCGAAAGAGGAATTAATTTGTTGGCCAAGTATGACAAAAGGGTAAAAAGCTTCATTAGACAACAAGGTTGGGAGCAATTTACTCAAGACCTTAAGGAGAACAAGGTTAACATAGTGAGTGAAATTGTGTGTGAATTTTATGCCAATGCAAAGTTTACTAAGAAAGGTGACCTAGTGAAGGTGAAAGGAGTGCGTCCTTTTTAATGAGTGTGCAATTAATAACATCTATTGGTTAGAGTATATGAGTGCGAGTGAAGCCGAATAGAGTTTCCTGGATAATATATATGAGAAACCCTATAACCTATACCTTTTTAAAGTCATAGAGCGAGCATTGGTTGTTTGAGGACAATAAGTCTGAGTAATGGGAGTTGAGAATGTGCCGAAGCACATTAAAAAGGGGAGCACGAGGAAAGTCTACAAAATGCAGCAACACTTTCTTGTTGCTTCATTATACCTGACCATTCAACAGGGCGAAATCAAATAGCCAAAGGCGGCTTGTTTGTTTGAGATTGCAAATTAAGGGGACATCAAAGTAGGTGAGATCATCTATAAGAACCTGTGGCAGTTCATCATGTCAAAAAGAGACAACAAACTATCATTTTTAATTTTAATTACTCAGACTACTTGAAGGCTAAAATGTGATTGCTTCAGGATGAAGAGTTTGATATTGAGGCCCAACCAACCATATATGAGGAGTTTATGCTCATATTGAAATCACCAACTGGTTACCAAGTCTTCAAGGATAAGAAGGAGAGAGCTGAAGGAAACAAACATGAGGTCAAATTGTTGGCCAAATAGCAAGAAGATTACGCAGTAGCAGTGGAGTTAGCCCAAGATTTGTAAGATGAATGATATGGAGAGGAAGAAGATCACCAACCGGGATTTGCTAAGGGCTACAAGTTTGTAGATCCGCTTAAAGGAGAGTAGGATTTGGATGGTCCTAAGGCCTTTCCACCACGTCCTCCACCAAAAGACAAATACAAATACTATATGATTTGACTCATGACAACAAAGGCTGTAGATTGCTGAGATGAGGAGATGGTACCGAGAGGACATGGCTCAGTATCAGGAAGCCTTATTAAGATATGAGCATGATAGGTAAGGAGAATGCAAAACTGACTAAATAGATAGTGGAACTTCATGTTATTTGCAGATCATCATAGGGACAGAGCTAGATATGCGAAGAGAAGAAGGATGAGACCTATTAATAGGTCTATTGACTTTCTAACATCACTAAACTACGTGTTTGATCCAGATGTGGTGCACAGCAAAAGGGTGGAGCGTCCTTTAACACCATCCTATGTTGGAGCTAATGATGCTAATGATGATGATGCGTAATCCTGGAGCTAGAGTTTTATGATTTTTTAGACCTTAGGGAGATGAGTAATACATTGATACCGATTATCTTTACACTTGGGATATTTTTTTCATTTATTTAGTTATTTAAGTTATATGTTTAGTTCATATTTTATATGTCTTGTGTTATTATATGTTTGTGTTTCGATGTTCTTATGTTTCGGGCTTATTTTTATTTATGTTTGGGGGCATGTAACTGCCCGAAATCTCGAGGCAAATTGAGCACCACCATGTCGCTGGACACGTTACCAGGTCATGTCACGTTACTTGCACACTTGTCCATGACGGCCCGTGAACTAACCATCAAATGATCTGACTTAGTCAATTTCGATGTTTAAATGATTATTTTGTCGAAATATACTAAGTTATAGAGTCTTACAACTTAATTCATTTGTTTTGATTCATAAAAGTTATTTTAGTAGTGGAAGTCTTAATAGTATGCAAATCAGTAATGTAAATAAATCTTGTATTAATTAATAAACCTATAGGGTGGAAACCCAACAAATGGATACCATGTATATCAATAAAGGCGACAAAATATATAGTAAGTATCAATATACATGTATCAGGTAATAAGTTTCCCAAAATGATCTTAAAAAATAGTATAAACATCAATACAAACACCTAAAAAGTGAAGCTACTGTAGCTCTTTAGATTCTGCTCGTCGTATGACCTGCAACTTTCCACAAAAAATAATGAAACGTTCCAGTGAGTAAATCCCATATAAACTCAGTTAGTATTCACAAGAAATCCAAGAAAGTGTCTACAATTCATGCAGATAAAGTAAATAAATGAAAATGTAAAGCATACATATAAGTTGCTGAGATAATCAAGAATATGAAACGCTAGTGTCATGTATAGTTGTCAAGCCCTGGGATGTAAATACTAAACCGAGAAGGCCCTAGTGGTGAGGAAATCCTCTCTTCCTCTTCACGGTCAAAATAAGGAACTCTGTTTATTGGAAGGTAGACTTCCACCTAGTGCCTCGAAGGAGAGAAACTCTGTAATGGAGGCCTATCTCTCGTCAACCCACTCTCGAGATCTCACGAACATGAGTCTCATGTTCAGTCTCAGGTATGAACAACAACGTAGCAACAAATAGATCGTCATCTACGAAAGTGCTAGGAAAAGGTCACACCGTCCTTTCGACCATACACAGACACATGCAGGAATATAGTAAGTATGCAGGCTGAACTTGCGGAAAGTAAAAGTGAAATAAGTAAATTATGAGGGAAATAAGTAAATTCAAATATGACTTTCTCGTGGGGTTACTTCCTCGACGCTTGTGAAATCGCTCCGAAATGACTCTTTCACATCTTAGACTGCACACTCGATACCTGAAGAGTTTCCTAATTTCATGGTGTCCAATTTTATGATTTTAAAATGTTTTAGTGTCATATTTAATGATTTTATAATGTAAAATAAAAAATTAGAATTTTATTCAAAGTTATAGTTGTGACATGTTTTTTAAGTTATGCAGGGGTGTCAAACACCCGAAAAAGTCTCCGAAACCTTTTTTTCTATCTTTTTCCAATTCTTCATATTTCCTTTGATTTTTTTTTGAATTTTCCAATAATTGTTTTTCCTATTTTCCTATTTTTTATAATTTATTTTATTTAAAATATTTTTATAAATATAAATTATTATTTAATAAGGGGTAGGGCCCCTGAACTGGCTTGGTCCTGTCGGACCCTTTCGGGTCGACCGGTCCGGCCCACCCGAGTTTGACCGGGTCGTCCTAACTGGGTTGGGGCCGGGCCGAGCCCAATTCGTTTTGTCTCTCCAGAGATGAATTGTGTCTAAAGAGGAAATGAATTAGGCAAAACTAATTTTTTTGTTATTTGTTTTCAACAACAATAAACATCAACAACCAATACAACAACACCATTAAAACCTCTAATTCTCTTCAAAAACTCAACTACAACAACCACTTACCTCATTTAGAAAAATCACCGGCGTTGTCACCAAAAGGAGAGAATGTCATGAGAGAGGTAAGAGATCGAGTAAAGGGTGGGATGAGAGCTTGGTTAGGGTGAGATCAAATGAGATGGGGAGGTTGTATTGAAGAAGAAGAACAAGAAGGATGAGAAGGAGAGAATCACTTAGAGAGAGAAGATTGATAATATTTATTTATTTATTTATTATTATTTTTTATTTGTATAAGAGGGATGGTGAGGTGATGATGATGTGATGTGATGTGATATGTAATGTGATGGGCGATGTGACCTCTAAACCATTGACTACCCATACACCCACATAACGTACACTACGCAGCGTCCTACATTCTCGTAACTATATGCGCACAACGCGATCGATGAAAATTCTAATACTAGTGCAACACAAATATTTAATAATAATACAATAAATTAATATCTATCACACAAAATAACCACAATTTACCTCATCAAGCGTGCCTTATAATTTTTCGCTTCGTCCATATAGGTTCGAGCTTAGGGTCATAATTTATAATTAATTAATTAATCAGGATTAATTAGAGCGGCCCGTTATAGGTCATCAACACTAGATTATGGGAAGTGGTAAGAAAAGATGGAATAAAGATAAACACTACATATATAATTGTTAAAATTTTATTTTTGAAGCAGTTAAAGAGGAAAACATAGTAGTGTTTTGCTATTCCATTTACTTACTATTGGAATGTGTTTAGGTAGTATAGATTAGGTTATATATAGTAATATGTAATGAATAAGTAACTCAATTGCAAAGTTTATGCCTTTAATTGAGGATGAGTAAGATACAAGTGTTTTGTTGATACGAAACTCAAGATAGTATTTTTAAAATCTTTGAAGAAAATATATAATGTAGCAACAATGATATAATTTCATGATTAAAAACAAGAGTTAAGGAAGACCATGAACTTGAAATAAAAGCAAGAAGAATAATATAACACTTCTTATGAAAAAGTTAGATCACTAAGGAATTCTATAAGAAGTATAAATCTTACTTGATAGTAAAAAAAAGCAAATAAAGACTTAGTGCTAAGAGTGGAAAACATAGGCATGACCATTTTTAATGAAAAAGTTGGAGTTAAAACTTAGTTGATAGAATGAAAGTGAGAAGTGCTAAAAAGAGTTCTAAAAATAAAAAGAATAGAGAGTCCCATAAGCTCTAATGGAAATGAAGCAGGGAACTTGATGGTTGAAAAATGTGAGGAAAAATAGAATCCATAGGAAAATGAGTAGAGACCGTGCAATTAGAAAGTATAAGGAGAAGAAGAATAGAAAATAGGGATAAAAATAAAGAAATAAAGGAAAATGTTAGAATAAAACTCTTCAAATAAAAGATTTAGCTCGAGTACTAATAACTTACTTGAGTTAAGTTTTATTTCCAACAATGTTAAGTCCTATAGACTCTTGAAGTGCTAAAGTCTACCAAAATTAGTTTGATCTATGCTTATTTGTGAATTTTTGAGCTTAATGAGAAATCACGAGATTGTACACTTGCTAGTTGAGTGTCGAGGTGAAATAAACTTGTAAGTAGTGATGATTTTGATTGTGAACTACTCTTTAAGTTTTGAAAGTGAATTGCATGGTCATTAATACTACATGTTTTGAAAATTATAAGTTTTTGCAAAAGAAAAACTCTTGAATGGATTATTAAATTAAACTTATTTGGATTAAATGATACTCCATGAATGATGTAAAATGAATATGGACTAGAATGATAGGAATATTTAGAATACTTAATAAAATACACTTTTGCTCTAGATGTGCAAAATCTTAAGTTTAAGGGTATTTGATAAGTGATTATTTAGACTTATATATATGGTTAGTTTAGTAGTATAACTACCATAAATATCCTGAAATAAACTCTAATTGATGGCATTTATGTATTTCATGTATACAAGGAATAAATGAGACAAACGAGAGAATTCATAAAGAAATGAGGCTAAAATACACAAAAGAGAAATTGACGCCTTGGCAAACATGCTTGACACTCTGAGAAGAAAGGTGGGCAGCGTGGGAGATGAAGGCACATTGTGGGAGATTAAAGAAAATAGAAAACAAGTCAAGACAGCTAATGCAGTGGCGACGCCATGGGTGATAACGGACTGCACCGCGACAGGATAGACATGGCACCGAGTCTACCGAATGAAGAAAAAACACACAAAGTGGTTGAAGCTGTCACGACAGTGTGGCATAACACACACAACACCGAATCATAATTAACAACCCCAAGACTAAATAAAATAGAAAGTTAGAGCTCTATTTTGGGTGAAATTGCCTATTCGTATTTCTAATTATTTTCAAAAGTGCTATAGGAGTATAAAAAGGTATTCACCCAATACAACCCATTAGAAACCATTATCACAAATTAGCGTAGGTTTACTTTATTGTTGAGCATTAAGATTATTTGTGAAAGAGAAGAAATTGAAGACTCATGTGTGTTAATTTAGGTATTGTTTTTATTGATTTAATCGAAGTTATTTGATTATATCTTTGATTGAAGTGAACACCACTATGTGCATGTTTGTTTCAATTAAGTGTGAGTAGCTCATTAATTTTAGGGATCAATGGAACCTATAGTATGAATGTTAAGCTATAAACAAGAATAAATTATAAAGTTGGAAAGAACAATGGTTAGAACTTGTATTGATTACGTGCGTAATGCTACGAACATTTTGATAATGTGTTTGTTGATATTAGGTTTTAGAAGCTATCATGGCCACTAAAGCTTTTTAGTAAGATATGGACAGGACAGACGTAAAATACATAACATCGAGAGATAGTTATTGGTTAGGGAGGATGGATAATAAACTTAATTGGTTTTGAATCTAATGATTTGGAACTTAAAACCTGTGGAGCTTACGTTATTCACACTGATAGGTGGAGTTCTAGTTTACACGTAAGATTTTTTTTCATTACGACAATGAGTTGAAGTGGATCTGAAAGAAATACGTCTATTCTAATTAGGCATTGCACACACATAATAAAGATGAATAAAGTGGGTTGAAAGCATAATATTTCATTGCCTAGGTAAATTAGTGAACTAAAATATTCTTAATATAAGAGTTTAAAAGTAATTTACATTGATTTGTTAAGAATATAGTAGTTTATTTATAAAACCAAATTGAAAATGATTTCCTTAGCAATAGTGTAATTTTGACTAAGTAATACTGAGTGCGTATACATTTCCTTGAGGACGATATCTATAATCAATGTAAGTTGGTCATATTATTACTACAATCGAGCCGTTATACTTGCGACCATGATCAAATGAACCTTCCTTTTATAAATCTCCAAAATTTGAAGCCAACCACAATCTTGTCCTCTCTTATTATTTTTGTGGCAGCCCTTGCCACTCCGGGGTGACGTGTCTCCGTGTACTCCTTGCCAGCTGGCCCTACTACACGTGTACGACACCTGCCCGTCTTTTTTTGTCTCGAAATTCATATCCACTTGTGTGTACAGTGTATAAATGATATTTTCAGCAGAAGTTGTACTTATATCATTAAGTCAAGAAATATTAATAATAAAATAAACAAATCCTATTGTGGAAAAACCCTGACAAGTATTCTATATAGAGATAGACGACTGGACCATATAAGGTATAGCCATGTACAATGTCATGATACTCCCAGTCCCCAAAAGAATCAAAATATATATAAAAAACATACGTACAAGTAGTCCTCGATAGCAGGCAGTCAAAGGTAGTCGCCTAAGATCCCCTTGCCCTTACTTGTACTCAGATTTGCACTCAATCATCACAAAAAATGGATGACAAGTCCAGTAAGTAAAATCCCAAGGAACTCCTCTGTGCATTCAAATAAATAAGTGGAATTCAATAAATACTGTTAAATAAAGGCGCAGAATGTAAACATACAACTGTAATTAGGGCATCACTTGCATAGATAACAATAAAGTGCAAATGTATGTGCCTGTTCTAGTCAGACTAAACCATACTTCGAATACCTTTCCAGGATCCCACTAGTGGGAACACCCAACTAGCTATCACCTGGTCCCTCTCGGTGGCCGACGTAGACCTACGACGCACCAACACATGTAGCAGTTCATTAGCCCAGGTCGTTATCCACCGAGAATTCCTGATACACATGCTATGGTCTAGAATGCATAAACATACAACGAAAAACACGGTAGGAGTAACTTGACCAACCGTCCAAACAACGACAAGATATAGATGTAAGAAGACCATAAGGAATACTAGAACTGAATGGAAATACAAAATGAAATAAATACTCAGAGTTTTTCAATTGGGTTTTACAAACTTCACAACGTACTCCAATACCTCGTAATCGATCCCCGAGTCCAAGTCCACTATGTCATTGGTTGCTAATTTCTCACCCGTGTCTACCTATGTCCATTTATCAATAATTCCGATTTGGCATGACAATTTATGACCAATTTATAAAAAATTTGGCTAAATTGCGCATTTTGCTCTTTTCGAGGCAAATACCCAGCAAAAGTCGCGCTTCTAAAATTCCCAAATATTTTATTTTTCATAAAAACTCATCAATTTCTATTTATTTTATCGAAATATAATTTTTTTGAAAATTTTCAATTTTTTTTAGAATTTTTTCCACAATTTTCCTTTCTTTTCTTTCTTTTTTATATTATTGGTATGGGTCGGGTCGACCCAAACGGGCCAGACTTGACCCTGGACCAGAATTAGTCCAAGCTCCCCCATGGGCCGAGTCTGGCCAATTCTGGCCCAACCCTAATTAGGTGGGTGCACCCCACGCGTGCGAGATCGAACTAGGGAGACCTGGTTCGATCGCTAACAATTTGTTTTTCTTGCAGTTAGGTTGGGGTTTGCTCTCACCCTAACCCTAAGTGGAATAGATGATAGGGGAGACGCCCCTGCCATCTCCACCCTCGACCCATTTCGGCCTCCATGGCCGAACCCCTCTCGGCCACCATGGCCGAATCACCAAACCACAACAAAATCAACTATAACTCACCTTGATCCTGATGCTTCCACCCTATCTTCTCTCCTTCCTGGCTTCTTCTTTTCCTCCTCCTATCTGTTTTTTCTTCTTCTGCCTCCCAATTCGGTTGTATGTGAGTGAGAGATGTGAGAGAAAAAGTGGTGGAGAAATGATAAGTTTTGTTGACTTATAGGCAATGAGCATCTATACTCATATGTGCATCTCTATACATCCTTAACCCTCCATTTACTCCAACCTAACACTTCATTGACTTCGAATTGTGACACGTTTGGGACATTCGCCTGTGTTTTAAGCACAAAATGCCATTTTTGAGCTTTTCGACGCCTGGTTTCACGTCAGAATTGCGACATACGTGTACCGCTGCGTCACTAGCCACCTAATACCCATTCCATATTAGTTATTTGACCAATTTTTATTTAATTTGTGTGTTTTAGTTTCCCCGACCCAATATTCGGTCCCGTCAACTACTCGGTATCCACGTCAACACGCATATCGAGGCAAATACATTTCACATAATCTCACACGTATTGTTATCCAACATACACACATGCGATGTATTTCAATAAATTGCACCGCAAATAAGCATCCAACACACAATAACTATCGTACCTAGGTCCCCTTGTGTCCTAGCCAACTGCGTCGTCCACGTAGATCTGAGCTGACATCCATGTCTGTAAATTTGAGATAATTAACGATATCAATAAAATGGGCCATTACAGTTCATCCCAACTAAATAAAACTTCGCCCCGAAATTTAACTGTAATTAAATCTCATACCAGAGAATAGCCGAGGGTATCACGTCCTCATTGTCGACTCGAGCTCCCATGTGAGTCCCTCCATCCTATGATGCTCCCAACGAACTAGGAACTTCGCGAGTTCCCTATTCCGGAGAATCTATACTCGACGTCAACGTTCTCTATCGATCATTCCTCATAAGTCACGTCAGGCTGTATCTTCACCTGTCCCAACTCAATCGTCGGTCTCGACCCTAACCTAGCGAGTCTCAACATTGAAATGTGAAATGTAGGATGAACCCCAACTAACTCGGCAGGTAACTCCAACCGATATGCAACACCGCCTACTCTCTGTGTAATCTGGTATGGCCCAATGTATCTCGGCGCCAGTTTCCCCTTAATACCAAATCTCTATTGACCTTTCCAAGAAGAAACCTTCAGATACACCATATCGCCCTCGCCATAGCTAAGACCCTAACGATACCTATCCACGTGTTTCTTCTATTTATCTTATGTAGCTCACATCTTCTGACGAATTTATCGGGTTTTCTTTGTGTGATCAACATTTATCTCAGGCCCTACTGTCACTGTATCTTCTGGCTCTGGCCAATACGGGTGATCTACGGGGCCTCCCATACAGTGCCTCAAATGGTAGCACGCCAATGCTCGCCTTATAGCTGTTATTGTATGCAAACTTACGCAGAGGCATATAATCCTCCCACGAACCCCCAAACTATAATATGCAAGCCCTTAACATATCCTTCAAAATTAGGATTAGTCGTTCTGAATGTTTGTCGATCTGAGGATGATAAGCCATACTAAACTACAACCTGGTGCCAAACTGTTCCTGCATTGCCTCTCATAGTTTCGAGGTCAATCTAGGATTTCTGTCTGACACAATGGAAATTGGCACCCCATGAAGTCTAATAATCTCCCGTTAAAACAATATGCTAAGCTAGGGAAACATGTATTTCATTGAGATTGGAATGAAGTGAGCCGATTTTGTTAGTTTATCAATCATTACCCAAACTGCATTGTGACGCCTCAATTTTTGATGTAGCCCACTAACAAAATCCCACTAACAAAATCCTTAGTGACATGTTCCCATTTCTACTGTGGAATGGGCAACGACTGTAATAATCCACTAGGTCTCTTGTGCTCAGCCTTCACCTGGTGGCAAATGTGACAACTCCTAACATACGCACCTACGTCAGCCTTCATCCATGACCACCAGAATAGTTGCCTCAAATCATGGTACATCTCGGTCCGGCCAGGATGAACTGTGTAACGAGACCGGTGTGCCTCTTCCAAAATCTCATCCCGTATATCCTGATCCGCAAGTATCCATAATCTCCGTCGGTATCTTAAACACTGATCTGTGGTTTTTGTCCAATCAGTGCATTTTGGATTTCGAGACAGACTACTATCCTACTCATAGAGCCCATTAGCCCTCGACACTCGACAACCCGTTCAATCGATACGATCGGTATCCCATCTTACAAAAAATATGCTATTTCACTGTAGTCGATAACTCGACAATGCACATAACTGATGATGCCCGTAATAAGCCATGCTCATGTGTCATTTACTGTAGAATAGTCTGATTGTCTAGTCCACTCCTACTCAATGCGTCTGCTGCGATGTTCCCTTTGCCAGGGTGATACTCAATACTGAAGTTGTACTCCTTCAACAACTCCAGCCATCTCTGCTGGTGCATATTCAAATCCCTTTGCATGAAGATGTAACGTAAACTCTGGTGATCTGTATACAACACAAATCGCTCTCTATGGAGATAGTGCCTCTAAGCCTTTATTGCAAAGATGACCACTGTAAGCATCAAGTAGTGCACTAAATAATTCCTCTCGTAGGGTCTCAATCGTCTGAAAAAATAGGCAACTGGTATACCATCCTGCATCGACATACATCCAAGATAAATGCCCGACGTATTTGTATATACTATCAAGATCTTGCACAGCTCCGACAATTTTGATACTGGTGCATATGTCAATCTCCGTTTTAATTCACAAAAGGCCTACTCACACTCATCTAACCAGACAAATCTAACATCTTTCTTAGTCGGTCTCGTCATCGGCGCTGCGATCGAGGAAAATTCCTACACAAATCGCTGGCAGTATCCGACCAATCTAAAGAAACTTCTGTATATCGACTACAGACTCAGGAGTCTTCCAATCAATGATAGCCCAAATATTTTCTGAGTCTACTAAGATACCGTGGTCACTGATGACATGGCCTAAACTTACCACACTTAGCCAAAAGTCACACTTGCTAAACTTGGCATACAGTTGGTGCTCTTTTAGTGTCGTCAAAACTGTCCTAAGATGTCCCTCGTGATCCTTACGAGTCCTGCTGTAGATCAAGATATCATCGATGAACACGATGACAAATTTGTCTAAATACGGCCTCATAACCCTGTGCATCAGGTCCATGAAAATCACTAGAGCGTTCGTTAGCCCAAACGGCATGACTACGAACTCAAATAACCCGTATCTCGTGCTGAAAGCGATTTTTTGGATACCCTCTTCTAAAATCCTCAACTGGTGATAACCTGAGCGAAGGTCAATATTCGAGAAGAATCTGACACCCGTCAGCTGATCAAACAGATCGTCAATCCTAGGAAGTGGGTAACGGTTCCTCACTGTTACATGATTCAGCTTCCTATAGTTGATGCACATCCTCATCATACCATCTTTCTTCTTCACCAACAATACTGGAGCTCCCCAAGGTGATGTACTAGGGTGAATTAAACCTTTCTCCAACAACTCATCCAAGTGTTGTCTCACCTCCTCCTCATCCGCTGGTGCCATTTGGTATGGTCGATTGACAATTAGTTGGTGTCAGCTCGATTATGAACTCAACAACTCGTGGCGGTGGAAATCTAGGTAAATCATCTAGAACTACATCGATAAAATCCCTGACTATCGGGACGTCCTCAATCCGGACCTCCGTTTAAACCTCCGGCTGAACTATCGCCCCAAACGCCTCTATCTCCTATGCTGTAGCTAGTCGGCCTCTCGTGATGGGTAAGTCAGTTACCGATCTAAGTAATACGAACTCGATATTCCAGGAATATGAAATTGTATCCTCTTACCGTAACAGTCTATCCGTGCATGATAGGATGCTAACCAATCCATCCCGAGCAGTGTGTCAAAATCTAAGTACTCCAATACTCGAATATTCGCTAGTAGTTGATGTCCCTCCACCTTTATCATCACATCTCGACATATTTGGTTAGGGTATATTTTATCCCCAACAGCCGTACAGAGGATAAGATGTGGGTCTAGTGTCTATGTAACTAACCCTAACAATTCAACAATACGTCCAACAAGAAACAATAAAGTGCTACTAGAATCAAACATAACATGCATAAAGCGACAACTATAAGTAACGTACATTCAATGAGCTGCCTAGTCACCCCGCTATTTGGCTATGCTAACACAAGTGCTCTATCTCTGGCTTGGTCCGACTCTTACCGTGGTGATGGTGGTGTCCGACAGTCAGCCCTCAAGTGTCCCATTTGCCCATACTGGTGACATCTACTGCACTCCAGTCTACTCGTCTTTCCGTCTCCAAACCTCGGACCCAGACCCCAATCTACCAGACCCCTGTCATGGCCCTCCTGATCTCGACCCTGACGGTACTCTGTGGCTATGGCCTTTGTCGATCCACTGGTGCTGAGGGACTGGCCGTGGCTCCTCAAATCGGAACTGACTCCCCTGAAAATCGTCTCGGTGGTCCGTCTCCCATCTATCATCTCTTCAGCATCTATCTAGACGATCCATTGGTCTCTTCTGCCTCTGATTTGACTAAGAACTCTGCCCTGACTGTAACTCCCTACCAGTCACACGTCTGCCAGCCCTCGTAGTATGCATGACTCATGAGCCAATACCATATCAAAGATCTCCTGCAGAGTCGTGGCTCCGGTCGAGACAAATGTTGAAGCAATCCTATCATCAACCCCTCTATTGAAATAATAGATCTATAAGCGCTCTGCTTTGGGTGACATTTAGAGAGAACTGAAGCAAATGTCGAAACCACTCCATATACTGCATCAAGGTCCGATTACCCTGTCTCAGGGTTAGGAACTCCTCCCTCAATCTCAACCTAACCTCCATAGGTATGTACTAATCGTAGAATAACTCCCTAAACTCAACCCATGTCGTCGGTTCCGGATGATTATCAATATATGTCGTCCACCAGACTGTCGCATGCCCTCTCAAACAAGCTCCAAAAAATCGTGCCTATACGGTCTCATCGTTTCTCGTCAGCTTATAGAAACACTGATGGGACACTACCCATCTCTCTGTTGCCTCGGGGTCACCACTTCCATAAAAGAATCCAGGCTGGAACTTCAAAAACTCCCTTAATAACTTCGCCTCTGGTGCCAAGACGAATGCCGATGTAGTAGTAGTATCAGCAGCAGGGGTGACAGTACCCTGGTCTGTCGTCGTAAGTGGAGGCGTAAGAGTCGACATCTCCAAAGGAATGACAACTGTGATAATTGTCTCCGTAGGTGCCTCAGTTGCTACCCCCTGAACTGGTGTCTGGGGCACCACTTGAAGAACATATGTCTCCACCGATATGGTCACAACTACTGGCTCTCTAGCTGAAGTAAGTGCCACTACTACCGTGATCTGCTCTCGTAACCGCCGTAGTACCTCGACCATCTGTGTCTCTTGGTCCGAGAGTCTATCCTCCACACTCGCCATAATTGGGACATCCCTAGCTGCATCGCTAGTCTATCCAGTCTTGAAAGGCATATATGACTGTTCATCCATAATCTGCATCGAGAATGTTTTCAGATCAGTCTCGAGGTATATACGTATATCATATAATAAAATGAAAATATAACACACATATAAGTTCTAACTTTACCCGCCTCACATTACTTCCTAACTAAAGTTCTAAGGTAATAACTTCGGGTTTCCACATCTAAGTTCGTAGATTAAGTTTTATTGTTTTAGGACTTCCTCTTTTGCTCTAATACCAACTGTGGCGGCCTTCGCCGCCCCGGGGTGACGTGTCTCTGTGTGCTCCTTGCCAGCCGACCCTACTACACAAGTACAACACCTGCTTGTCCTTTTCTGTCTTGAAATTCGTATCCACTTGTGTGTACAGCGTATAAATGACATTTTCAGTGGAAGTCGTACTTATATCATTAAGTCAATAAATATTAATATTCAAATAAACAAATTCTATTATGGAAAACCCTAAAAAGTACTCTGTATAGAGATAGACAACTGGACGATATAAGGTATAGCCATGTACAATGTCATGATACTCCCCTGTTCCAAAAAAACCAAAATATAAAAAAAGCACACGTACAAGTAGTCCTCGATAGAAATCAGTCAGAAGTAGTCGTCTAAGATCCCCTTGCCTTTACTTGTACTCGGATATGCACTCAATCATCACAGAAGAAAATGGATGACGAGTCCAGTAAGTAAAATTCTAAGGAACTCCTATGAGCATTCAAATAAATAAGTGGAATTCAATAAATACTGTTAAATAAAGGTGCGGAATGTAAACAAACAACTGTAATTATGGCATCGCATGCATAGATAACAATAAAGTGCAAATGTATGTGCCTGTTCCAGTCAGACTAAACCATACTTCGGAATACCCTTTTAGGATCCAACTTGTGGGCGCACCCAACTAGCTATCACCTGGTCCCTCTCGGTGGCCGGGGTAGACCTACGACGCACCGACACATGTAGCTGTTCATTAGCTCGGGTCGTTATCCACCGAGAACTCCTTATACACATGCTATGGTCTAAAATGCATAGACACACAACAATGACAAGATATAGATGTAAGAAGACCACAAGGAATACTGGAATTGAATGGAAATACAAAACGAAATAAATACTTAGAGTTTTTCAATTGGGTTTTACAAACCTCACAACGCACTCCAATACCCCGTAATCAATCCCCTAGTCCGAGTCCACTGAGTCCTTGGTCGGTAATTGCTCACCCGTGTCCACCTATGCCCATATATCAATAATTTCAATTTACCATGACAATTTATGACCAATTTCTAAAAATTTTGGCCAAATTGCCCATTTCGCGCTTTTCGAGGCAAATACCCCGCAAAAGTTGCGTCCAAAATTCCTAAATATTTTATTTTTCATTGAAATTCATCGATTCTATTTATTTTATCGAAATATAATTTTTTTGAAATTTTCTCAATTTTTCCTGAGTTTTTTCCATAATTTTTCCTTTTTTTCTTCTCTTTTTTATATTATTGGTTTGGGCCGGGTCAACCCGAACGAGTCGGACCCAACCCTGGACCAGAATTGGTCCACGCTAGCCACATGGGCCGAGCCTGGCCAATTTTGGTCCGGCTCAATTGTGCACCCCCTTTGTGCGATCTAACCAGGGAGGTCTGGTTCGATCGCCAACAAATTTGTTTTTCTCGCTATTGGGTTGGGGTTGGCTCTCACCCCAACCCCAAGTGGAATCTATGGTAGGGGAGATGCCCTTGCCATCTCCACCCTCGACCTAGCTCGACCTCCATGGTCGAACCCCTATCGACCACCATGGCCGAATCACCAAACCCACAACAAACTCAACTATGAGTCACCTTGATCCCGATGCTTCCACCCTTTCTTCTCTCTTTCCCGGCTTCTTCTTCTGCTCCTCCTCTCAATTTCTTCTTATTCTTTTTCCTCCCAATTCGGTTGTGTGTGAGTGAGAGATGTGAGAGAAAAGGTGGTGGAGAAATGATAAGTTTTGTTGACTTATAGGCAATGAGCCTCTCTATTCACATGTGCATCTCTATGCATTCTTAACCTTCCATTTACTCCAACCTAACACTTCATTGACTCCGAATTGTCACACTTTTAGGACACTCGCATGTGTTTTAAGCACAAAATGCCATTTTCAGGTGTTTTGACGCCCGATTTCGCGTCCGAACAACGACATACATGTACCACCGCATTACTAGCCACCTAATACTCATTCCATATTAGTTACTTGGCTAATTTTTATTTAATTTGTGTGTTTTAGTTTCCCGACCTAATGTTCAATCATGTCAACTAACCGTTACCTGCGTCAACACGCATATCGTAACAAATGCAGTTTACACAATCTCGTACATATTGTTATGCAACATACACACATGCGATGTATTTCAATAAATTGCACCGCAAATAAGCATCCAACATACAATAACTATCAAGGTCCCCGTGTATCATAGCTTACCGCGGCGTCCACGTAAATATGAGCTGCTATCCACGTCTTTAAATTTAAGATAATTAACAATATTAATAAAATGGGCCATTATAGTTTTCGACTTCAAAGCAAGAAAACTCGACTATCTTCTCAATGTATTATGGGTTAGGTTTTTAATTTCTCTCTTCTTTCAACTAGGTACATATTTTTTTTCGATGTATTATGGTTTTATGCTTGTTGGTTTGTGGGTGTTCATTTTGGGTTTTTCTCCCTATTTCAACGATTGGGGTGTGACCACTATAAGTCATTTTGAATCAAAAAAGGCATATCTGATAAGTAAGACTATACTACTTTGATTATACAATGTTGACATTGTCCCTAAACACAACACATATCGAATGAATAAAACCCATTTGATGAGTCTAACTTAAATTACAAGTTAGAGCCACTTAATTCAACAAATTTTCACTTTGGCAAAAACTCGAAAAAATCACAAAAGTGCATATAAAATTACTTTAAATGAGGGAAATAAGGTGAAAATGATTTTTTTCCCAAAATAGGCAATAACGCCTAATCAAAAGGCGTTATCACAATGGGTTGGTTTTCTTGCTGACATGGAAACATGGATAGCACCTTTTCAAAAGGCGCTATCCATGTGTCATGGCCACATGAGACGGAGTACACTGATAGCGCCTTTTGAAAAGGTGCTATCAGTGTACATGGCCACGTGGACTTGTCCTGAATGAATAATGCCTTTTCAAAAGGCGCTATTCGTTTGAGCCAAGATCCACGTGGATCCACGTGGACATTACGCATCGGGGTACACAGATAGCGCCTTTTGAGAAGGCGCTATCTGTGTACCTACCCTTCTTCCTCCCGTAGACCGGATGTAGAGAATATATTCTCCGCGTCCGGTCTGCGCGAGGGAGAAGGGCACAGGCTAGGGAAGTAGGGTAGGTCACGAGTTTGTTGTAGGGGAGTGTGGGTCGGGTATTTAAGGAGGGGAGGGGTAGAGGCCGGTGAAGGTGTATGGTGTTGGCGAGAGAGAGGAGGCGACGGGTCGAGACGTGGGGTTGTCGACCAGCAGTGGAAAATGAGGAGAGGGAGTTGACGGAGTGGCGGAGCAAGGAGCTACGACAGCTGAGCAAGGAGTGGATGGAGCTGCCGGAGGGTGTGTCGCGGATCAGTGGCGGCTGAGGCAGGGTGCGTGGAGTTGAGTCAGGGGTGCGCGGAGCTGAGGCAGGGGTGCGTGGAGCTGTGGTAGGGGAGCGCTGAGCTGAGGCAGCGGGCCAAAATACGTCCCAACGGAGGAAAAGGAGGAGGAGGTTAGTTCAGTTTCATTTAGTAGTTTAGTTAATCATTTTTTGGTTGTTTGTTTAGTTAGTTAAGTTCGTTTAATTTAGTTTAGTTTAGTTAGTTTGTTTTGTTTAGGTAGTTAGGTTAGTTAAGGTTAGTTAGTTAAGTTTGGTTAGTTCCATTTAGTTAGTATGTTTAGTTTGCTAAGTCAATTAAGTTAGTTTATTTTTGGTCTTCAGGTTAGTTATTTTAGTTAAGGTAGTATGTGTGAGATTCGTCACGGCCTTCATTGAACCTCGACACAAGAAACACCAAAATGTCATGCACAAAGTTAGGTATGCATCAATGCAGCTACTTTTGATTCTTTTCAACTAGATCGAATCCAAGACTTTTCCAAAACTTCTAATCTATGTTTATTTGGTTAATGCTGATAACTGAGCTTTTATATATATATACATATATTTATATATATATATAAATTATGATAAAACTTTTGTCATGTATGAAAAAGCATGTTAAGGATTTTCATGTTGCCATAACTACACAGATGGATCTGGTTCAACTCATTTTACTTGTTTTATAACACATCTTTCTGATCGTATAACCGCCATTTTACACAGAAGAACCACTAGGAATTGCATTATATCATACAACTAAGGCATACAAAGTAAGGCAAAATGTATGGTACTACCGGGTGTAAAAGAGAACAGCTTAAGCAAAGAAAGACATGCATACCTTGCCAAATGAGATATGGTAGACCTTCAGCTACTTTTCATATTAAACGACCAATATAGGTGGCAGGGAAGTCACGTACATAATTCATATTAAAAAAAGCAATACAAAGGTAACGCAAATTCCTTGATTTCATAACATAATTTCAAATGTGTTAAACTACAATTTTATTTAATATTTTTGTATACGATTTTCCAGTGCCCAGGTATTCGAGACTTCGCCGTGACTAGTCAAAAAACTCGGGGTTGATAGTGATACATATAAATGTGCGATATATGCCATTTTCCATTGATATGTAGTGACATAGGTATTGTGTTTTTGAAAAAATGGTTGATATGATTATTTAATGGTATGTCTGCTAAAAATATTTAGTAAGTCAAACTCAAATGAATGAGTATGCTCTGTAGTTGCGCTATTAATGCGATCTTCTACATAAGAAAGTTCCTTATGAACTAGTTCAGTAGGTTTGATCGTTTGACATGTAAGTATGACTTAGTACGTGATTGGGAGTGCAAAGAAATGAGTATGCTCTATAGTTGCGCTGTTATGACGATCTTCGACATCAGAAAGTTTGCTTGCGCGTTAACTCCATTATTAACCAACTAGTTCACTTAATATATTTGTGCATTTGTGTGTATTCCTTTTACATCATTGTTCGATAACTTATGTAGGTCATGGAAAATAGGAACATCCCTTTTCTGTTCTATGCGTATGGCAAAATTGTTAATGGGTTAAATGGCATTGTGTATAGCGCACCCCATCAGTAGTGTTGATGGTTAAGTTTGGGACGAGTTGCCATCAATTGAAGCATGACGTGTGTAACGCGTTCAATATCTCATTGCCGGAGACTCTAGTGGAGATGACATATCGCCACCTGATAATCCTCCCCGGAGGTTCGCATTATTACGTCCCTATATTGCTGTACAATACGACACATTTCGACTTAATGTGGGAGACGGTAGCCAATTTACCAATAACTGCAATGGTAGAAATCTATGTGACATTTGAGTCAGCCGACTCAGTTCAAAATCGTACGTTTCATGCCCAAGTTCGTGAGGAACATGTCGGCACGCCAGACTCAGCATTAATGATTGAAAGGCTACATATGCAATCCCCACAAGGTGTGGTCGTTCAAGAATGTATTTGGTAGTCCATTACATGAAGATATTAATGCCTGTAATGATGATGACGTTAACGAGAATGCCAATAATTAAATTGATGAGCACATACGTCCCAACGAAGATGCTTCGGCAGTTGTAGATTAGGATAACGTCAATGTTTGCACGGATGATCCAAGATATGAACCTTCGAGCGCGGAGAATGTGGAAGATGATGAGCAATTTGCTATCGATGAAGAGATTTTGTTGGAGGAAGCAAGTGATGATGAAGTTCACCAACCAATATCGGTATATCACGAAATCGATTGGGAGGTAGCTAATTCCACTGTGACCCAAGATTCCCATCAGCAAACTGGGGGACATGTCTAATTTCGATTTGGAGATAGGGATGTACTTTGATAATAAAAAAGACTTACAAAATGCCATTAAATTCAAGCATGTTAATAAACATTGTCAATTCCATGTGATGGAATCGACTACAACTACGTGGGCGATTAAGTGCAGAAGTGCTCAACACGGGTGTTTGTGGCGTCTTCGTGTTTGTTTGCGAAAGGGAACACAATTAATAACACGGTTAGACGTACCGCACTGGTGTCTTAATCCCGATGTAGAACGCGGTCATGCCCGACTTGACGCCAACATGATTGCGCGAGAGATCCAAAGCGTCATCAAGAGCGATCAAGCAATCACTATCAAAGCATTAGTTCAAATAATGAAAGGAAAATATGACCACGAAGTCAACTACAAGCGAATGTGGGATGCCAAACAGAAGGCAATTGCATGTGCATTTGGAGATTGGGATGAGTCATACGCTTTATTACCAAGATGGTTGGCGGCTGTGAGGAGTAAGAGTCAGGGACAAGAATCGAGTGGTCACATAGACAATGGGCTACTGATGAGATAAGAACTGCGTCTCCATAATTTCGACGTGTATTTTTTGCATTTGAAGTATCAATACATGCTTTCAAGTTTTGCAGGCCTTTGCTTCAAATTGACACGACATTCTTATATGGAAAATATAGTGGGAAGCTAATGATTGCGATCTCTGTTGATGGCAATGGACACATATTACCGGTTGCATTTGCCGTTGCAAAAACGGAATCAACCGATTCATGGAGGTAGTTCTTAAGGATGACAGATAGAGAAGGAGTTTGCGTTATTTCTGATCGTCACCCTAGCATTTTGGAGGCGGTCAACACCCCAAGCAACGGTTTTTGTCCCCCACATGGGTATCACCGTTATTGCTTGCGACACTTGCTTAGTAATTTTGGCACCCAGTTCAAAAATGACCCCTTAAAAACACTCCTGGGTCGAGCAGCAGTTCAACATCAAGAAAGAAAATTTAATGCGTGCATGGAGCGTTTTGCATACTTATCATCACGAACACCTCAATCTGCGCAATTATGTAAATGCCATCCCCAAAGAACTATGGGCTCAATCAAACGACAGATGCATGCGGTACGGATGGATGAATTTTAACGGCGTTGGTATGTATGAAATACAATTTATGTTTTGCACTCAATACACACAGTAATTGCGGAACCAATATCACTTACACGAATGTTATCATCAATTGCAGAGTGCTTTAACGGTGTATTGAAGGGGGCTCGATTCTTGCTAATAACAACGATGACTCAGATGATATACTATAAATTGGTGACATACCACGAGCAACGCAACAAAGAAATCAATGATGGAATCTCAAACGGACAAGCGTACACTCAATATGTCATGGATAAACTCACGAAAAATGAAAAATCCGCAAGGAGGCATCAAGTCACTTTGATCAATCACGACATTGGTGAGTTTGAAGTGCAGACTGGAAGACATTGAGATAACATGCATAAAGGCAACAACACCCAAGTCGTCATCCTAAAGGACCGGATGTGCAGTCGTAATAAATGGCAGTCATTTGGTTTCCCTTGCTCACACGTGATAGCTGCATGTGCCTTTATTCGAGTGAGCTACGCGGAGTTCATCGAGCCATACTATAAGATGGATGTGTACGCACAATGTTACTCATACAATCTCAAGGCCATCCCAGATGAGAAGTATTGGCCGACTTTTGGGAAGAAGATCATACCCGACCCAAGGCGCAGACGTGGCCGAGGGAGACCTAAGGGATCACGAAGACATAACGAGATGGATCTTCCTAATGTGCAAAGGCCTTTGCGATGTGGCATATGTCATCAAGAAGGACATAGAAGAACAACATATCCAAATAAAGATCGTGAACGAGTCCTAACCAGGAAGAACCGGTGTGGTATTTTTCGTTCAGAGGGACATAACAAGAAAAATTATCCAAGCAGACCTCAACCTTCCAATGAAAACCTATATTCGATTTTCTATAATGTTTGAAATAACTTAAGTTTGTGCATATGTTGCTTTCGAGCAATTACACATTTGTTTTTGTGTGAACATTTATGAAATAACTATCATTTTGTTTCGAACAACACTCTAATTCTTTTTATAACGTTCATTTGTAGTTATACAACAATGGATCCAGGTCCTTCGGATCCATCACTTTTGCAACTCCAATCTACACACAGATCATCACGAACCTGGAGGGGTGAGGTAAACTATTTTACATAAATACGTCAAATTTACAGCAATAACATATCAAAAATATAGGTTAATACATTATCAATTATAAGGTATACGAAACAATGCGCGTACGTCGAAGACGTGGGGTCGTTATCGAACAGTGCTGTATCATTCGAGGATGATCCCATATCTTCGTTCTAGTGGGTCTCGGGTAGCATTTCTCAGCCTTGATTGGGCTTTGATTATTGCGTTCATAGAGAGATGGCGCCCTGAGATGCATACATTTCACATGCATTGTGGGGAGTGCACAATTACACTCCAGGACGTGCAGGTACAACTTGGATTACCTATCGACGGTATGCCTGTGACGGGAACGACAGATACAAACTATGCTGATGTCTGCGAGAGGCTATTTGGTAGAACTCCCGTTGGAGATGACGTTATTGGTTGTAAACTTAAAGTCGATTTGCTTGATGATAGCGATGAGGAGTCAGTGCAACGTTATGTTCGATCGTACATACTACAACTTATCGGTGGTTGTCTTTTCACCGACAAGTCCAATCGATTCGTACATTTGATGTTCCTACCATTGCTGGAGGATTTCCAAGTAGCTGGACAATATAGTTGGGGGAGTGCATGTTTGGCTTATTTGTACAGGGAGTTGTGTCGCGGATCTCGCGCGGGGGCACATGAGGCTGCAGGCACGTCAATTCTTATACAACTGTGGGCATGGGACAAATTTCCATTCATAGCACCGCGGCGCTTGCGTGTTTCTAGAGTTCAACCACGAACAGTGGATGGAGAACATATGCTTATGGACGTTCCACTGGGACACAGGTAATACAAATATTTTTCATTACTTTCCTAAAAAATCTTGTCCAATTTCATTTATCTGAACTTATTGTTTTCTACACATATGGCTCGATGCATTTTTGGTTACACAAAGTGCGACGCATGTCGTATCGCCTCCTGTGATGCACTCGACTCACAAAGGCATGAGGATGATGTGGTATGACAACCATATACTGAAGTGATGGGGTCTCTTTCCGATTACTGCACTAACGGTAATGGTGGTTGGCTTTCAATGTGTCCCCTTATTTGTTTCCACATAGTCGAGTGGCATCGACCAGAATAGGGTTATGAGACAATTCAGAATGGTACAAGTGGTGCCACCAAATTGTGCTTATGACGCTTAACTGCACCGCCTCGAATTGCGTAAACATCATCATGAAAATCGGGTGACTTTTCACGCAAGCTATATACACATGTGGGAAAATCGTGGGGACACCATTGCCACAGCGGCACATAATGAAGGGCACGATCATCAAGAAAAATATGACGTGGTATCACTCGGTCACTAGGAGATTCATTGGACATGATGGGGCTTTACGTGACTACTCGGTAATCTTCTTACTCTTACTTTTCCTCGAACAACTAATATCTTATATTGTGTGCTTTGAGCTCATGTTTTTATATCAGTATAACTTGCTGCATCGACTGAGGTGAGTGTTTATTGAGGATGGGTACGACCAAGGTCTTGTTGCGCTTGATGAAGGCATTAAAATTTTAGACGAAGATGAAAGGCAAAGGTCTACTCTTTCGCATGACGGAATTGACGTCGAATAAGACATAAATGAGGATAATGAACAGGAAGATGAAGAAGACAATCAGGGCAAAGCAAACAGAGAGGTGAGAAGAAGACGAACACGACCAGAGATTGTGCGGGAATGCATCAGACGTCCTCGCCACCACGTCCATCTACTCAGACCGAGATTGATGCAGAGAGTAGCAGACGTTCTCCTCCAGCACGTTCAACTCGTCCTAGAGCGAGTAGAACATAGACTGTTGGCGAGAGTAGCCGACGATCATCACCACCTACTCATTCTTCTCATGGGTACATTCCTACATCGTCCACAATGCACCAGAACCTCAAATGTTTGTACCGGGCCGCCGAACGTGAATCTTCCTCCTTACCATTTTGATCCTTACGCACCCGAGCCGTCGTCTTCATATATGGACCATGGGATGCCTAGACATCAAATGTATCTGTCACTGCCTCAATACATGCCGAGTCCATATACTCCACCATGTTATAATTACAATATGCCATATAGTGGAGATGGCTCATTCATGAACTTGTTGACCATGCCGTAGCCTCATGTTCCTTTCCCCCAGCCGCATACAGGAAGCCAGTATTTTGGGATTGTTACACCTCCTATTTTTGGGAGCATCAGTAGCAGAGGTGAGTCGAGTGAAGCATCATAGGAAGAACATCAATCTACTCGATGTCATTCAATGCAAGACCAACAACCTCAACAACCTCAATCGGATGTACAAACACATCGTCCAACTAGACATAGAGTATGTCCGGTTTGCATCACTTAGCGACAGCGTCAACGTAACCGTCGTAATAGACCTGTGTGATGAGTTTTCTTGATATCATGGTGATTTGTCTGATCTTATATTTTGGGTGAACGAAGTTGATGTATACAACCTTCTCATGGATAAAGCGTATTTCTCATGTTTTCCATATTATTATAATGTGGTATATGTGATTACTCTATAATATTCCATAACAAAAACTCATCACTGTGAAAGATATATATATCTCAAAAATTTAGAAGATTTGAACTTATAACCTTAAGGAACTTCAGTTAATTAAACAACTAGTAGCTAGCTAGGTCCTAACCAATGCATGAAACCCAGGGCTGGTTCATTTACCTAGAAGTTGGTTTGTGCTTTACTTATTTATTTTGGTGAATTTTAAGTACTAATTTTAAGAGTCTAGGGTACGGTATCCAAGTACTTGAAGTGATTGACTTAAAGTTCGGTGCTTAATCAATAAATTTAATCAATCTTATTGATATTATAATCAATTAATTAAAGAAAAATCTCAAGTCGAATCATATGAAAGAATATAGAGAGAGGGACTTCAATGTGAGTATGGCTAGGGCAGAGCTTTACCAAGTTAGGTGTTTTGGTAATTTGTTTATACACCTTAATTTACCACAGCTTTTTGAGGTTAAAAGTAATTTATTTTGTACAGGATCCTATGGAGTCTTGGCCTTTGCAATCTATAATTTTGAATTGATTGCCCTAAGGCCTATATAGAACTATAATATATGGTTAGTTGTTTTATTTTACATTTTAGTAGTAACTATTTGGGTGTACTGCAACTACTTGTGTGCAAATTTACTTTTCGTAGCTTGGAAATGTCAACTTCGAATTTTTGATATTTTTTCACTAATTTATGAGAAAAAATTACAAATGTACATTACCTTTTAGTTTAAACCCCTAAAAATAAGTGTTGTTTTTTTTTTTTTGTTTCTAAAACTAGGCTATGTCGCATTTCCAACATGCACTATTAGTTGGGTAGATTTTTCCCGCTGACGTGGGCGCTATCCGTGAAACACAGTCCACGTATGACGCGTGAACGTGGGCTGCCCGAATAGCGCCTATGGGTTGCATGGGTTGTACGGGTTGTCCCCCTCGCAATACGTGCGTGACGTTTGCATTGCCTTTATCACCTCGAGACACGTGCATGACATTTACACGAGGTTGCATGGGTCGCCCACCTCGACAGACGTGCTTGCCATTTGCATGAAATCTCCACCTCGGCATACATGGGTCACGTTTGCGTGGGTTGTCCACGTTGATATGCGTGCCCGCTGTTTACATTGATTGTCTACCTCGAGATACGCGAGTGGTGCGGGTCATCCATCTCCATATGCACGTGGTGGTCATAGGGGGACATAATTTGTATAGATAGCTCCTTTTTAAAATGAGCTATCAGTAGAAAGTTTAGTTTTGTATAGATAGCTCATTTTCAAAAGGAGATATCTATACATTTGCCCCGCCACCTCACCGCCACCTCACACCCATCCTAACTAATAACGCCTATTGTAAAGGCATTATTGCCTATTTTCTTCATTTCAAAGTACAACACCCTATTTTGTGAATTTTAAAGTAAATGTGCCTTACTTTATGAAAAAGTCCCAAAAACTCACTATCTTGCTCTTGCCACCACGCCATCTCGGGCCACCATCCTCAACACCGAGAATGAACTAAGTCCAATCTAACTTGTTTGGACTTGCTAACAATTAGAACCCACTTCTTGATCAAATTTTAAGGCTCAGACAATGCTTCATGTTTCTGCACCAAAACAAATAAGCTCTTATTCCTCACTCCTTTCATGACCAGTGAAAACTTTCAAAATATTTTCTATACTCCACCTCGCCCGAAGTACATGTAACCCTCATAATCTAATTCAAAAAGAGAAATTAGATTTTGAGTACAACTCAAAACATGTTGAACATTCCGAAGCATTATGACGCGTCCACCAAATGACTTCGGCTGAACTTCACTGACTCCAAATATTAGTTGCAGAGAGCTGTCAGTGATCGACATGACTTTGCCATCCATACAACTTGCATAATTACCAATTCATGCCCTATGTACTTGATGTATATGCCATAAGTATAACAACTCGCCTGTAGAAATAGTGTATTCAACTTACATTGATCATGTATATCATCCTTAGGGAAATGGTTTTACACTTGTTATTTACATATTTAATCTTGAACTATTACTAAGGAAATCCATTTTTTAATGGTTTTATATTAAACTATTCTATTTAAAAAACAACGTAAACTTTTTAACTCTTATATTAAGGATATCTTAGTTCACAACTTCACTTAGGTAATTTAATACTATACTTTTCAACCACTTTTACATCTCAATATGTTGTGTGCAATGCCTTATTAGAATAGACATATTTTTTTCAAATCCACTTCAACCCATTGTCATGACAAAAAATATTTTAATGTGCAAACTAGAACTCCATCTATCGATGTGAATAATGTAAGCTCCACATTGCTTTAATGCTCAAATATTTGGATTCATAACTAACTAAGTTTACAATTTGTGTCTCCCTAATCAACAACTATCTCTTGATGTTGTGAATTTTAAGGTTATACCATTCATGTTTGGATTAAAAGCTTCAATGGCCATGATAACTTCTGAAATCTAAATTTATTAAAAATGTGATCAAGATGTCTAAAGCATTACGCTCATAATCAATACAAATTCTAACCATTGCACTTTTTATAATCACTTTCTACTCATGCTCAAAGCATATCATTCATACCATATGATCCATTAATCCCTAAGATTAATGGTATATTCACACATCATTGAAACACGCACATTACAATTCATAATTGAAGTCATTGCAAATCGGAGATGAATATAAATATATTACCTTCAATGAAACCAATGAAACCATACTTGAATTGCGAAAGTGGAATCTTCAACATGTTCTCCACAAAACTTCTTAATACTTAAAACCAAAGTAAACTTTTGCTAAATTACTTTAATGATGGCTAATAGTTTATATGTGTTGAGTTTACCTCGGCCTAATACCTATTTATACTTCTTAATAATAATTAGAAAACCCTAATTTACAATTTAGCTTGGAGTAAAACTCCAACTTTCAATTTTTCTCGAGTATGGCGCTGTCACATATGCCCCGACGTTATGTGTGTTATGCCACGACATCGTCATTGTGTATGAAATTATTCTCTTCTGTCTACCTGGCACTGTCCCTCATGTCTCAGTGTTGTACCTTGTATGTCCACAATGTTTCCACTGCGTCAAACCTTCAGACTTATTTTTTTTTGCTCTCCTATGTTGTACCTCAATACTTCACAGCACCACCATGTGTAGCCATGGCGCCAACCATGTTTTCTTGGGTTTTTGCTCCGTTTCTTCTTCTTTTTGCTCATTTCCTTCCTTTATACCTAATTTACCTGAAAATACAATAACACCATTAATTAGAGCTCATTTAGGGATATTTATACTAAATATACTACTAAACTAACCCTATCTATAAGCTTAAATAATCACTTATCAAATACCCGCAAACTTAGGATTTTGCGCGTCCTGAGCAAAATCGTATTTTACTATGTCTCATAATAACTAGTTCTCGTTCAATTTACATTGTTCATGGAGTATCATTTAATTAACTATGTTTCAAGTTAACAATCCACTCACGAGTTTTCTTTTGCAAAAACTTATATTTTTTAGACATGTAGCTTTAACAACACATATAACTTCATTTTCAAAACATTAGTAGATCACAACAAAAAACCATCACTATTTACAAGTTTGCTTCATCTCAACATTGAAGTAGCAAATAAACAATCTCATGATTTCTCATTAAGCTCAGGAACTTATAAATAAGCATAGATCATCCTCATCTTTGGTTGAATTTAGTACTTCAAGAGTCTATAGGACTTAACATAGTTGGAAAAGAAACTTAACTCAATTAGATACTCGTACTCGAGCTAACTTTTTTATTTGAAGAGTTTTATTCTACTTCCGCCTTTTTTTATTTCCTTTCTTTTCTTCTTCTTTTCATTTTTGTTTTACGATCCGTGCTCCTTTTCCTATGGACTTTATTTTTCTCACTTTATCCCAACCATCAAGTTCTCTGCTCCATTTCCTGTAGAACTTGTGAGATTCTCTCATTTTTATTTTATTTCTAAAACTTTTGTTAGCACTTCTCACTTTCACTTAATCAAGTAAGTTAACTCCAACTTTTAATTTACAATGCCCACTTCTTCCCCTATTTGCACTAAGTCTTTATTCGCTTTTTATTATCAAGTTAGATTCAGACTTATTATAGATCCTTAGATATCTAACATTTTCCACAAGAAGTGTTATAGTTTCTTGCTTTCGTTTCAAGTTCAAGGTCTTCCATAAATCTAGGTTTCTAATCATAGAATCACACCATTGTTTGCTACATTTCATTATTTCTTCTTCAAAAACCTAAAACACTCTCATGAGTTTCATATCAATAGGATACTTTTAATCTACTCATCCACAACTAAAAGCATGAACATGCAAATGAACTACTTATTTATTACATATTACTATTTATAACCTAATCTATACTACTTAAACATTCAAATAGTAGGAAAAAAATAAAAAAAATTATGCACTATCATACTTTCCTCTTTAACTGCTTTCTAATTAAATTTAAACGATCATACCTATAGTGTTTATCCTTATTTCTTAGCTATCTTACCACTTCCCTCATAGTGTAGTATAATGTCGATGCCTCCAAACTTAAGCCAAACCTTGTCCTCAAGGTTTAAAAGTGAACTTGAAATAAGAAAATATTGAAACACACAAACATACGTAATAACACAAATCATATAATAAACTAAACTAAACATAGAATTTAGACATGTAAAGAGTTAACAAAATATCCCAAAGTTAAAAATGAATGGTATTAATGTCACTTTTTCTGCCTAGGCCTAAAGAATTCCAAATACACTGACTTATGGACTAGGCGTCATTATCATCATTTGCATCATCAGCTCCAGTGTAGGATGGTGTAAATGGAAGCTCCATCTTCCTACTCTACACCAAATCAAGATTAAACATATAGTTCGGTACCACTGAAAAGCTAAATGACCTATCAATAGGTATCATCTATTTGCTCCTCTCATACCTAGCTATATATTTCTTATGATCTACAAACAACATGAAATTACGTTGCCCGTTCCATCGGTATTGCTATCTCGTCTCCATATACTGCTCATATCTTAACATGGCTGCTTGGTACTGCACCCTATCCTCTTTGTACTGTCTCCTCATCTCGACAATCCATAGCCTATGTTATCGTGAAGTTAAGTCCTCTGATGGTGGTACTACTGCATGTGGTAGGAAGACTTCAAGACTGTCCAAGTCCTGCTCTCCAATATGTGGTTACAAACCCGTAAACCTTAGCAAATCCCTACTATTGTTGCTCATCCTCTTCTCTATATCCCTCATCTTCTAGCTTCTGGTTTATTTCTGCTGCTGCTGGCTGATCCTCTCGTTGTTTGGCCTATAAATCGGCCTCAACTCTAGCTCCATTGACTCTCTCTACTCCTCAGAGTCTTAATAACCAGGTGATGATTTCAGTGTGGGAATGAAAGATTCATCCATGGTTGGTTGGGCCTCTATATCGAATTCTTCGTCATCTCTCAATTGCACTCCGAACTTCAAGCACTTCTGAGTAATCAAGATAGGAAACACGAATTTGTTGTCCCTTTCTGATATGATTGACTCCCCTAGATTGTTGTAGATGATTTCACCGATGTTAATTTCCTTGTTCTTTGTAATCTCATAAAGACAAGCCATTTTTGGCTTATTGATCTCACTCTGCTGAGAAGTGGGGTATAGCGATGCAACAAGCAAATGTTGTTGTCATATTTCATAAACTTTCCTAACACTCCCATTCTTTATGTGATTCGTCACATTCTTATCTCCTATGAACCATCCTTGTTGTGGGATAAGCAATGAACTATCTATGGCTCTAAAAGGGTATAGGTTATAGGGAATCTCATATAACTTATTTGGGAAACTCGGCTCGGCTCCAAACAAGCCTAAGTCCTCCAATTCATAGATGATATTAATCTCATGCCTATTAAAGGGAACAAAAATCCCTTTCTCCTTCATTGGCTCATCCTTGTTCCTGAACTTCGCATTAGCATAAAATTCAAAGCAATCCCACTAATTCCTTTAACTTTATCCTTTCTACAATCTTGAGTGAGTTACTCCTAATTTTGTTGCCTAATGAAGTCATTCACTCTATTATCATATGTGGTCGGCAAACTCATTCCTCGTTAAAAAATGAACTCGCTATGTAGTATTTTCTCATATTGATCCTTGGCCTCTCTACTAATGAAAATTTGGATTTAAATGGGTTAGGCTCCTCTTCATTGGGATTTCTTGTGGTAGATGCCTTAAAATCATTGGCTTTAGCTTGGTTAACTAATTTCCTTGTTCTTGCTATTTCTTCAAATTTCAAACAAAATGACAATATTGCAATGCAACTCAGGTATTCAAATCACTTAAAAACTCGAAACTTATATCTCATAGATCATGCACACGCCAAATAGTGCAAAGACATCAACTAAGTCTCCATGGGTAACATTAATGCTCACATTCACACAATCTTGCAAAACCTATCCTACAACCTTAAATCCACTATTTCATACAATGTCATCAAAATTTTCAAAAATTCAATGCATAACTAGATGAAATTGTAAATTCACCTCAATGCCAGATTCATCTTCGGTGTAGAATACTCCTTCAAGTCTTTATCAATCCAAGCGCTCTCACTTTTCTCACCAACTAGAACCCTAGCTCTCTTTGACTCAAAATCCTCCAACCAAGCCCTAGCTTTCTAACTTGTGCAAATCCACAATGCACTTGCCTCTTACTCTCGAACATTAGGAACTCTCTCATCTCACTTAGAAATGATCAAAATTTGGCTGTAGAAGGATGTATGCTGGGTGGTTATGGTAAGGTTTTGGTGCAAGTGTGAAGAATGAATTGAAAATGGGGTTTAAACCCCCTAAATGACCCCAACATCGTACCTTACAAGCACGACACCATGATAGCGCCACCACTGCATCATCGAAGCAGTAGGATGTTTTCTCCTTTTTTGCCTGCTGCCATCTCAGTGCCGTCACTAGCACCCACAACGGTGTGGCTCAAAGCCATAGTTTCAAGCTGTCTGCTAACATTTTCGCATGTATTTTTCGTTAATTCCTCTCCAGCACTCCTCTAACTTTTTGTATTACTCACCCAAGATGTCGTGACAACATGAAATCTATAAAAATTAATAAATTAATAAATTTCACCTTTAACTTGCCCATTTACCTTACTTTCACCACTTTGAACTCCTTTGCTATTTTTCGCTCTTTAATGAGTTAACGAGACAACTCCATTCCAATGAATCATCGCTCGAAAAATGGTCTTTCCTACACATTTGACATAAATTTTTGAAAGTTAGAGCTAAAACTTGTTAATTGTAATTATTGAACTAAAGAACTAACTGCTAACTGAAATCCAAAAGCTTGAAATTTGTAAACCCTTGGGCTGCCACCCAGTAGCGATTAAGTTAACATTATTCGCCCGATTTATGCATCACGACTCTCTAATGAGCACCGTGATGCACCAAGCTTACTTCAATGATATATCATCGTGAAGTTTCTCATATCCTTTAATCATTTTCTGGCATGCTACCATATCCTTCATAATCTTTATCTAATTTGGCAAAGCTTGCCATGTCTTTTGAAAAGAGATTATTTTTGTAATATTCTCATATGTCTATGCATAGATCCCAATTTTCTCACCATTTAATTGATCTTACAATTCTTGCTTTAATGGTTTAAGTGATACTACAAAATTGATTGTCCCTTGCACAAACTCTGTATTGTGTGATCTGAAGTTTTCCTTGCTTTCATCACTCATTCTTATTTCAAAATCTTCAAGAACAACACCACTATCATGTTGCATAATATCCTCGAGATGAATCTCATCTCTAACATGGTTTTAGTGAATCATATGGCCCTTAAGCATCAACGATGTTTCTGTCATCTTAATTGGGGTTCTTTACTTCTTCATATGCTTCCTCAGTCGTTAACAACTCCTCGTATTCAACCATAACCTATTGTCTTGAATTTATAAGTTTTACAATTTCTTCTAAGTTATTTTCCAAATTCAAGAAAGCTTAACCTTTTTCTTCCTCCATCATGTTAAAAGATTGCACATCGATCTCTAGTCTTTCTTAATACTTTTTGAGATCATTCTTGGTCTACTTAGCCATTTTTCTTATTAATTGCTCTAAAGGTGTAAGAGGCAGTTGTTCATACATCTCTTGATCTTGTTGTGATTGCCATTTTTCGTGAGATCTCCATGATGGTTGATAGACATTTTGAATGTGAGGGTTGTAGAAGCTTTGATAATTATGTAACGCTCGTGTGCAATTGCATTACTCTTGACTTCTCATAAATATTGTAAATCCATAAGTTTTATAATATGGTTTTTGATATCGCGTCTATGCCAAACCACTCGCGATTGGTTGGTATTTGGTATTGTTTCAAACATCTTCACTTTGATAAACCAACCTAGACACTCGATCAATGATTTCATAATTTGATTCCTTTACATGATAGTCATACATTCTTTACATCTTTAAAACACCAAAGATAAAAGAAAGTAGATCAACTACAGTAAGGCCAATCAACTTAAAACTTAAGTTATTTATATTTTTGTTTATTTTTTATGAACTTGAAATTAAAGTGCTTAAAATAAAACTTAGCAAATTCTCAAACTAACTAAATAATACTAAGTGGCTACCTATCCCCGATAACGGTGCTAAAAAATGGATGATGCATGCCGCAAGTATAACAACTTAGAAATATTAATAGTGCAATCAACTTACGTTGTCAGGGAAAGGTTCTTGAACTAGTTGTTTACCTATTTAACTTTGAACTATTGCTAAGGAAATCCCTTTTTTAATGGTTTTATATTAAACTACTTTATCTAAAAAATAATGTAAACTTTACTTTAACTCTTATATTAAGGACATCTTAGTTCACAACTTCACCTATGTAATTTAATACTATGCTTTTCAACCACTTTACATCTTAATATGTTGTAAGCAATGCCTAATAAGAATAAACATATTTCCTTCAAACCTGTTTTAACCCACTATCGTGATGAAAAAGATTTTAAAGTGCAAACAAGAATTTCACCCATATTTATGAATAACATAAGCTCCACATTACTTTAATGCTCCAAATCTTTAGATTCATAACCATCTAAGTTTACTCTCTGTGCCTCTCTCATCAATAACTATATCTCGATGTTGTGTATTTTACGATTGTACCGTTCATATCCGGATGAAAAGCTTCAATGGCCATGATAACTTATAAAACTTAAATTCATCAAACACGTGATCAAGATGTCTAAAACATTACACTTAGAATCAATACAAATTCTAATCATTGCACTTTTTATAATCGCTTTCTACTCATGTTCACAGCATAATATTCATACCATAAGATCTATTTATCCCTAAGATTAATAGACTACTCACACTCCATCAAAACATTCACATTACAATTCATAATTGAAATCATTACAAATAAGAAATGAATATAAATATATTACCTTCAATGAAACCAATAAAACCAAACTTGAATTGCAAAAGTGGACTTTTCAACATTTTCTCCATATAAAACTCCTTAATACTCACAACCAAAGTAAACCTATGCTAAATTACTCTAATGGTGGCTATTAGTTGATATGTGTTGAGTTTACCACTTTACAATTTAACTTAGAATAAAAATCCAACTTTATATTTTCCTCGAGTTTGGCACTGTCACTTATGCCCCCAGGGCCATGTGTGTTAAGCCAAGGCACTGACATAGCGTGTGAAACTCTTATCTTCTATCCACTTGGCATTGTCCCTTTTGTTTCAGCACCGTCCCTTGTATGCCCATAACGCTGAACCTCTAGACTTATTTTCTTCCCTTGCTATGCTCTCCCACACTGTACTTTTCCTTCCCATGTTGTGCCTTAGTACTCCACAGCGCCACTATATGTAGCCACGGTGCCAACCATTCTTTTGTGTGTTTTTGCTCAGGTTTTTCGTATTTTTTGCTCATTTCCTTCCTGTACACTTTATTTACCTGAAAATATAATAATACCTTTAATTAGAACTCATTTACTGATATTTATACTAAATATACCACTAAACTAACCCTATATATAAGTCTAAATAATCACTTATCAGTACTCAAACATGCCCTATGCCCCGCTGTTAATTATCCATTCTCCTTTTTTATCACGAATTCTATTCTTTGCTAGATACATATGATATTACTATCAGCTATGAGAACTAACAAATTTTCAGCATCATCATTTTCAACATTGGAATCCCCCTTTGTTGAATGACAACTTTTTGCCAAACCCTCTCCTTTTCCTTTCTTATTCCCGCAGTCTTTTTTAAGATGCCCTACTTGACCATATCTCTAATAGACCGCTTCCTATACTTTTTGGAACTACTAGACCCGAGCTTCCAGATGAACCATTTTTTACCTTTCATTAATTTCTCCTAAGATATTAACATGGCAGTGACCTTCGCTAAGCTAATGGTTGTACATTAGTGTTAGATTCATGTACTTGAATAAAGGTGGGAGTGACCAGATGAATTTAAGTGCCTAATCCTTATCACTGGCTTGCTTTCCCAACTCCTCAAGTTCTTAGAGAATCTTGTAAGAACACTAAGGTGATAAGTAATTCTTAGACCTTCATCCATTTTTAGGTGATGGTATCGCTCCTTTAGGAAGAAATGATTTGACATGCTTTTTGTCATATACATAGTCTCTAATTTCTCCCAAAGACCATTCGCCGAAGTAATATTCTTCATGTTCGAAATAATATTCTTTTCCAAATTAAGTCTTATGATGCTCGCTACCCTCAAATCCAACTCTTCTCGATTTTTATCACTTTACTTCTCCCTTTAATGCTTAACATAGCCCAGATTGAATCAACAAATCTTTAACTTGAATTTGCCTTAAGGCAAAATTCTCCACATCGAACTTCATTGCACTTACGTACTTCGACATCTTTGAAACCTCACCTGAATAGTGTAACCCCTTAATTCTGAATCTTGGCTGTTATACCAATTTAATGTGACAAATCACTGCAAAATACCTAAGATTGCAATCACGTGAACACACCTAAAATAAGCAAACCACAGAGAGAGTATAAACACAAGAATATATATAAAAACCCCAAAATCAGGGAAAAACCATGGGTGAGAAATAAGGTAGTTCACAATCAATAGTTTAGTACGCAAAAGACGAAAATCCCTATCTAAACTCAAGATAGAAATCCTAACAAGATTTAATCTTTTAGTGTCACGTACCTACTTTCAAGGTCGTACGCTACGACACAACTCTTAGCCCCTCTACTTCTGTTAGTTTTATTAAAGTCGTATTATGCTTAATCCCCCTCTGAAAGATATGTTGTCTGCTCTGATTTATTTTTTTCACTTATATATAAAAAATTATAAAAATGTATAGAAAGAATGAAAACATGTCTAAATGTTTAAGAAAACCTGTATGAATTTCCTATATCTTCTCGATACAGATGGATTTTGTTTATATTATATTTATTTATCAAATTTTAAACATGTTAATGCATAACTATGAAATATTCTCTGAATAATATGTCATAAAATATAATTTTTTTGCTTATTTTAAAAATTTTGAATTATATATTACAGATGGGGGTTTAAAAAAACTAAAATCTAAACTTCAGCAGGTGATGAGGCAGTGCTAAAAAATGTTTGTAATTGGTGTCATTGATTATGCATATTGTTTCCTTTTCAATTAGTTAAGACTAGTACCTAAAGAGACATGTGGCCCAATAAACTAGGCATAAAGAAAGGTGAATCAGAATAAGGGATTCCACGAGGTGGATTTCAATGCTCGAGAAAAACCTCAAGCAGTGGAGCCTGACCTTCAAAATTGCTCCAAAAAAGCACAAACACTACAAGGAAAACAATAGGTAAAGCAAGGAGGTCTCATGAAATGTCGCATGATGAATCAGGCGAAGAAGCCATGAACATTCGATGCAAGTGGAATCACAACGAGGATGTAGCAATCGTAAATGCAATGATGGAGATGCTTAGCAATGGTGTTTACAAATGCTATTAAAATATCGAACTATATTTAGATATGATTAACATTTTATGCCATTAATTAATCTATGGAAAATGATTGAGGTACCTACTTTGGGTACCCAATTAGGCACACGTACTAAGATGCACAATACACCTCGAGATATGCATTCGAAGTATATTGAACGATGCTTTGGTAGTTGCACTGAATTGGGTGCCTAAAGTTGGTGCATTTAGCATCTTCCTTTATCTATTATTTATTCATATACATTTGAAAATCTAAATTTTTACTGCTTAAATTAATTCTTTTCATATTCAAGTATACATTTTAAAGCTATCTAGTCAAATAAATGTTAAAAATATTAAAACTAATATATTTGAATTAAAAGTGATATTCAACATTTTTCACTAATTATAACTTTCCTTGTTACTTAAGTTTTAATTTGAAATATTAATTTTATAGTTTCATAATGATTAATTTTAAAATTTTCAATCTACATAACTTGATCTTGTTCGGTCCGCATTTAGTAAATTAGATGAACTTGGATTAGCGAAATAAATGGACTGCACTGGATTGTAATTTCTCGATCTGCAATAATTGAATTAGATCACAAATTAACCCTAATGAGATTAGATCCAATTTGTTTATGCCTCGAGATGTGTACACAAACAATTCTCAGTGCATAACACACGAAGATGTATAGGGGTGGTGAAAATTCGGATCTAGACGGGTCCGGATTTGAACAACCCCTACTATAAAGAAGTAAATTCATTATTCGAATCTGACCCGATTTTAAATTTAGTAGAAACTAACTTATTCAACTCTGTTTTGCTTAATATTTGAGTTGTCTGTTTGTCCGAGTTTGTCATAATCTTGAAAACTAACTTCTTATATTGGGATCCTCTTTAAATATTAAAACATACATATATTATAATATAATATAATGAAATGCAAAAAAAGAAAAGTCAAGGTTTCAAAAACTATTGCAAACTATAAATCATTGTAACAGTACCAGAAATAATTGCAAATAATTCATGTTATTAAACATTTAATGTATAGAAACAAAAGCTCGAGTATAAAAAATTTAAAATCTATTAATTCTAAAATCAAATATATTTTAGTACATTAATTCTATGTGTATTAGAGTAGATTAATGTTTGTTAATCTATTAATAAGTACTTAGTGTCTAATTGTGACAACCCTCACCTGACTTAGGATTGAGTTGTTCGACCCAGACCACCACTTAGGTCCAATACCCAAATTAGGCCTGAGAAAACGGCCAGGCACACCTAAAATGACCTACGAAATAATACATTAAGTTCGTATGGACCAAAAGTATGGAAATAAAGTAAACAAGATCCATATGACTAACCTTAAAACTATACATAGGTTTTCAATTCTTGAATTGATTTAAAGTCATTCAATTACTAACAAGAAGTTCAAACTCAAGGAAAGTGATGTTTAATAGTTTCAAAAATAATTAAATAGAATAATACAATATAAAGCTTACATTAAAAGAGAAAGTTTCAGTCTATCGCTTCTTTTTTGCCTCGATATAGCACCAATGTGAAAGGTCTTGAGATGTAAGCGGAGTGAGCTAAAAGGGACAATGGAGCTCAGTAATGTGGAAAACCTGCTCAACCATCAAATACGCAAGTAATACTTAATGAACATGGAAGACTAGCATGAATTGAAATTGAATAAAGAAGCATTTAAAACATGACATCGCATGGACTTATGAAGCATTCATAAATTACGTCAACAAGACTGATAAAAGTATATTTCAGTCAAAACTCATCATCATGCACAGGGCTCACAAAAGAGAGATACCATAGAAAATAGTAATAATATAAAGTCGTGGTCTCATTCAATGCATACGAGTTATTGATAAGAATCTGGCGACCGATTCCCTACCCTTGAGGTGATGAAAACCACCAGACGACACACAGGTCTTATATGCCATCTCGTTAGTTCCATCAAATCAATAGTAGGTTCGTCCAAAGCCATCACCGATATGAGCACTAAAATCGCTTAAGGTTTCCATGAGAAGTTAGCCAGCGCTAATCTCCCTATTAATTGGCCACAAGGATTTCTGTAAGAAAGTAATCCTAACTCTTTGCCTAGGAAAGGGTAATCCCAACTCATTACCAAGGAGAGGGTAATCCCAACACCTTACCTAGGAGAGAATAATCTAACTCCTTTCCCAAGAGTAGGTAATCCCCAATTCTAGTGCAACAGAAATACATCCCATAGATAAGTAGAATCAAGTCAATAATACGATGCAACCCATTTTCCAAGTCTCAAATTAAAAAATTAAGTCCTAAAATAACTAATATCAAGACAAAATAGATAAATCAACAAGCTCCCCACTTATCTTGATTCGCTGCGAATCCTATTTCCAATCCTTTGCGCTCGGGGTCCAATAAAAATCGCCTAATGAATCTAAACAACCTTGTATTTACTTGATCTTTGAATGTAGTCGCAGGTGCAGTGTTCGGGCCTAACTTCTACACCCTTTTGGATATTTTCTATTTTAAACTCAGGGACTTAGTCCACAGTTCTAGGAAGTTAAGTTTACAGCCGCGAGCTTGCAACTTGATGAATTTGGACCACTTAGACACCCTTCCTCTTGTTTCTTTGGAACATGTTCATCATTGTTATTTCTTTAGCCTGTTTATCATGTACTTTATTTTATGCTTAGTTACATTTCAGCATGATCTTCTAGCTTATTTAATAGAATTCATGAAATACAGTTGAGACTCCTTTGGCTTTACTCACTATAATTGTCTATATTTTTAGTGATAAATGTAGTTCCCTCGAGTTGTAATGGAAATGATCTTGTACATGGTGATTATCTCTGAAATACTTTAAGAGTCGGCTTCCTATCTTTTACGATGTGGGTTATTTTGTTGTTTTACATATAATTATGAACTATGTACTTATATTTGTATACATTTAGGTCATGGGATTAAGACATACACTGGATACATGTATATGATTTCTTTTTTTGTCACATGATATACATGAGATCACTTTTGAAGGATTTCTACATTTAGGCTTTTCCTGACTTTAAATTGTTTAAAATTAGTTGCTATAATTATTTCAATGCTTCCGCTCCACCATACTAAACTAAGACATATGAATCTTGGTGACTCTAATAAGCAATCAAATAATACTTAATAAAAAAAGAGGCTAACTAGGCTTGCGTTGACCTTGCGGGGGTTGACAGAGGGTCAATATAGATCTTGGCCGGGCGGGGCCCAGTTTGTGGGAACTGGGGCCGCACAGTTGGTATCATAGTGCAAGGTTTTTACCTTAACTCTTGATAAGCCGCAACTTAACTAAAAAGTGAACTTAGAGTTATGACATATGGAATTTAGTATGGAAATCCTATGAGCCTATTTTAGGCTCTTAGTTAGGTAGTGAGGTGAGTTGGGGAGTTTTTATTATGAGCAATGCATGTTATGTTTTGATATGTATTATATATAACATTAGTTATGAAATTATCAAAAACTCGCTATTTGCAAATGCAGATTGGCCGATCAGACAAATCCTACTGGTCAGGGTAGACTTGGAGATCCACGCTATGCCGCATTGAAAAACTTTCAGGCTTGGATTTAGATGATAAAGTCTCAGGGGAAACACATGGATGAGTTACTTTCTCTACTTCGGGGCCAGTTTGCACCGACACCATCTCCATCTACATCGACAGTGGAGTTTGCTACTGATGTGAGTATAGCCATACCTCAGGCCACTCCATTAGCTCCCACCATGAGCACAATACTCATAACTCCGATCATCGCAATGATTGCAGTACAAGCCACAGTAGTTGTACAAAATAATGATGAAAGTTATGTACGCCTACTACTGAGAGGCTAGGTGGACTAGAGAGTATGAAAAGTACAGGCCCGAAAAGCTCAATAGTGGTCTAGATTTGGATGAGGTAGAGCGATATCTTCATAGTCATGAGAATATTGAGAGACTTCTAAGGATTGAGGATAGCATGCAACGGAGTTTAGCAACATTCTCACTGTAGGGTGACATAGATATATGTTAGACTAACCTGATAGCCATACATGAAGAGCCTATGACATGGTTATATTTTAAGAAACACTTCAATTAAAAGTACTACCAACCGTTGGTGATGATATCCAAGAGGCAAAAATGTACGAATATACAGTAGACATATGGAGAGTCAGTCATGACATATATGGGTAGGTACCAGCACTTGCTACCATTTGCCAATGGTGTGGTTGATAGAGACATGGATTTAGTCCATTTTTTCTATGAGGGTCTTCCTCTAGATATTAAAGAGATTGTGGTCACTACTTTGACACCCACATTAGAGGATGCATACGACCACACTTTTGCCAAATAGGCTTACCATCACACTCACCTCGAGGAGGGTATGTTCCATTGAGCAAGACACTATCTAAGCAGATTCTATTGGGGCAAGATAAGAGAGGAAGAGGAGCAAGAACCATAAATAGAGCGATAGTAGGGCTCAGAGTGTAGGATCAGTGGTGCCATCTACATGACCAACATGCACATTGGTGGCCCCACCTTTTCTAGCTCCTAATTATGTTATTCAACCACCTTTGGTATAAAGTTATTCTAGTAGCAGCCGCAACATGGTACCGAGGGCAAGGCCAAGGTACAGATAGTGGGCAGTAGGGATATGGATAGAGATCGATACCTCAAGGACCTGGGCCACAAAGATCTTGCTTTGAGTGCAAAAATTAGTGCAGTTTAGAAAAAATGTCCGCAACTTTGTAGAGCACCGTCGCAAGCCAGATAAAGAGCCAATGTCGTTCCAGAGCCAGATTCGGAGGCGACGCGCAACCGTAAAGAGGGTATGACATTTATTTATTTTTGCATCATGCATATAACAATGGTTTGAAGTGTTATGAGTAATTGCGTGTAGCGTTTGATTGTGATCTGTGATCGTCAATGCCCTACGGATACATTAAGTTGTCTACAACAACTTAGTCAAGTTCACAGGTCATGATCGAGTAGTTTTAGGTAGTAGATGTAGTTGCAACCTGCTACACTTTATGGACCTACTCTCATGTTGTTTTGAAGTAACTGAACTAAGTCCATAGCTCAATATGTAAGTCCAGTTGTGGCAAAAACCCATAGTTTGATACATCTAATCAAGATGTAGCCGAGACTTACAGCTTTATGGATTAAGTTATTGAACTAATTTAAATAACTCTTCGTTAGTTTGCGGTTTACGTCAAATGTCAAATTTTCTAAAGCAAATTTGACAAGTCCTTAGTTCGATAGGACACATTAGAAGCACTTCCTTTTTCTTAGTTTAACTTCTGATAAGGAATTCCCTTGAGTTTAAATTAATTTCGAGGGCAAAATTCTTATTAGTTAGGAAGGTTGTAATGACCTAAAATATTTTATTTTTGTTTGATGGCTTGAATTATCTATCTATTTAAAGTAAACAAGTTATTTATTTTATTTCTCTAGTTTTGCGAGCGAGGTTCTTTAAGATGCGTGCAGCACGTGGGTGTGCGTGATAAGTTAGTATCTTGACTAAACTTGGGATTTATTTATAGGATTAAGTAAAATTTAATAAGTTATGTTAACTCATGACTTATAAGGTGTAGAATCCTCTATCCCGATTAGGGCTATACTCAGCCTGAAATCGTAATTAAGCCTTAGTAACCTAACCAGACTTAACTAGAGCCAACAACCTCTCTGTCCATACCTGATAAACTTAACCTTTATATCATTATTAAATAAATGATATAAAGTATATGCTGTAAAAAATTTAAAACTTTTTTTATATTTAAATAATATATAGAAATACAGAGTTGATCAAAACCCAAAAACCTCGTTTATAAACTTCCCAACCTTGTTTATATACAACAAAACATATCAAACACTGCATATATGTACAAGAAAGCTCATTACATCATAGAAAAGATTATAAGACTCTAAAATCTTCTCCTTGCCCTTTCTTAAAGTGCTAGGGTGGGAACCTGAAATATTAAATTTGTGGTGAACGCTCTAACTTGCTCACTAATAATAACTTGCTCACTAAGGATTCACAAAGCCATCAATATTCTATATAATAATCAATAACATTATGCAATAACAATACACACCAATGTTAACTGACAAGAATATGGAAAGCATATAAATCAATACATAATAGATGCAAATCAAATTATCATTGACTATTACACTGTGATTCCCATTAAATTTATAAAACTAGGGTCGATTACACATCAACGCCATTAATGCAAATGTTAGACCAACACATTGGTCGATGTGCTGTATAGCAAATCCATTAATGCCTAACGGTTATATTTGAAACCTCTAGTAAGTATTCAATTCATGCAACCTATCGAATTAAGCATGAGTTATATATAGGCCGAGAAGGTAACCCATCTCCTATAAACCTATTCTCAAAACTAGGAGTTATTCTCGTTAATCAAATTAAACACCATTTTTCATTTATTAAAACCATCACAGTGTACATAGTCCCTCATTCTAGTCCATAAACTACATGAACTACATATACTAAGATAGCCAGTCAACATTGATAAATAAGCAAATCTATACTTACCTTTATCTAAGTTTTCATTCCAAATTACTAACTATTTCGGCACTCAAGCTTTCCTTGGGATTTAACACCAATTACAAACCATTTGTAATTTATTTAAGTCAAATACCCTATATTTAGAACCCCTAGTTCAGTCCTTAGGTCCTCAAGAAATCCTAACCAAAACTCAATTTATTTGCTATTTTTGGGGTCAGAGTATGTTCCCTCAGTAGGTGGAGTGCGCTCTAGTAGCTGAGTTCATCACAATTGATGAAGGAAGCGCGCTTCTCCACTAAGTGGAGCGTGCTCCACCCTGTACTGTCTCGATAATACACATGGCAACAACCACTATTCCATCCACAAATCTATATAAAAACAACAACAAACACTCCCAAAATTTATCAAGGAGGACCTCTAGTGAGGTAACAAACCATTTCCACTCAACAAACAACATAATTCGTGGAGATTTCATCACCTACTATGAAATTAAAATTTGAAAACATAAAACCAAACTTAGCAAAGTGATGATCTATGGATTCTTAGTTGATTAAGCTCCTCAATTCAAATTGAATCATCTTCCTGAGTGGTCTCCTAGGATAAAAAAACCAAACCCTCAACTCTTTCACTCTCACTCGATCAAATTTATGGAGATAAGTATGAAGGGTTTTAGCTTAAATATATGGATTTTCTCGAGATATGCAACATGCTATCTTAAGAATGATTGAATAATTGACGTGCTAACATGAAACCGTTAAAGAGACACACATGTTGATACCATCAACACTCATGATCATCTCAAGTCGATTCGACGATCCATATAATTCAAACCAATCGTATAATCTCCAATATATATTTATATATAAAATATATATTTCTTGTATTTTCTAGCCAATAAATTCACTAGACATGCCTACAAGTATTTTCGGGTAAGCACATTCATTCCACGAACCCCATTTGCACTTGGTGTACCGACTATTTATTGTTTATTATGTTTTTATTGTTTATAGGATTGTATATAAATATTCTATTATACTACAACCTATTAAATTCATAAACAATTCAAACAAGCATAAATCATCATGCAAACGCACACATACACTTATCGAGGTACGCTGGACTTAACCACTAACCTAATTCGGTTTAATTAAGGCTTGGAATAAAAATAATCACTAGCTTAAGGGAATAGGTCGTTACAAAAGACATGAAAAATATCATGAACCTAAGCTAGATTAAATCTCCTAAACTAATAAAAATAAATTAAGTCAAGTATTATTTGACTTAAGCGTATGTTATTAAAAATGTCATCATAAAGCCTAAGTGTGAGATTATTTTATGAGCCCATGCTCAACAAAGATATTTTAGTGAATGTGAGGAATCCTATAATAAATTAGTGGGCACCAAGTGAAGGGATGACAAGAGATAAAAACCTTAGATTTTTTAGAGATACAAAATCAAAAGTGATCAAGTGGTGAAAAATAAAAGACGAGCTATAAAAGGGGTTTCTTCTCTTTAACATGCGTAAAAATAGAATATTGAACATAGAAGAGAAGAAGAGTTTGTACATGAAGCGTTGTCCATGGAAGATTGAAGGCTCAATAGGGTTCTAGGACTAAATCTCTATAAAGAGAAACAAGTAAGAACAAGAGAGCAACAAGGGTATGTACTTTTACTTTTTTTCATTGTTCTAAATTTGACAAATTGGGGTTTCTTTGTGAATGCTTTGAGATTAAGGGATTTTGGATTTTTTTACTCAAAAAATGATGTTCAATTTTGAAATTCAAGCTAGCTTGGTGATTCAAACATTGTTGTTGAGTTTCAATTTGAGTTATTTCTTGTTTATGCCAGTTTTTGGTGAAAATTTGGGGTTTTTGATCACATACACAAATGAGGATGAATTATTGTCAAAAGGATCTTAAAAACTCTTGTTTTTGCATTCTTAAATCATGATTTATAGTGGACTTGAATGTTGGACAAAATCAAGTTTAATTGGATTCATGACAATGATGTTTAAGTTCTTGAAGTTTTATAGTTTTTGAATGACTTTGATCAATGTCAAATTAATATTTGTTGGTGATGTAATTTAACGTTGATCAAGGTATTTGGCCTAGAATTCCATGTTTTGGACCGCCCAAAAGAGTTTTACAAGGTCCCATGGGAAAATAAGAAAAATGGGGGACAAAATAAAATTTTTCCCAAGTCTATGCACAATCCCGTATGGGCAGCAAGTTACACGTAGTCTTGGTAAAATAAGTGTAACTTTCTCATTTTAATTTTGTTTTTGATGTTCTTTATATCGCTGGAAAGCTATTTTCGGCATACTAGATTGTATAGTTACACTTAGGATGAGTAAGGTAGAATATCATTCCAAGACGATAAAGAACTTTGCAACGATATTGAAAAAGGGCGATTTAGTGATGGTGAAGAGAGCAATGCAAAGGACATTTTTTAGACACTAAAGAAGATCTTCTTAATAAGGAACCACTTGAAGTGAAGATTGATTCACCCACATTCATTGAAGATTGATTCCTCTAAAAGTTGAGCCAACGATAATAAACAACATCACTCTATGGGAGACAACCCATATTCTTTATTTCTTTAAGTTATTTCAATTTTTAGTAGGAAATCTAGTATAAGTATAGTTTGCTTTTATTCTCTCTCCTTTTGACTCTTTTGTGGAATTACTTTCAAGACCGAAATAGCTTTAATAAGAGGGGATGATCAAGTTATTTTTATTTTTATGGCCTTTATGCAAGTTCGCATTTTACACTTGCTTATTTTTTATTTCATTAGTAAAATTATTAGTTTTTTTGAATAAAATTATCACTAGGTAAATATCCCAATGAAATTTTCAAATTTTTTCAATCAATTTTACCTTTATTTTCATTTTTATAAATGGTATATAAGTTAATTAGGAAATAAAATTGCAAAGTAGTAAAACTAAGCCTAGTGAATCCCTAGCGATTCCAAATAATACTAGGAATTGCTAACAAAGTCCGTAATAGAATCCAATCAAATTAAGGAGAAACTTCGGTCTAGTGATTCTCCACTTCTATAGTAATGGCTGCTTAGATTAGTGGGCCATTGCACCTCATAGCTCACCGATGCATTTTGAGATTTTCTAGTGATTCCACTTAACATAGGAATCACAAGAAACAATTTTGAGTTGTTAAAACAAAAACCCCAAATCGTCAGAAACCTACAATCACTCCAACACCCAAACCGTCGCCCTTCCCTTCACAATCAATTTCTTGCCTAGATTCAACCTTCCTAACCTCAATATTTGTGTATTTAAATGATTCCTACCTCAACATAGTTCCATTCAATCCAAAATCATTTGAATTTAAAAGAGTACAATCGAACTAAGGTTTAACGAATTTCGACTTGGAGCTTGGAATACTGATTTAGAGGTGTTCGAGAGCATAAATCTTGATAGATTCAATCTCAAAAGGTAATAATAACCTAGCTATTTATTTTGATGAAATTGTTTTTTATGAGGTTTAGAAAAATTTGCAATTGATTTCGAAAATTATTGTTGGAATCCATTTTGGCATGATGAATTAAAGATTTTATTGGTTCTAATAGATTCGATATCGTAATGGCGATGATCATTGGTTTACAAATTGCGTATTTTCAAAATTTATGGAGTTTTTAGAAAAATCTTAGTAATGAGTTTAAAATTGAATTTTCAACTAATCAGAGGTGTAATTCTTGAGTTTTTGAAAGACCATTTTGATAGATTTGATTTCATAATCTTGACTTCCATGATTTTTAAATAAGTTTTGCAAAATTTACCCTTTTTACAAATTTTATTTCAAGCTTATCGATCGCAATTGATTTCCAATAAATGACCCACCTTAAATTTATTTTTATATCAAATATAGGATTTTTGTTTAACAATTCATAGTAGTTGATTTGATCATTATGACGAGAACACGTAGATGAAGAGGTAGAAGTAGTGCAAGAGAGATAGGGAAAGGAATCATGATAAATAAACCCAAGAAGAACTATTCGGGCTAACAAATGTCCATTCAACCTGTGGGGACTAGCATTAGGGAATCGAGAACTGAGATGGCTGAGTTGAGAACATTTACTCCACCTAGCTCTGATGAGGATTCAAAATACTTAGACCCGAACACACAAGTCCCTTATGATCCCATGATATTTGTTAGTCCCAAAGGATAAAATAGATACTTTTGAGATGCGAAAAGAGTTATCAAATGATGGCCCTAGACCTCACAAACTGGGCCCTACCTGGCCTAAACCTACATGACCTGCTGATCAACTTTCGCAGAGTCAACGCAAACCTAGTCAACCTCAAATCCAAGTTATTCAATCATTCGTTGCATATTAGGTTTCTTATTTAATTTAATAATTCTTAATGTTTAAGCAGCAGAATTTGGAAATATTTGAAGCAACTTAAATAAGTCAATGGAAGTTGGGACATACCTAGATGTGAGAATCCTCCAAAAATAGATTTCGTGTATATATATCTAGTGACAAACAATGTGAAGAAGTTTTATATACATATATCAAACGTCTCAAAACCAAAAATGAACCTAAAGGTAACAAAAAATATAAGTATATATCATATGTACAATCTAAAATATCAAAAATAAAACTATTGTAGTAACAGAGATGAGCTGAATCTGAGGGAAACTCAAAGGAAGTCACTGATCATAAGCACTTTGCCACTACTATTAGAGGGACCTGCAATTATCACTAAAAGTGCATACAATTCTAGTGAGTAAATCCTAAAGAAGTTCAACATTATTCTCAAGATAAAGAATAAAGGAGTCCATAAATCATGTTGGAAAGAAATAAAGTGATGAGAAAGAACATAAGCATGATAGACAAGCTGCAATGATCAATGGTAGAAACTAAGTGACTCGGAAGCAAATGATTAGGGTAAGTGGTCATGACGCTCTACACATGGGCTCAAAGCCACTTAAAATGTGCAAGTGTCTAAAATTGGTGTGGCGGGTTAAGCTACTTCGATCACACCTAATCCGTTCGGCACTATCGGCTCATTTAATTCGCAACCTGAGAAAATTCAAAAGTAAGCCACACACTAAACCAAATGCTCAACCACAATGGAACTCGATTACCTGAGAGGAGGCACGACATACGATGGATGCTCACTAAGAAAATTCAGACCCGTCGGGAAGCCATGAGAGTTAGTCTGCTGCTCAACCGCAAGTGGACATGACTAAACCTGGCTACTTAAACCCTAAGTTACTTGGTAAGGAAGTAGAGTCCAATAATAGCAGTAATTTCATCAAAGAAAGCAAGGAAGTGAAAATAACTAATATTGAATTTCATACTGATTTTCTTACCTCAATACGTAAAATACCAAGCAAATCATGGCTCAAGCAAATCATGGCTCTTACATGCCTCAAAATATGTACCCGATACCCGACAGTAGTCTCCTAAACCCTTAGTAACAATTTACAATGAACTAGGTGTGTTTGAGCATATTTGATGTGATTTAGGTTTTTAAATCCCAAAAAGTTCAAAATAGGAAATTTATAGTGGGGCACATTTTTCGAGAAAACTCTTAGTGTAAAATCCCACGAAAAACCCCAAACTCATTTCTAATAACTTTTCTTAAACCCTCATTTTTTCCTAATCTTTCCTCATTTTTCATGAATTGTTTAGAATTTTCTATTATTTTTCATGTTTTAAATAATTAAAATATATAATTGATGTATTTTTATATTTCTTAATTATTTTGGGGGGTTTAGGCCACAGAATCATGTTTGATTCAACCCTGCCTAGTTCAGCCCCTGTTCGGTAGGCTCAAGCTCGGCTCGACTTGTTGGGCAGGGCATGAGCTTGCCCCCCTTCCCCTCTTCTCTCTTTCGTTTATGCAAAGGAAATAGAGAGGGAACCTTAGTCTTTTTTTTTCTTCCTTCAACAAAATCAACAACAATACTTCTTTTTTTTTCTTTTACATCAACCAATCTAAAATCAGTTCCATTAGAATCAAACTACTAACGATAAATTCATCAAATCTAAAATATATTCCATTTAATAGCATCAAAATTAAATAAAATCAAGTGTTAATTACTTGACTTAATCAAGATTTCCAAATAGTAAGTTGGTCTTTCTTCTTCCTCACCACCACTTCTACACTACCACTAACTTAAATAAAACCCTCACTCTTTATCTTTCTTTTTATACTCTCATTAGGTGGGTGAACCATCACCACATATTTTCTTGTTTAATTTAATTTCTCCTTATCTCTCTATGCACCACTAAAATCTCACACCTCATAATTATAATTTAACTTTTTTCAAAATCACCATTTATGAAATGACTAAAATGTCCCTCATGACTTAACTTAAGTATTTTAATTAAATAAATGTTATGAGACCTAACTTAAATCGATATTGTCGACGTACCCAAATAACTGTGTATGCACACATCTCAAGGTAGTTCTCGCTCACAAAATTGATAATTCAATTATGTGAATTCGAATATACAAGTGTATATAACGTATATACAATGAAACTTTGGGAGAGAATAATTGACAATAGGCTAATGAGAGAAACAACAATATGAGAGAACCAATTTGGTTTCATGCCTAGGAGGTCAACTATGGAGCCGATTTTCCTTGGAAGACAATTGTAAGAAAAATATAGAGAAAAGAAAAAAAATCTTCATATGGTATTCGTAGATTTAGAAAAAGCATATGATAGGGTCGCTAGAGATGTTCTTTGGTGGGTTCTAGAAGGAAAAATTGTGCATGCTAGATACATAGACACTATTAAGGATATGTATGATGGAGTAGTAACGAGTATAAAGACAATCGGAGGAGCTACAAAAGAACTTCCCATTATGATAGGACTACATCAAGGATCGGTTTTAAACCCATATCTATTTAATTTAGTTATGGATGAACTAACTAGACATATTCAAAAGGATATACCATGGTGTATGCTATTTGCAGATGATATTGTCTTAGTGGATGAAACTAAAGATGGAGTGAATGGGAAATTAGAACTCTGGAGGAATACATTAGAATCTAAAGGCTTTAAGTTGAGTAGGGCGAAAATCGAATACATGCACTGTGAGTTTGGAAACACTAGACAGCGAGATGATGGTGTGGTAAAATTAGGGGAAGTAGAAGTTCTTAAGTTAAACCACTTTAGATACATAGGATCAATCATACAAAATGATGGTAACATTGAAAATGATGTCACACATAGAATTCAAGCTGGATGGAAGAAATGGCGGAGTGCAACAGGGATGATTTGTGATCAAAAAGTTCCTACTAAGTTAAAAGGAAAATTTTATAGGATCACAATTAGGCCAGCTATGCTCTATGGAAGTGAATGTTGGGCGGTAAAGCAACAACAATTACATAAAGTGAACGTAGCAGGAATGAGGATGCTTAGGTGGAGGTGTGGTAAAACTCGTAAAGATAGAATAAGAAATATAAAAATTGAAAGACAAGTAGGAGTAACACCAATTGATACAAAGATTAGGGAAGGGCGGTTGCGATGGTTTGGTCACCTGCAAAGACGGCCTACAAATGCCTCAACTAGAAAACTTGACTTAATGGAAATTGTAGAAATTCGACGAGGTAGAGGCAGACCAAAGTTAACATGGGAAGTATTAATTAAAAGGGAATTTGAATGGTTTGCAAAGCTCACCATCAATCGCACTTAATCGAGCACAATGGAAAAGTTTGATCCATGTAGTCGACCCCGGTTAATTTGGGACTGAGGCTATGTTGTTGTTGTTGTTGTTGTTGTTGTTGTTGTTGTTGTTGTTGTTGTTGTTGTTGTTGTTGTTGTTGTTGTTGTTGTATATAACATATATACAAGCATCACATAATACTAAAATATTATATTTACCTTAGTGTCGATGCTCGGTTTCCGATCGAGTTGCTATGTAGGATTAGCTGCCACATCACGACCCTATTAGGCGAATGATTAGGATTATATTTATTAGGGTTGTTGTAGTCTTCCCTATTAATAAAAGTTTCTTCCTCAAAATTGAAATATCTAAAAGGAAATTACTTTTTGAAATCACAAGATAAATGAAAAACTCTCGCGCATATAGGAATCCCATTCCCACATTAATTCCTTATCTCCATGGTGCTACCACTTGACGAGGACTAACGGGATATCCTTGTCCGTCAAACTATGTATCTTGTGGTCCAAATTTCGCATAGGCTGCTCCTTGCAAGTAATATCCTCAGCTAGGTCAATCTGAGTCAGGTCCACTACAGGTCTGTCTCCATCACTCGAGCTTTCTAATCTGAACATCGATATATGGAACACTAGATGAATGTCTGCCAATTACAGTGGTAACTCAATCTTATATGCAACCTTACCAACTTTCTCTGCCATTCTAAAAGCACCTATAAACCTTAGCATGAGCTTTCCATTGATTTTGAACCGCTTATGATCCTTCGGTGGTGAAACCTTTAGATAGAAGTAGTTTCCCACTTTGTACTTTAACCCATCTTAGTACTTGTTAGCATTTTGTTATTTCTCGTTTGAGCTCCTCGAAGACATTGATGTATTAGTCGCGTATTCTCTGTGTGATCTATTACAATCTCTAGCTAAACTCGCACTATATCTTTTGGTTATATCCAACATGTTAGTGATATACTAGCTCTACCGTAGAGTGCCTCAAACGGTGCCATCCGATGGTAGCGATAACTATTATTGTAGTTGAGTTCAAATAAGAGTAGATACTCCTCCCTCGACCAACCATACTCCAATACATAAGCTCTAAGCATGTTATCAAACACAAGAATCAGTCTCTTTGACTATCCATCAGTCTGCAGGTGGAACAATGTACTATATTGTAACCTCATGCCAAACTATGCTTGCATGCTCCTCTATAATATGTCGTGATCCTCTGTCTGACACATTAGATAACGGTGCCCTATAAAGTCTGACATTCTCTCTTTCATAAAGGCGCTATACTACTCGAACTTGTGTTTGTTAGAAACTGGCAAAAAGTGCTTAGATTTGGTCAATCTGTCCATAATCATCTAAATATTATCATGCTTGCATGGAGATCTAGGTAAACCACTGACTAGATCTATGGAAATGTGCTCCCACTTCCACTTAGGAATAGGAATAGGATATAATAATCATCAAGGCCTCCGATGCTTAACCTTAACCTGCTAACAAATCTTGTAACTCTTGACGTAATCCCCTATGTTCCCCTTTATCCTCACCACCAAATTGACACTTCATATCCCGAGACATCTTGGTCATGCCTGGATGAATAGTAAAACATGGACGGTGAGCCTCTTGGAGCATCTCTATACATAACTCAGCTACTGATGGAATCCCCAATCATCCTAATTATCTCAAGCATGAGTCTGTCGACTGACTCTACTTTGGATGATATGAACTGTTTACTAACTCATGAAAGCTCTGGTACTACATTTTAGAGTGTTGGCCCTCTAAAACCCTATGAATAGAGATAAGTTAAATCCTCATTTGTCCACAACTGTGTGCCTCTATAGTAGTTACAATATCAATTGAACCCATCATATATGCCACCTCGAGGATTGCAAAATCATATGTTATCTAATAAATAACAACCTCTGTGTCTAATATCTTAGGGCTCAATGTGTCCACCTCTACATTAGCCTTCCCTAGATGGTACTCTAAAGAGAAGTTATAATCCTTAAGGAACTTTAGCCACCTGCGCTGTCTCATATTCAAGTCCTTCTACGTAAAAAGATACTTTAAACTCTTATGATCATTGAATAAACTAAATATTTTACCATACAGGTAGTGTTGCAAAATCTTTAGAGCAAATACTACTACCGCCAACCTTAAGTCAAGCGCTGCGTACTTCTTCTCCTGAATCTTCAGTTGTCGAGATGCGTAAGAAATCACACCGTCCCCTACATTAGAACACACCATAATTTGACCTGTGATGCTTCGATATTCACAACCATGCCCTTTCTTGCCTCCAACAATACTCACACTAGAGTTTTCGTCTTTGCTTTATTATCATTAAAGTGTGATCAAATTTCTCGTCCCACTTAATCTTGACATCTTTTTGAGTCAGCCTCGTCATCGGTGCTGCGATTTTAGAGAAATCAAGCATGAATCTCTTGTAACCCAAAAGCTATGAATATATGTCACTGACTATAGAGTACGCCAATCCATCATTGCCTGGTCATTCGAAGGATCCACTGATATTTGACTTTTTCAACTACAAGCCCAAATAATCCGACCTCGGACAACCAAAACTTACATTTGCTAAATTTAGCATAAAGTTGGTGCTCTCTTAGTGTCTATAAAATTATCATAAAATGACCCTCGTGATCCTCACGAGTCCTGAAGTAAATAGATATATCATTTATGAATACAATCACAAAATAGCCTAAGTATTGTCTGAACACGCAGTGCATCAAGTCAATAAATAGCGTCAATGCATTCGTCGGCCCAAAAAACTTTGATGACAAACTCGTAATGACCATAACGTGTACTTAATGTAGTTTTCTCTTTGTCCTCATCCCTAATCCTGGGTTGGTGGTACACTAGCCTCAAGTAAATCTTAGAAAACTACCCTGTGCCCATCAAACAAGTCATATATTTGGGGAAGTGGATACTTGTTCTTGGTTGTAAAACTGTTCAACTAACTGTAATCAATAAAAAGTCTCAAACTCCTACATTTCTTCTTTATAAACAGTACTGGATGGACCTATGGAGACATGGTAGGATGAATAAATCTTAAATTCGTCAAATCCTCAAGTTGGGTCCTTAACTCCTCTAACTCCTTGGTGCCATTCTGTATGGACGTATTGAAATCGGCTTCATTTTGGAGAGTAAATCAATAATAAAGTCAATCTCTTGTGGTGGCAATCTGGGCAAATACTCCGGGAACATATCTTGAAATTCGCTTACCACGGGCACCTCCACAATAGTTGCCACTGATTTCTCTGTTGTACTATCAATACTCGTGAATGTCTCCATCTCTTGGCTTGTAGCCACTCCTCCGCTAGTACTGTAATGGCCCCAAATCCCGATATAACCTTGAGAACCGCTATGTCACATCACACGCCACCAAGCTTTTCCACGTCATGGCCCGGTTATGTACGATGCCCTGCGACCTAACGGGTTGCTTACATGTTACACTAGCTTAGCTAATTATTCTTCATATAATTACTAATGAATTTGTACTGTTAGTTAGTTAACCTATTAGGTTTCACTATCATTTTACACCAAAAGACTTTAAAATATGAGTATTTTATGCATATTATCAAAATTACTAATTAGTGGAAAACTCGAATATAAAGTACCATGTATATTAGGTAATAAGATATACAAAAGTAGGTATATACATCTATAGTGTCTCTCATAGTCCACTGATACCCAAAATATAACAAAATATATCAAAATATAAACACCTACAAGTATGTCCAAGAGTGTCAATAAAAAGAGATAGTTACCCAAGATTCCCTTCCCCGCTACTCGTAGAAGGACCTGCACTCAGTTACCTAACAAATAAAATAATGAGTCTGGTGAGTAAGATCCTAAGAGAAGTCCACATAATATTCAACGAGAAATCAAATAACACTAGAAGACATGTAAGTATGCTATCTGGCAACAAAAACACACACTTCCATAAATGTAGGGCAATAGAAAAGAAAAGCAACTAATAAATAAGTGAAAAATAGAACAAAAATTATATAAGTAAGCAGAGATGTAAACACAAATAAACCCAGTGAAACACTTAACCAATTAATCAGTCACTCCTATACGACATATTCTAAGGCCCCAAATAACCATTCAACTGGTAAATCATTTTGTCTTATACAACAACACTATATAACCCTAGTGAACTAACTCAACCGGTCCTCATAGCAAACACTATTGAACCAACTCAATTTTTCTTCAAATAATCTTAAAGTTCATGCATAAGGCATGATTATTTAATGAGAACAAAACAACAATGAGTCGTGATAACATAGTATAGTTTGTAGTTGAATGAAACATCGAAATAAAGCAGTCTACAGTCGTAAAATACATAAGAAAAATGAACTAGATTTTATGAAGCATTCTCATGGGTTTTACGCACTAGACTCGTCACTGTATTTATTAGGTGATTAAGTGCAGATCCTTCTAAGAGCAGCGGTGAGGGGAGTCTCGGGTGACTATATCTTTTTGTTGACAATTTTAGACATACTCATAGGTGTTTATATTTTGATATATTTTGCTATATTTTAGGGACCAGGGGACTGTGAGAGACACTGTACATGTATATACCTACTTTTGTATGTCTTGTTGCCTTATATACATGGTACTTTATTTTCGAATTTCTCACTAACTATTAATTTTGATAATATGCATAAAATACTCATATATTTTAAAGTCTTTCGCTATAAAATGATAATGAGATTTGATAGGTTAACTAACTAGCTAAACAAATTCATTAGTAATCATATGAAAAATAATTGGCTAAGATAATGTTTATTGGAAATGTGTAAACAACCAGTTAGGTTGTAGGGCGACATATATAAGCAAGTGATGACATTGAAAGGCTTGTGACGTGTGATGTGACATGGCTGTTCCTGGGTTGTCTCAAGATTTGGGGTTGTCAAAGTTGGTATCAGAGCAATGGTTTGAGGAACCTTGGGAATTAATGAAAGCATAAAAGTCAATGAATAAAACCTTAAATATAGAAACCCGATGTACTTGCCTTAAAACTCTTGTTGGGAAGTGATATGAGTAGGGTAGAGTTAGAACTTATATACGTGTTATGTTTTTATTGTATATTATATTATATATTATACGCGTATATATACCAAGGTTGATCCAGGTGCACGCTTATCGATGCTGATCACGGTGGATGGACGTCCTTCTACACTTGTAGAGATTGGCAGACTAACGATCTGGCTAGAGCCACCACTACTATTACTACACCGAGTGTTGATAGCTGACTCACGACCTACGATGCTTAGTTGGCTAAGATTCTACAGTTACTCAGGCCAGGCTATAGCAACCGTCGTAGTAGCAATAGCTCCCATAGTACCTATAGTACTTACTACTACTACTACTATTCAGGCATTCACTACTACAACGATACCGCAAGGGTCTTTTCAGGTCACTACTACAATACTTCTCGAGACACCAGTTTGAGAGGAACCATAGGGATGGCCGAAACCGCATGAACGACTATCAACTATATCAATATGGATACGATGACCGACAGATTGACTGAGCTTACACCATAATACACACACCTGTAGGGCATCATAGACATAACACATAACTCTACTAAAAGGAGTGAAATCAGGGAGACCGTGACATGGGTCAAAAAGATTGAGTTCAGGGTCAAAGATCTAGGGACAGATATATAGGGAGGTCAAACACGCGTTGATGTTTTCGATGTGGTCAGATTGGACATCTTAGAGTTGATTGTTAGAGGGTATCACAACCTGAGCCCAACCAGACCCGATAGATAGCTCCCGCAATAGGTCAGCTAAACAGGGAGGCAACTGGACAACCTATCGAGGGTAAGTTATCCCATGGATCTTGTCAAATATTTATTTAAATTTTATGTATACATATTTTGATGCCTAGTTAGGCATATGAAGACTCAATGGTCGTGCTATACATTGGTCCATAGCACGTGGTACGACTGCTCTTAGTGAATTTCGACCTAAACTATTTGTCTTTGGTGAACCTGTCCGTGGGTTACAAGTCCATGCTGACCACCACGAGGGCTATTGGGTGATGGACCAGTGGAGGGGTTGGAGAAGCATACTGGAGGGGTCTCAACGTACTGAAATATGGCCTAGTAAGGTTTGAGGTTGAGTTGGTGATGTCAGTTGTTCCACTACAGTTTCATTTCCATGAAGAGAATAACAAAAGTAGGTTTAATGGGTCATTGGTACCTTATATGATTCCACGATTCAGGATGGTAGTCTACCCTAATTTAGAGATGAAATTTCCTCTAGTTGGGAAGAATTGTAATGGTCCAATATTTATTAACGTCGTTGTTTAGTTTACTGGGTCATTAGTACCTTATATGATTCCATAGTTTCATTTCCACGTGGACGCCGTAGATAGGCTAAAACACGTCTGACTAAACATAAATTGTTATTTATGTCTGTTGGTTGCATAATTTCGATGTTAATTACTATTTATTTCATAACTCATTGCACTTATGTATTTATATTGCCATACCGTGCGAGATTGTGTAACTGCTAACACCTCGTAATACATGTCGACACGGGTACTGGGTAGGCGTAGTACGGGTATACTAAGTATAATAATGCTAACTTAAATAAAATGACTAGAACAAGGGTGCATATTCCATAAAATAGATAATTAAAAATTAGGCTAAGTTATAATAATTTGATACATTAAGAATTGGTGCACCTCAAGATACGTGCCGAGATGCGAGGCACTGGGTGTCGGGTAATTGGGTACTAGGGAAAGTGATAGTACAATTATTTAAGACCTTAAATAGCCTATATATGTGTAAAAGTGCCTAAATTAATTAATCGAATCAATTGATTACAAATGCATATAGTTGGATGGAAAATTGATGTCATAGATTTACCTCGAGAGTCGCACTAGAATGGAATCCTAGGAGATTTAAGTTGAGAATTTGTGTCAACAAGATGGAAGTTAATGGAGTAGAAATTAACAAGGACCATTAGATTAACCTCGAGATACTGAACACAATTGATTCTAACACAACCTATATATAGCTATGTTAATGAGAAATCTTTTCACGCAACGATAACAAAGTTTGTTCTTGGGATGGAGTGCTGAAAAATTTAGCAAAAACAGGGAAGAACGGAAGCCATCTACAAGAGGAATCAAGATAAGAATATCAAATCTAAGAGTTCATTATCTATGTAAAAAAACCCACTCTTTACTTGCTTAAATTATCAAAAATGCGTACATGGAAACTTAAGTTTTGGGGGTTTAGTGCAAAAATGAATTTCAAAGGTTAAGCTACTATTTTTCTTGTCTAAATTAGTGTTTTAAATTGATTTTGATGATCAATAATGGTTTTAAACTACTTTTGGCAAGAAATTGGGGCTTTTTGAGTTCTTGATGTATGTATGTTAGTTATTAGCAAATTTCTTGACTTAACCTCTGTAAATTGAGCATTAATCTCTCATACAAACTTCAAATGGGGTGGATCATATTCCGTTAGAAAGCTTACTCAGATATCTATAACTTTTGTTGAGAGAGAGATATCAAAATTCAAACTTGTACTAGCTCAAAAATGCTCCGCAAGTAGGGTGTTGAAATGCTAATACGAAATTTTTGAAATAAAATTGACAAGGTATAAATCTCTCAATTCTAATTGGAATGAGCTCATCTTTTATTATGTTATTGTTGAATATGTTAGCTACCCTGTGACGAGAAATCATGAGTTTTAGAGCTATAAATTTGGAGAAATAATTATTATAAACTTGCTAGTCAGATTTTGATTCTAATTGGAGTTGTCTTTGTAAATCTTTGATATCTTTTTTGTTTTATATCAAAATTTTGCACACATTACCATTTTAGAGAGCTAAGACATAGAGCTAAAACTTTCTTCGTATATGTTTTTGATGATTTTAAATAAATCATAGTTTAATTTGTGCTACAATATTGAGTATCAAATTGAAGTTTTGTTAAAACTTAAAGGGACGTTTTAGGTTTTCTTACTTATACACTTAACTTAATACATCTATAACTAATCTAAAACACTCATAACTGAACTTGGAGGACTCGTGGACTATTGTACAATAGTCGAGAGTATGACGGGGTCAGATCAGAGTATTCTCAGGCTTTTAGGGCGCATATTGAGGTTTATAAAACCCAATGGAACACACTTCAGTATTTACTTGCTTTCAGTGAATCAAAGAATATGAATGATTGAAAACATTAAGCTCATAATCATCTCATCATAACTATAGCAAAATGAATCTAGTTCACGTTCAGACTTTGTTTGGATTGACAAACTAGTCCCTCATAATCATATATAACATTGCAATAATATAAATCAAAGACATAGGTAAATACCACCAGAATAAATACTTTAAATCTTCAAATCTTCTCTAAAGGTAAAGAACAATGAACCTATAACTAAAATAATAAAAGAATGGCTCCTAGAGCAATGAAATATTAATCTAAGTACTCAATGGCAACTAATTTCTTAACCCTAAGGTTGTATTTATAGTATTCTAGGTAGTAAATAACCCAAACCAACTTAAACAACTCGTAGTTATCTTAAATCTCAAAATCTACTCCAGTAATTCTTAGCGATTCATATGTCAGTAGAGTCGATGGGTAAATCCGTAATTATGGAGTCCTTATTTTCACCAATTTAGCTAGTGATTATGTGCCCTTAGGAATTGCTGGAAATCTTTGGTAGTAAAACCCAGTTCTCCTATGATTTTTTTGTGATGATTATTTGCATACTTTTTCCACTTGATTAGTTCCTTCATAATTTTCCCTTTTTTTCTTTCATTTCTTCATATTCTCCATTTATTACCTAAAAAAATAAGAGAAAACCTTGTGTTATATTTTATTTACTTCTAAAATGGTCTTAAAATGAACTATAAAACATATCTAATTATTGACTTGTCAAATACCTCTAAAATCAGCACTTTTCCCTTCCTAGTAAAGGAATACTCTCAATCATATTCTCTTTTTTCTTCCCTCGTTCTGATTTGATAATTATATACTCTTATTCTAAAACAAAAACTATTTTTAAAATGAAAAATGCAATCATCATAAAATTTAGAATCATGATAGAATACAAAAAACTAAAGAATTTAAACCACATCCAATAGGGGAGGTGAATTGGGTGTATTGAGGAGTTATCACCTTTTTAAAATAATTCAACAATATCGATAATATATGCCCACTCAAGCGCAAGTATGAATGCAATGAAAGATGAAGGAGATAAAAGAGATGGAAAGAGACACGCGATTTATAGTGGTTCGATCCATGATCTACATCCACTACCCACCTCCCTAGTTAGGATTTTCAAACCCCCTCTTATGTTGCCACTAATCAAATTCACTTTACAAAGTAAAGCGACACCAACTTCAAATACAAGCAAGCCTCCTAGAACCTAACCACTCTAGTGCATGCAAGTATGAGAACAAATGAGAAATGCAAGTATATCACTGATTTTGTGCAAATTTCAAATATGAAACCATTTCAAACAAATCGATTAAAGCAAATCCAGTTTCAAATCCAAAGAACATGAAGTTTGATAAAAATCAAGTTTAAGTGCAAAGTCTTGTCCAAACTAGTCTTATGGTTTAGTAAATTAAGTTTAAGTGTAAAACCCAAGATAAATTTGTTTAAGAACACAAAAAATGATTTCCACAAGTCAAGCACACAAAAATATGAAATTTAAGCATAAGAAAAGCTTTGAAATCGAACTTTCTTACGTCCCTGAGAGAGTGATTTGAAAATTACTTCAAGATTGGATGTTGTAAGCTTTAGAATGCCTCAATAACGCTGGTTTTGAAAGTGATTCAGTTGCCTAAAAAGATTACAAATGATAGCACACAAAAATCTAAGCTTCTTCTTTGAAAACTCTGAACACTCTATGGTTTTTTTGCTTGACAAGACAATAAATGTTCTTGGTGGTTTGAGAATGTTCTACATTCCATTTTAACAATTTTTGACTGTTCTAGACATCCAAGGGCTCAGATTTAATCATCTATTGTAATTAAAGTGTGATTTTCGGCTTTTAAAAAAAGCTGTCAGAAAAGCAATTAGTGCACTAATATTTCGTCCTAGCACGCTAATCCTCTAAGGTAGCGCGCTAATGCTAAACATTAGCGCGCTAACTGTCAGAGGCTTCAAAATAAATATTTTTAACCCTGGAATTAGCGACCTCTTATCGTATTCGGGACATTACCAAACCTCTTATAACATGTTATACATGTTTGTTCAAGGTCATTAAACTTGTTTAGGTGGTCCGGATATTTTCACAAATCCCGAAAATGAAAAATCTTTATTTCATTACTTATATAGGGCTTTTCTGCAAATACACAGTTTTTCTTTTCGAAAACCTTTCAAAACAAGTTTTTCATTTCCTAAGACTTCCATAATGATTTTTAAAGTACGATGTGAATATAAAAATATGGCTTCACATAGTTTGAGCTTATAAGACTGATTTAAGTGGTGAGTTTCATTTAAAACTCTAAATGATCACTTGAAATTGGAAAAACGATTTGAAAAACATGATATGCATGAACTAATGCATTAGGCTTGCTTTAATGCACATGTGTACCTTACATCAATGTTACAACATGTAATATGATCTTTCGTCTTTGTTTCCTTGTGTGAACCGAATCTTGAACTTGTATGGCTTGAACACTTGAGATATGATATTCCTTAAACTTTGATTAATTGAATCACACTTGATGAAATTATTAGTATACTTTTACTTTGTTTGTTTCCATCAAAATCTCGGGTCGAGTAAAAGTGACTATCCACTTACAGGGGTGTATTCAATTGAGATTTTTAGAGACTTTTAGTTACTTTTATTGACTAAAAAAGTTTAGGGGTATTCAATTAAAACTTTTAGAGAGTCTCTAAAAGTTTGGTGTATTCAATGTGAACTTTTAGAGACTTTTAAAAAGTCTCTAAAAGTAAGGGGTATTCAATTTGTTTAGAAATTTGGTAGATTTGTGGGTTTGGATGACTTTTGGAGACTTTTCACCTAACCCTATATAAGTTGAAAGTCTTCTCCATCTCTTTGCCTCTACGAGAAACTTTTGGAGACTTTCTTTTTTCTTCTTCCGACGAAATCAAAATTTTCGCGCTCATCGCGAAATCGAACCTGCGCAGGTCGAAATCAGAATTTCCGCGCCGAATTGTACCTGCGTTTCCATTGATGAGCGAAAATCGCAGCAACGTAGGAACACCGTCACTGGAACTCAGAATTTTAGGGTTCGAGATGGCCGAAATCGATTTTTCGAGAATCGCAGAACTCGTAGTGCATTCTCGTAACACTCGCGAGCATCGCCGAGCAAATCTCTCTCCTCTCTTTTTCTCTCTCGGTCGTCTGCGCTCCTCCATTTTCGACGCCGCCTTGCTTCTCCATCGCCGCCTCGCGTCTCCATCGTTTGCTTCGAGAGGTAACATCAAAAACTACATTGCCTTGTTGATTTTTTTCGCTTATGAAATTCGTCTGAAATAGCAGAAGCTATTGACACCGTTATTGTTATTTCTTGTGAAATTGATGCAAATAATCTTGATCTATGACTATTAGTTTTAAGTCTAACACCTTCCTTTGACAAGCAAACACTTTGCTTGTACTTAGATCATAATGTTTCCCCACCTGACCTAGAACTTCAACTAATCGTAGTGTTGTAGCTGTACAAGAACCTTGCATTCTTCAACAAATTTTCTCGCAACTCAACAGGATTGCTTTATAGTAGAAGTCCTCGGTCTTTATGGAGTAATGTCATAGACAATCAAGTTTTCATTTTTCTTATGACCAAATGTACATGTTTGGAAAACGCTTAACTGAAATTGAAGGACCACAATTATCAATGCCTGTCTAATCGTCTTTAATCGTGCTCCTTCATCATTCGAGGCAATCGATTTATTAACTCCGTCGTAATGTGTTTTGTTTAGCATCAGTTGTTCTATTTTTTTTTGTTTAAGATATTTCAAGTAGGATATAAGATAGATTAGTGAATCCCTCTCTCCCATTTATCAACCCTTCCCAATATCCAGTGTTGTTCCTTCTTTATTGCTATCTCGGCCAAATGTAGTACATTACTTAATGTGAATGAGATTTGTTCTTTTGAAACTTCAAAGCCTTGAAAGTGAAATGTGAGTATTTTAATGTTCAAATATGTGTGAATGAATCAAATCATGATCAGTTCATATTTAGCTGAACATGTCAAGTGGGTAATATTCTTTTATCAGAGAAGAACAAAGAATACAACGTTATTGGAATATTGGATTTTGATTTAGTGTTGGAATCTTGTTGCCTTTATTCTTTAGCGAAGTGATATAGTTATGGATTAAGCACTGTGATTAAGGGTATTAATTATTTGTTCTTAGTTTTTGTTCTTGATTCCCATTGCGAAAACACAATTAAGTTGTTGAAATGGATAACAGAAATCTATGATGCCCAAGGCATTTGCATTATGGACAAAATCCCAGCAAATGTATGCATTAAGGTCCTGGTATCATGGTTGCATGATTTAGTTTATGTTGGCTGAGTATTGTTGGTGTCTCTGTTTGTCCTTTTCTTGCATTGAAAAACCTAATCAAGGCTATGTTGAATATATATGATTATAGTGCGATGGGAGACTCACAAGTAACTGTTGATCACCAAAAAAAAAAAAAAGGAAAAGGTGTGGTAAAATATACTACATGGATCGCGGAAGAGAGCAATGAGTTGCTTAAATTGTTGGTTGATGATAGTAATGGTGCTTTTACTAAAGCAACCATTGAAAAAAAAATACTTCATGTCCTTAATGCAACACTTGGATGTGAAAAAAATTTCTTAAATTACAAAAGTCGATGGAAATGGTTCAAAGACCGTTATCAAGGCTATGTTGAGCTTATGCGTTGCAACTCGGATTTGGATGGGATCACGTTACCAAAAAATTCACGACAAGCAATGAAGTATGGGAGGAATACTTCAAGGTGAGATTTTTAATTATTCCATTAAGATATTTGTACCGAAGTATGTATTAACTTTTTTGTTTTTGACCAGTCTCATCCTAATCAAAGACATTATCAGACGGATACATTTGCTGATTATGATGACTTAAGGATAATTGTCGGAAATGCAACTGCTTCGGGGAGATACTCGATTGGACTTGGGGATGATACTGATGCTAGGACATTTGAAGTAGAGGAACCTAGTGGTGATGTATTGGAAGATCTTACGTACGACTATGATGCGGAGGCTTTTGTACAAAGAAACGAGCATCAATAGAAAAATCTATATCAACCTCCAACAGTTGGAAGCTTTAATGCGCCTCCAACAATTGAGCCAATGAATGTGGAGGTTCATTCAGTAACCAGAAAGAGGAACGGAGTTGAGAAAGAAGGAAATTTAGACTCAAGCATAAATAATAATTTTCAAATGGATTCTTTGAATAAACTGACCGAAACAATTTCTAGTTTTGCTGATAAGGTTGATAAATTTATGGCTAGAGACCAAGGATGTTGGAAGCTTATTAAGGAAATTCCAGATTTGACTGATAGTACTCGTTTCAAGGTTCTCGAGTTGTTGAACACAAGAGCTAAAAAGATTGATTTTATGGAAATGTCTTCTGAAGAACGTTCTAAGTGGATAGCGTTTCGGTTGACAGAATAAGTAGTTATTTATTTTAGAATTTTTTTTAGATTGCACGTAAAATTTATTATATTATTTTATTAATGACTACATTCGTATTTTATTAGTTAGAGATTGTTTTTTTTTTCAGACTCCGCCATAATATTGGATTGATGAATAATACTTTGTTTGAAGTTAATAATAATTTTTTAGTATTATTCAATATTGTCCTTGTCGACCATGATTTAAAATTCCACATGTTGAATGTTATATTTTTCGGCATGTTTAATTTTTTTTTTGATTTTAGGTGATATTATTTACATGATGTCTCATTTAAACATGCAAAGATATGATGAATCAGAGGAAGTGGAAATGGAAGAGAACGAGGTGGAAGAACTAACAGAGATACTTGAATGTTTGTTGGTTTCTATGCAAGCAATTCTACAAACATTGCATGAAGTTATACTTTCTATGTATTGTGAGCCCGTTACACGACCGTTAACCAGGCGCTCTATAACTAGAAATGGGTCTGAATACATAGAAACAATATTGAACGAGGATGCAGAACACTTTCGACAAATTTATAGGATGTATCCTGACGTGTTTCGAAAGTTATGCAAAATTATTAGAGAAAAAGCTTTGGTGCATGATACACGATTTGTAACTATTGAAGAAATGTTGGCTACATTTTTACTCAATGTGGGTCAAAATTCTCGATATTGTTTAATTCGAAAAACCTTCAATAGATCGATTTTTTAGCACCAGCCAAAGTTTCAACAAAATTTTAAGGGCTCTGAACGTAATTGCAGTAGATATGATGGCGAAGCCTAAATCATCTACCCCACAAATCATAAGAGATAGTACAAGATTTTATCTTTACTTCAAAGTAAGTTCTAATTATTGCTAGAGTTGTTATAATAGAATTAATTTTTTTCTTGTTGTTGTTGATGATGATGATGATGATTGTTGCTCTTTATTTTTAGGATTGTATTGGAGCTATCGATGGTACCCATATTCCAGCAATGATTGTTGGAAATGATAGTAACAACTATCGCAATCGTCATGGCTTCACTTCTCAAAACGTCTTGGCTGCATGTAACTTTGATTTGGAGTTCATATATGTTCTTAGCGGATGGGAAGGATCGGCGCATGACTCAAGAATATTGACTGATGCTTTATCTAGGAGAAATGGACTTAAAGTACCACAAGGTATGATTTAAATATTGTCAAAATTACTTGTTTTTATATTATGTTATTTAAGTACCACAAGGTATGATCTAATTAATGTCAAAGTACTTGTTTTTATATTCTTGTATTTAATTTATTTTTACTATGTTTTTAGGTAAATATTTTTTGGTGGACTGTGGTTTTCCGAATCGGCGTCAGTTTTTAGCTCCTTTTCGAGGTGTTCGTTATCATCTTTCCGATTTTACCGGGCAAGGGCGACATCCTGAAAATGCTAATGAATTATTCAATCTTCGACATGCATCTTTGAGGAATGTGGTTGAAAGGTTGTTTGGCATATTCAAATCACGGTTCACAATTTTTAAAACAGCTCCTCCGTTTCCATTTAAAATTCAAGCAGAGCTGGTGTTGGCTTGTGCGGGATTACATAACTATCTTCGAAAAGAGTGTCGTTCCGATGAATTTCCAATCGAATTAGATGCGAAGATGCATTATCCTCAGATAGTGAAGAATATGATGATTTTGAAATACTTTCAGAAACTCAAGAACAACAAAGGGAGAATGCCAACCAATGGAGGAATTTTATAGCTACCGAAATGTGGAGTGATGTTGATGTAGTAAATAATAATATGCATTAGATCTATGTTCTTTCTTTCGTACTTTATTTGTTATTTTTACAATAAATATTTTAAATAACCTTAGTAGTTTATTTTTTCAATCAAAAATTAACCGAAGCTTTAAAAAATGTGCAAGAAGTCCATCAAAGTCAATCGACCCTTTTTCGGATTTGGCGATGAACCTTTGGTAATCGAATAAAAGACTTTCATGGAATAATGTATGCTAACTAGTGCATTTGAGGCAAGTGACATAGTTTGATTCTTTTTTGGATTGCTCTATGTCTTTGGTTTTGTTGGATTTTTATTTAAATCTTTGATTCTAGACTTTCTAGTGTCTATTCTCTATAAACAGTCTGCTTAAACTTAAATCCTCTCTACTTGGAAAAAAAAACAATGGTAATGATACATGCTACTTGCACAACTCAAATATCAATTTCAATAAAAACAAGGAAGTCTCCACTTCAAAAAGAAAAATAGTGTACGTTCGGTTTACACTGATTAGCACCCAAAACAAAACTAAACATAAAACTGAAGAACATGGTTCATTGGCATATAAACTACACAATGTGATAGTTAGGCATGAATTAGATACAATCGAAATCGAAAATAAAAGGGTAAGGTCTTCTACTATTGCCTAAGCAGAACCAACAACGATATTGTTAATGGGGATGAATATAAGCTTGACAAAGAACCCAATGAATCCCATCACCAAGCACCCCATTGCGGTACGAAACGCCATCTTCGCAAATTCTACACACAAAACATGATCAGTTAGTGCCAAACATAAGCATCAATACCAAACATAACATGAATAAGAGATTGGAAACGAATAGCTTGAAATCTATACAATAGTATACCGTTAGTATCTGGCTTGTGACATTTGTTAACAAAGTGTTTGCTGTCCTTGGCGAACTCTCTTAATTGATCCATCTCTTTTGATATTTGTTGAAGCTAAAAGAACTTATGATGCGTTTGCGCTGCAACTTCTTATTTTTCTACTCTCTTTGATACTAAAAAAATTGGCATCATAGAGTTCGAATTTATATTAATCGAAAGTCCTAAACGTATTCCAAGTCGAAGCCCAATACAAAGTCCTATAACAATTACAAACTAAATAATTTAACACAAACTTTCTAATTTTATACAAGTTCTTGAGATAGAACGAGAGAAGGGATTGACATGGATGTTTATCAAAAGTCATCCAAATAAAAGTTTATCAAAGTCTATCAAAGTCCTTACAAAAGTCCATTAAAGTTACTAAAAGTCATTAAAAATAAAGTCTATCAAAGTCTCTCAAAGTTTTAAAAAGTCTCCAAAAATCTACAAGTCTCTAAAAGTCTATAAAAGTCATCCACTTATAAAAGTAACTAAAAGTAACTAAAAATCTCAATTGAATACACCCCCCTTAGTCCAATAAGAACAACCCATTTATTTACCATTTTAACCTTTAATTGTGTCAAACACCTCAGAATTCAAAGTTAGACTAGTCATTAAGGTCAAATCACTACATAGGTTTTCTCAATCTCCACTGACAAGCATCAAACTTAAGATTACTAATATAGAATCTCAAGATACAAAAATCACTAAACCAATATCATTATCAAATAATACTTCAAATATCACCACAACTAAATTCGATAGGAAGTCTTATTCAGCAATAATCATCATTTTATATTCATTTGTAGGAATAAAAAGATATATTTTACTTAACCTAGTTATAAGCACTCGAGCTAAATCTTTTATTTGAAGAGTTTTCATAAACTTCCTTCATTTTCCTATATCTATATTTCTTTCTATTTCAATTATATATATATATATATATATATATATTCATCTTCTTCTTTTTATTGTATTCATATGGTTCCTTGCTTTATTTCCTTTAGAATCCATAATTCTTTTTACAGGAATTATTCCTCTCATTTCTCCCACCACTAAATTCCCTGCTCCATTTTCTCATAAGTAACGTTTATGGGCTATTTACTATTTTTCTCCTGAATTGTGGCATAAGCTCTTCTCAATACATATATATATATAAACTTAATAAATAATCTTTGTATAACAAGATTCTAAGAAATCTGTCTTGTCTATCTTACACTACCATTTCGATCTTCTACCCATTATAATGACTAACACAATCAATCAATTCCCTGTAAACTCCACTAGTGAATACATAATTTAGGTGAAGTCAAATAAGGTAAATCAATTTTTTTCCATTGGAAAATTTCTATGTAATAAAAATATATCACTTCCATTTCTATTCAATTCTAAAATATATTCATATTACTAATTAAATATAGTAAAATGAAATGGGAAAATATTACCTGTACATTGGAGATTTTTTAAAATTCACAATGTTCAACTAGATTCTACCTTTCGTTTCTTCCATACTTCGCATTTTCATACTTCAATTCACCTAATACCCCAAACTCATTCCAAACTTTATCTTTAAGGTTTAAAAATTAAGTCAAGTTTTTCATCCAAAGTAAAAATACCTCGTGAAGCATAAACAAAAAAATAAATAAATAACTAAAATAAGAATAAATTACATAATTAAAGACAATTTTTTATAAATTTAAACATGTCAAGCATCATTGAATAAAATTGAACACATCAAACAAAATGCATCAATTGTGAACACACCAAAACAAATGTATCAAATTGTGAACATATACCATATCAATCAAATAATAATATTACAAACATAAACCTCTCAATAATAACACTCAGGAAAGATTAGATAGAGAAGAGTAAAAATCTTAAAACTGTCGTGTAGAAGTCGCGTGATCACCATCATCCTCATGATCAGGATGTTGAGATTGGTAGCTCACTGCAGGATCATATAAGGTGTGATCTACTCCTGTAGTCGGATTATTTTTTGTAAAGACTCCCTAGTTGGGCATCCTCAGTTGAATGTTGCCTCCCCCGCCTTGTGTCCTCCAGGTTCTGCGTCGTCCATAGATGCATCTGGAAATTTCACGTTGGTTCTGAAACATGAATTCTTGATGTCTTAGAGTTTTCATCTGGTTACGGAAGATTAACCTCATAATGGCTATTTATGTTTCCTTCACATACATGCGAGTGAATTCCTCTTACAGGTGGCTTTGGGATCTGGTTTGTTTGCTCATTATATGCAACATTCTACATTTTTTCCAAATTTCTTTTATTTTCCACCCGACTCTTTTTCTTTTCATAGTCTTTCTCCTTATTGTGGTGTTTCTTTCTCGTTCCTCACCTCGAGCCAACATATCCAGGTGCCTTTTTAGTTTGTTCAATGACTTCCTTGGTGATGGTCCTATTTGGAAAAATATCTAATTATACTCCTCTCTTTGGAACTCAGTCTTACTTGCAAAATTCAATAATCATAAGGGAAAAGGAAGTCCTTCACTTCTTAGTGTTCATGGCGTCCCTTATCGATTCATAGATTATTCTACCAACATAAATATACCCGATCCCTTAGAATATGTGGTATAAAATAACAGCCTTATATTCACTATGTCGTAGTGTTGTAAACTAGGCTATAGGCTCGCGTTCAAGAAAAAGCTCCGAGATTTGGTTGTTTTCCTAAAGTATTTGGATTGAATGTGTTCTAGGTACCCATTTGAATCAAAATAGAAACCATCCCCCAGAATAGCTTCAAAAGTATTTCTAATGGTCGCGTAGGGAAATTCATGTCTATATGCATATTCGGGTTTTAGGTACTATTTATTATGTCTCAAATAAAACTCTAGTAAACCATAATATTGGTTTATTCTTTCGGATGAGTAGTCCATTGGTCTTCCTCGGACTATGGCTACTATTTTACTTTCCTCTTCGTGCCCGTTTGCATAGAACTCTTACTAGTATTGAACATTTCATTTCAACCAAGGACCCCGCATTGTTATCGGCGTAGTAATCCCTAGTTATCAATATCGGTTCCTTTCCCTTATTATATTTAAGATCTTAGGCCCATACTTAACTTCATCTTTCACGTTGAAACCCCTCTCCAGTATAATTTTTCTATTTTTGCTAATGTTGTATTCATTCTAGTAACAATTGTTACATTGATGAGGTTATGGGCATGGAAAGAAATTGTGGGTGTCTCCTCAATCTCTACCTTTCCTTTGAATTATCAGTAAAACTTAAGGGTGGAGAAGGTTTTCTAGGTGCTCTAATTCGAGGATTATTCATCAAAATCCCTGCAAGCCTAATTGGTTTGGGTGGAGATTTTGATTTTTTTGGGTTTCTCTCCTAGTTTCGCCTTTCCCTTCTCTCGAGAGCTTCTACCTTTACCTCCGACCATTGTTTTAACTTTTAGAGCTTACAAGCTTAAAAACTAAATAAACCTGCAAATGATAGAAAAAACGTTGTCTAAAAATAGTTTGATAAAATAGAAGACTTCATTTTAAAAGGAGAAATCTATTTCGAAAGCTAGTTTGAAGTTCGTCGTAAATGTAAAATAAAATTGGCATCAAAGTGATAACTAAAATATAAACTTGAGAATTTATCTTCTAACTATCGTGAAGCAATTAGGTGACAAATTGTTGTCTTTTGAAAAATATAGCAACTTAAATTGAAATAAAACCATAACCCAACCACCAAACTCATTTTAACCTCTCTTTTTAAGCCATTTGAAAATATTTGTAAATATAGCAAAAATCTCGAAATTGTTTATTTGTAAATCAATGATCAATGTGATCACTACTACTAGCCTATTTGAATCAATAAAACTATTTGTGTAAGACAATTGAATAAGTTCCAGCAAAACAATTTCAAAAAATATTAAAAAAATCCCTAAAATCAAAAAAATTGTTATAGGAAAGAGTTAAGGTTAATGTAATTACCTTCTTGAGAGTGAATCTCTCAAGATTGAAGCTCTTAAACTCCTCTAAATCTTTTTTCCATGCTCTAAATTGAAATTTTCTAATACCATAGTTTGGCTCAATACCCCCAAAATCAAGATTTTTTGTTCCAAGAAGACTAGGTTGAGGCGGGAATCACTTAAATACTTTAAGAATGGCCTTAAAATTGTTGAATCTTAGCAAGAAATTGGAAATTTTGTGAAAGGATGCAATAGTTTGCTATTGTGAATGGCTTAGTGTGTATAGCAACTTGGGTTTTGATTTGAAAAACCAAAATTGTGCCCAGTGATTCATATGTAAGTGGAATCATTGAGAATCAGTGAGTTATGGTTTTCACTTATTTAAGCAGCGATTCTCTTGTATTGGGGAATCGCTGAGAATCGCTAGACTCTATATTTGCAATAAAATTTCCTATGTAAGTGGAATCGCTTTTGCTAGCGATTACTAGTGTTTATCCAAATCGCTAAGAATCCTTAGGCCTATTTTTACAAATTTTTCAATTTATCCAATAATTAACTTAAACATCATTCATAAAAATTCATATTAAGGTAGAATTGACTAAAAATCCGAGACTTTGAGTAAGACATGTTACTAACTAAATACTTTGATTAATTAAATAAATAAACAAACATATAAGTAAGCAAGTAAATAATGCAACTTGCATAAAGGCCATATAAGCAAAAACAACTTGATCATTCCTCCCCAATTCAAATTATCTCGAAATTTAAATTCTAAAAATATTTTCAATACAAGTGTAAAAAAGTGAGAGAATACAAACATAATAAATTAAATTAAAATAAATTCCTGATAAAATTAAATAAACATAAAATAAACATAGAATATGGGTTGTCTCCCATAAATCGTTTTTGTTTATCCTCGTTGGCTTGACTTAACCATTCTAAAAATAGTTTGGGTCTCTAAAATTGAATTTAAGATTTTTCACTCTAGTGCTCTTCTAGAAATTGAGTGCTAAGCCATTAATTTTTAGAGTAATTGTTTTGGTCAGAATATCCATTATAGCTTGAGAATTGGCTAAGAAAAGTCGTCCTAATATTAAAAAGGATTTTCATTAATAAAATGTGGCATTACTAAAAAGTTCACTGGTACGGTGTGTTGTCAACTTGAACTAGCATATCCGTGACCACTCCTATTAGTTGAATTAAAGTTCCATCTTGCAAAGAGAATCATTCAGAAGCAAGCGAATTCAACTCCAATTTAGTATTTAGAAAGAAATATATGGGCATGAGATTCGCATTGAAGTTTGTATCACAATGAGCTCTGAACTAAGCCTAATTGATTTTAATGTGAAAGTGTATGCCTCCTGGATCATTAAGCTTTATAGGATTTAAGTTCGGCTTTTTCTTTTTCTTATTGTACTTGGATCTAAAAATTTTTGTCTTATTAATGATTTTTCCATTCTCTGATTGCTCAACTCTTCATTCTTGAGCTATTTTCTTTTCATTTGAACTTTCTTCAACTTGTTCATTCTTTTGGATAAAGATCATAGGTATATGTTGGGAACAAATACTGGACCAACCTACTATGAGAACACTATGAGAACACTATAAGAACACTACATGGTCAATATCATAAATAATTCTCATGAGAACAAATACTGGACCAACCTACTATGAGAACACTATGAGAACACTATAAGAACACTACATGGTCAATATCATAAATAATTCTCATGAGAGTTATGACATTTAGTCCTTTGACTTGAGATCACCAAAGACTCCATTATTAGAAGCACAATGATTTGATACAATCAAATGTCTTTTTTAACTGGATGATTGTAAAGATTGTAATTGGTCATTGTTCGACTAATGTGTAAAAATTATGTGATCTAGATAGGATTTGTCCCTCTCTTTTAGAGAGAGATATCTATTGGGCCCCTCGATATGTTGGACTGATAAATGGACATGTCTAGTAAATTGATTAGATCAATTTCATTTGACATTTTTCAGTCTAGTCGAAGATTGAGACTAGTTGATTGAACTATACGGGTGTCATTCCATGTTTTATGTTCAATAAAAAAGATATCGCATGAAAAAGGGATATGATATACAATGTCTATTAGGTTGCATTGATTTATTGATCTTCATGCTACTTGGGTAGTCACAATGTCTTGCTAGAGACCATTTTTGACTTGTGTATAAAAATAGTTTTGGTTCTCTGCCAACGTTGGATGAACCTATTAGATTGCAAATAAAGAACAAATTTGCACAATTTAATATTATATGGGTGGAAGAATTTTATTTGATAAAATTCATTTTGAAGATTCTCATTAAGTGTCCTAGTTTGACTTGGATTCAAAATTCTCTTACATTTCTAGTATGACTAGAAACTTTGTCTCTTAGTAAAACCTATTTTGAATAGGACTCTAATTGGAGTTATAATATGACTTTAATTCTTATTTGAGTTTTAGATAAATTTCAATTCTTATTGGATTAGTAATTGTAGATTATCGATGACTCTTTCTTTTTAGAGATTGACTTATTCTAAGACTCTTTTTGGAGTGTGACTAGAACATGAAGTTCTTTTACAACTTGACCTATTGTACTATAAATAAGACATTAGGATCACTGTTGTTTAAAAGAGATTTTTCTTGCGAGTCTTTATGAGAATTTTGCTTTGGAATATTTTAGGCTAGAACTCTAGATCGTGATCGTCCGTTCATGTATGGATTTCTGATAAAGGACACTCATCTCTGGCAGCGTCTTGAAGGAATCGATCGACATGAAACAAGACAGATATGAAGTTGTTCGTGTTAAGGTATGATATTTTTCTATTGGAACGTCAATTTAATGGAATCGATAAAATCTTGGTTCGGGGATATTAGAAAAGGTTTCGTGAACTTCCACTACGCTTCATCTCGGAAACCCAACAGTTTCAAAGGGTGTACATAATTAGAATGGCGTGATTCAATACAAGATTTTACTTTGCTTGATCTATCTTTTATTAATAATTCAACCATAGCTTTTAACTCATCTATCTATCATGTAGTGTTTTATATGTCCTATCATGTCACTTAGATTTTCTTTAATTAGTTCACTCTTCTCACTATATTACTTGATTGTTTAGCCATTTTATTTATAGCTTTTTTGCCAAGGTTGGTATTTTACTAAGCAAAGACCCTCCATATACGATGTTTAAAAACCTTTATTCTAAGTGACTTAATCTATCATAAAAATATTGCATTAAATTTTTTTCTATAAATCCATGCATTCGACATAATGAAATCAATCTTTGGTACCTATCTAAAAATTCATCAAAATTTCTCCAATTTCCATCCTAGCATTACTAATTTTTTTTATCAATATTAACTAATTAGTCTTGCAGGGACATATTGATCAAGAAACACTTGTAGCATTTCTGACCGATTGGTTATGGGATTTTGAGGAAGGTAGAATAGCCAATCTAAAACTTGACTTTTCAATACAGAAGGAAAAATATTTAATTTAACATAATCTACTTCTATATCTTTAGGTTTTAATGTGCTTACTTTTTGTACATACACTCTAATAAGCTTTTGAGCATTTTCATTATCTTCACCATAGAAACATAGTAAAAAATTTATGAGTCCGAACTTCAATTTGAATTTCGGAAATTTTGTAATGAAAGTTATACACTCAGGTTCATATACCATGACGTTCCTATCAGATTTCCTATAAGTTAATTCTATCTCGTCTTCAGCCATATTATATGACTTTCAACAAGAAGACTTCCAAGAGATTATTTTTAAAATCCTCGGCAACGACACCAAAAATATACACGTGTCAAGTGTGTATAATAATTTCTCGTATTTTACTATTATTTTGTAGTAGTGGTAATGGGATATTGTCTCTACAGGTATTTTTCAAATCTCTTAAGAATTAAGGCTAAACTAAAGTTTTTAACCAGATTTAACTTGTTTTAATGTAATTAATTCAATTAAACAGAAATTAAACACTCAATAGTATGCAAATAAAATTAACAATTAATTAAAATAACCAAACTATAAACAATTTAAATTTTACAAACTAACCTAATATAATTCAAACAAATATTTCAAACAATCGATAAATCAAGGGAAATAAAATATCTAAATAAAGATCTAAACAAACCCCTAGTAAATCTTATAATATACTTGTATTGCTTTCATACACTAGAACATAACAATACTTAACATTATAGTTATAATTATATCACATGGAATCTTAGAATCATTAGATCCTAATTCATAATAGGTTGATAACCTTTAGCTAGCCACCAATTTTCCTAAATTCAATGGAAATAGCACATTTTTATCATTGTAAATCTATCCATTAGATAAAATGCAATACCATAAAAATATGATAGCATTACAATCAATGAAAAATATGCCTAATCTGTGTCAATATTAACTGAAGCTACATAATAAACAACTTAGAACACAATCACCTAGAACATCTACTCGGAAAAAATCCTATATATTAATCCTAGTTATTACTTCTATAATTGTTGTCAGGAACTATAGATATAGAATTGAACACTCTATATTAAGAAATATATTAGCCACTATGCACTTAACATAAGGAATCACTAGTTATAATATGCAAAAACACTTTTTTAATACGTGATTGACGTGTATGAGTCAATTTAAACCATTAGCTACGTGATTCTATACTTACATGTTTAGGGTTTGTTTAGATTGACTAACTACTCACACATACTGTACATAAACAATGCAAATATGTAATTAAAATACATAATTAAATAAATAAAATACTTTTTTTACCAAAGCTCCAATGTTGCTTCTTTTATAAAACTAAACTTAAAAAAGAAGAGTAATGGAAAGTTAAAAAGAGAATAAGAGAGAAAAGGGAGAAATATTACTAAACTCTTTGATCCAATATATAGTTTCCTTCAGAGTACATATCCTAGATACGTATAAATTCTTCATTCTTATCTAAAACATTCGTCATCGACCTTAACGATTTGTCAGCGATTCCTAAGTTGTATCTGAATCGCTAACAAAATCATTGAGTTTAGCTCTCCGTATTCCACCGATTTAGCTAGTGATTTTTCGTTCATTCTCCAATTCACTGTGGATTCGCTGGTTTTTTTTTTGCTACTACCGATTTAGGTAGCGATTTTCAGTGTAAAGTTAAATCACTGACTAATCGCTATACATTTTTTCTAGTTTTAATGTTTTGCTCTTCTTCCTATTTTTTATTTCTTTATTTCCTTATTTTCCTATTTAAATCCTGAAATCACAAAAAGAAGAGAATACATAGTGTAATATCATCATTTATATATGGAATCAACAAAAATTACACTATAAAATTTGTCTAATTATTGACGTGTCACAAATATAACCTAAAATTACAAAAACAAGAGAAAACCTAGAGTAATGTAGCCTTTTATATCCAAAACTCACCCTAAAATAGCTATAAAACACTTTTCTAATTATCAACTTATCAAATACTTAAAAACTAGGCACTTTACCGTCCTAAGCAAATGACTATTTTTAATCATATTCTCTTTTCATTCTTTATTCTAATTTCATGATTACTTATTCTTATTCTTAAATAGAAGTGATTGTTAAATAGAAACTTATAACCTTCATAAAAATAAAAATATGAGATAATAGAAAGATTTAAAGAACAACCCCTTATATGATAACTCAACCTTCAAGTTATGAAATACACCTCAAGATTCAAAGTTTAATCAATTACTAAGGCCAAGTCAATTTATAGGTTATCTCGATCTCCACTGATAAGCATCAAGCTTATGATGACAAATATACAATCTCAATATACAAAATCACTATAACAATCTCAATTTCAAATAAGATTTAAAAAGCCACCACAATAAAAGTCGATAGGAATTTTAATCACCAATAATTATCATTATCATGTTCAATTATTGGAATGTTGAAAAAGGGATACATCACTCAACATAATTATAAGCACTCGAGCAAAATCTTTTGTTTGAAGAGTTTTTCATAAACATTTTTCCATTTTTTCTATATATCTCTCTTTTCTTTATTTTTTCTTTTATATATATATTTATTTCTTTTCTTTTTTTATTTTATTTCTACAGTTCCCTACTCCTTTTCCTTTGGAATTTGTGGGTCTATTTATTTTTTTATTTATTAAAAAAAGTATTGTTTGCTTTTCTCACTTTCACTCTAGTTAAAGAAGTATTCTTTTCAATAAGTAACGGTTTATTGGTTAATTTCCAATTTCTTTCCTTAATTGTGGCATAAATTCTTTTCATTATATATCTATGTGCGTATGTGTGTGGGTGTCTGTATATATAAGGAAGTTCTACCATGGTGATTGAGAAAAAATCGCCATGGATGATGATTTTAAATCTTAACCATTAGATTTAGATCTAATGGTGAATATACTTTGTTGAAACTTGTGCACATATTTAAGACTCATAAACGTAACATTTATATTTACTATTGGATTTAAATCTAAAGGTGAAAATTTAAAATTGCCATTCATGGTGATTTTAACAATTCACCATTGTAGAATTTCGTATATATTTATATACTTGATTAATAATCTTCATATAACAAGATTCTTAGAAACATGTCTTATTTATCTTGTACTTTTATTTTGGTCTTCTATCCATTATAATGTCTAACACAAAATAGTCAATCCTCTCTAAACCGCTATATGGTATACATAATCTAGGATAAATCAAATAGGGTAGAACAATTTTTTTCTATCATAAAATTTCTATTTTTGCAGGTCTTAAAAACTATCACTTCTATTTAAATAAAAATTATATTCAATTCATATTCCTGACTAAATAAAGTAAAATGAAGAAATATTACATGTCTTCAAAATTTCAAAAAACATTTCAGTCAACTTTAAACATTGAATAAATAGATTATACATCTCGAGTCTTCCATACTTCACTTTTTTATACTTCAATTTACTTATATACACCGAAAGTCATTCCAAACCTTGTCCTTAAGGTTTAAGAATTAAGTAGGGTTTCCAACAAAATAAATATACCTCGTGAAGCATAAATAAACTATATAAAATAAATTGCTTTTCAAAATAAATAATCAAACATCTCATAAATAATAACATAATGTAACGAAATAAATTTTCATTTTTCATTTCTGACAAAAAAAATTTCACATTCTACTCATACAAGCAAAACATTAGAAAGATTACAATTTACGATGTCTAGAAGTAAATTCATCATCAACATTTTCATTCCTTTTTGAGTAGTTTGTTAAACGTAACTATCAGGGAGGTTATAAACTCTCGATGGAAATCGCAACTGCAATGATGGAATATCAATGCTCGTCGTTAGATCTTATAAATGTTCATTAAACCCCTTTATGTGGTGGAATGGTGACGTACCAAAGTTTTCTCATTCACTTCTAGAATCCCTTGATTTTTCAAAATCTTTTTCTCAGTAATCATAAGATATGAAAACAAGGATCCAAAAAGCCATTTTCTTTTAGCTCTTATTGGAGATGTAGAACTGCCTTCTTTCCTTAAAACATTTGACGCGCACCGAACGCATCAATAAGTTCCTTAACCAACTATTTTGTGGAATAGTGGCAAAGGATCGATCCCACATAGATTGATAGTCTTTCTATCGTTAAAAACAACAAAAGGAAATCAGGTTTTTAAAATAAATTAATTTAACTAACTAAACTAAAATAAACTAAATAAATAAAATAATAAAAATATCTTTCAAAACAATTAATGGATACCTAGGTAACACCTAGGTCTATGATTTCACAAATCAGGATCAAGATTCAATAGCACATCATGGTCTTCAATCCTTCCCTAAAAGTTATTAATTTAAGTTCTCCTAGATTAGCTATGGAAAATCAACATCTGCCAGAAATTTCTCATTCCCCTAATCTCGATAGTTAGGACATCTGCCACTAACTACTTCCCTAATTAATGCACAACCCTAGACATCCACCAATCAAATTTACCACACTAACCGCCATAATATGGATCCATATGAATACTAATCCTAGATAACCAAATCGCATTCACTTCAGGATCGCATCCGTTTCCGATTTAACCTAGATTCAATTGTTGCACGCTCAAGAACGAAAAGGTTTTTATGGCAAACAAGTGAGTGTTCGTCACTTTATTAGTCCAAAAGTACGATTATGGATACAATCAGTCCAAATAACTATAGATTGTCTATCTAAAAGCATGCATTAGCCACATACACACCCTAGATCTAAATTATATTCCGTAAAATCAATAACATATAAGAGAAATTAAACCAAATTAAATAATAAAATAAAAGATCTCACATAAATATGCAATGAATCCATGATCCCGACTTGTTTACCCTCCGACCTAGGTAAGGTTTAATTAGTCGGATATGGTGTCTTCAAAAAATATAAAAGTTGATGTTCAATAATAAAACATAAGTTCCTAATATATATAGCCACTAAAAATTAGTCTCAAGAGTTGAGAGAAAACCAAATTTTGTGGATTGGTCTCGTGACTTGTGTGCCGAGGAGCATCCTCAGCTATTTTTGGCTAAAAATGGGGTTCGTACACATATTACAAGCTGATTTATCTGCCTGATGGAACGTGCTGATGTGGCATGCTCTCATTGGCAAAAATCTACTACAATGATATGTTGGTGCATGGACGACGCAACATGTGGATGAGCCAGGAAGGCACTGGTTGAAATACGACTCCAATGCAAAGGTATGAGACTAACGTGCAGTGCGTATCCCGAGGCTAAACTCACGGTAGCTAAACGAGAGGAGAAATGTGGTTTGTGCTGTGATGATTGCTGGTGGTGACGTGGCATCTGGTGATTGGTGGAAGAGATGTTGCACGCCACTTGTCATGTAGTGATAAGAAAATAGAACTTAAGTGACGTACTGTGTTGCTGCTGACCAATGGCAAGCTTCCACTCAATCTATTTTGAGTATTTTTTCGCCGTGAACTCAACCACGCACTCCGTTTCACTTGAAATTGACCAATAAATATAATTTAATATCTATTTAAGAGACTTTCTACATTAAATATACTAAAATAAATTGCTAAAATTATATAAATATTGACTTATCAATATTCACTTGAACCATCATACTTAATGCTTGTCTCGCATCTTCTAATGTTCTATTGTAGTTCCTTGTCTACTACTCATTTCTTCAACTCTTAATCTTCTCGTTTCACCAAGTTCCCTTTCATCTTTCGAATCATTATACCAATTGACCATTCTCATCCTTTTGACTATGGTATTGGTAATGGTCCTTTAAGGTAATACATGAAATTCAACTTCATTGAAACCCACTTTGGCTTTCATACAGAGCTTAGTAATCAAAATCGAGAATAGTAGACCGTCGCCTTTCATGGTCATCATCACTTGTCTCTAGCATCATAGATTACGTACCCAACATCGATATATCCCCCTTCAAAACAATTTCATAAAGTAAAGTAGCTCTAGGATTTTTTACTTCAAGATTTTGTTCAGTGAGATATGAACAACCATCTATAAAGTGGCCCAAACATTTGGTAATTTTCTAAAATTAATGATTTCAATTAATTTAGAGTTACCTTCAAGGATTCTTGAATAATCGCAAAAGGATAAGATTCCTTATGGACATAAATGATACTTAGGTAATCAAATTTTTGTCTAAATCTGAAATCTAGAAGTTTGTAATATTTATTTAGTGTTGCAGGTGAAATATTGATCATCTTCCCTTGAAGTATTACTTCGTTCGGATTATCACTCACATATCCGTTCGCATAAAATTTTCAAACTAATACGAAACGTCATCGCTTTTATTTGCCTTCATAATCCCTAAGAAGATTCTCCCATTTTCTTTTCTTATGATGCTCATAATTTTATCTCTATACTTGTGCGCATTTTAAGTTTTTAACCCTATCTGGTATTATTAATATTTCTGCATCTCTAAAATATCTATTTTGTGCCTTAAGACTGATAAATTGTAAAAGATCATAAGGAACTAGTGTCTTCAAGTCTAAGTGGTCAAAATCCTCGTTAGAGCTAGCGATAAGTTATCATTTGTGCTATATTTTAAAGTGATTTTACAACTAATTTCATGACTTTTATCATCATATATGCATTGAAATCGTTGTTTTTCTATTTTCAAATAAAAAACATGCTTTTATATAAAAAGGAGTGATTTCCATAAGAATTTAGTAAAAAAACTGAAAATATGTCTAGTGCCTATGCAACGATGCCAAATCGCCAAGGAATCGGTGGATTAAACTTGTCTAGAATATGGGAAGCTCACCGGAAACGTTGCGGGAAAAGCCTTATGAAAACCCAAGAGAAAACGGAGTTTGTATCTCAAGGAAAACCTCAGCACCTCCATAAAGATTTCATTTACACATATGATGCTAGCTAATTGTTGGCTTCGACTCAGAAAAGAATTGGGAAGAAACAAAGTGTCGTAGCGATATTGTAGCGATCTCTTAGAAATGTGGCCATGTGAACATACTGTGTTGGAAAGATCTAGATAATGTTAGACTATCAGCTCATTCTATCAGAAATTGGAATAAGGTACATCATAATATGCTAGCTAAGAGGATCACTCATCTCAAGAAGGAGATATCCTACATTATCATAAAGGATGATGAGTTGTTGTTACAGTACCATGGGAGATTCAAAAGATTCTGCAGGGTATGTCGTCAGCACAGTCTCAGTGAGAAACCTCTTATGGAAATCCTCTATGAAGAGCTCATGTACAATGAAAAAAGGCTTCTCGATATAGTGTGCAATGGTAGTCTATCTGATTTTACACTGACTGTGGCTAGGGGATACATAGAAAAAGTAGCCAACCAAGCTGAGCAGTATGGAGTGAGTAGTGAGGGATGATGGGTTATGGTATCTTCTGAACAGAGTAGACTTAACAATGATTTATTAAAGCTCAAGTCTATGGTCAAAAAAATGATGGTAGAGAAGGGTAAAGCGAAAGCTTGAGGGATTTGCTTCAAGCTGAGTCACTTTACAAACAAGTGTCCTCAATTCTTCGAGAATATTGTTAAGGTAAAGGCAGCAACATAGTTTGTTGGTCCACCTATATTGCAATTTGGGCAGCAAAATAGTTTTTATAGAGGAAAGATAGAGATCCCAACTATACTACTAAAAATCAGAACTACCAAAATTTTATGCCCAAGGGACAACCACTATTGGTAGCACCACAAAGGCACCCACCTCGTCCACAAGGACCAACCTCAGAGGGGATGGTGAAGCAGTTAATCCTATTACAACAATAATATAAATCTAGGACCGAAGATTTGATCAAGGAATTATAGTCTAGGTTATCGGACATGTCAGCTCAGATAAGCCAAGCAAGTCACAAAGGAAAGTTTTCGTCCCAACCAATCTCGAACCATAACGCACATGTGAATGTTATTTTACATGTCAATGCATCATCTGTAATAAAAGAAGGTGATAGAAGTACTAAGAGAAGAGGTTAAATAAATACCATACTGTACAGGGGCACCATTTCTTCGAAGATTGAATCTGAAGAGGTATCCATTCAATACTAAGCACCAATCCGAGGAATATAAGGAAGCCAAGACAGTGTTGACGGAGAAGGATAAAATTCAGCTGGAGGTTGAAGAATATTGGGAGACATTTGACATCGCATGACGTTTTGTACAGGAAGAGGAGAATATTCTAGCAAGTAACATTGATAAACCACATAAATGTAGTGATCCAAGTATATTTAGTATTACTTGCACATTGTAAGGTTTGAATGTAGAAAATGTGATGTTTGACTTAGGTGTATCCATAAATATCATGTCATCATTGGTTTTCTTATCCATGCATGATCATGCTCAATGTGTTCCAACATAACCATCCATTTAGTGGATAAATCTTCAATCTAACCGATTGGTATGTTAGAAGACTTCTCTATTCGCGTTGAGGACCTAGACTTTCTAGCTGGTTTCTTTGTCATTGACATGTGGGATACTTCGATGTCCTAACTTATTTCGATTGTCTTACGGAGGCCTTTTATGAAAATGACCAGATCTAAAATTGATGTGTTTAGTGATAATATTTTACTCGAGCGTGACAATAGGGTAGTTCACTTTGTCGTTCCTGACTGTTAGGACTTACCTTTTAACATTTCCACTATATATGCATTTTTCCCCTATTGACGATGATTCGCAGGATAGTATGGAATTCTTCAAAGACAATTTAAAGAAGATATGCAAGAGAGAGTGAGAGAAAATGAGAATGAGGCAGGAAATGATGGACATAATACGTGAAAGTTGGGAGTTGACATAGAATAGCCGACCTAGGAAGATTTATAGTGCAAGAGAAAAAGTAGAGCCACTAGCATACATCCATATCTCATGCATTTTTGGGAAAGTAGGCTCGATTATATATTAAATGATCATTGTCACATGAGCATTTGGGAACATCATTTATATGAAACTCCAGCAGACAACTCAGTTGGAGATTACTAAGTGCACCCTAGACAAAATTGCTTTTCTAGCAAATGGTGTACCTACCCGGATCTATGGAGTTTCGAGGAAGGTACCTGTGAGACTTGGAGAACTAGAGTTTCTGGTGGATTTCTTTACCATTAAACAAGGGCTTCATGAGATCAATATGTTTCTTGAGATGTTGTTCCTCTATATAGCCTAAGCTTACATTGATGTCTCTAATGAAAGTTTCACATTCAGAATTAGTAACAGAGTGGTGCTTTATAGCACAGACAGGTTGCGCGTGAAGGAGTAGAGAACTATCGAGCATCAGAAAGTGTCTACACCGCCAGCAAAGGAAAGGAAACCACTAATTTATATGATTGACTTGAACTCTAACTAGTCCAAGGAAGTGGTAACGTCGGACCATCGACGTTTAACACCAATCCTTTATAGGAGACAACCTACATTCATTCATTTGTTTAATAAGTTATTTTGCATGAACTTGCTTTAATTATTTTGAGTTTGAATAAAATTTGGACTTCAATAAGTTGATTCGGGCTGATTCAATTAGAGGAATTAAAGTTTGATGGAATTTGTTGCACATATCTAAAACTTCTAAATTTTGCATAGATATGATGATTGATTGGAGATTTGTGGACTTTTTTGCACGCAACAAAGTTCGAATTACTTTTGGCAACGTAATTCATGGTAGGTATACTTCAATTTGATGCATTTGCATGACATCATTTGCATATATAGGTAGGTGGAAACACCATGTAATTGTACATAAGGTGTTATGACGGTGCTAAGGGAATATTCCAATTGCAATATTTTATTTTTAGACCCAACAACTTCTCATTGATGTCTGAGCGTGCATTGGGCACTGAAGGGAAATTTCAGAAATTTCAAATTTGCTAGTGATTTGGCCAGTGATTTCCCAGTGTTGTCAAGTTCACACGTACAGTGTTGCGGCCGATTTTTTAGTTTAAAAGAGGCGTAGAACTCCTTTCTTTTTCCTATACTCATTGTCCTAGCGGTTTTCCACCACCCTAACACTCAAAATAGATCCTCCAGCCACCAAATCACGCACTTTTGAGCTCCATTATCACCCAATTTCGATTCACCATTGATTGGAGACAATGTTGAGTTGCGAAATTGCAAGTTTGTTGAGCACGTTGACCAAGCCGCGAGCTAGGGCTTGATTTGGTGTCAAGGAGGTCCTACATGCTCCCCTGAGCTCTTAGGAACTCATTCCCAACTAGGTAACGCCCTAGTCTTTAAAATTTTAAATGATTTTTGTCCGGGTTTTATTCAGCTAATTCGGGCGAAATGTGTGTTTTATGAATTAAATTAATTGCTAGAACCATAGGGCTTTTGATTGTGAAAATGTTTAGAGTTATTTGCCCAGATTATTAATGAATTTTGATCGATTTTCAAAAATTTCAATTGTTTAAGGGAAAGCTTATGTTTTTTTATGAAAAAATTGGAGTTTATGTCCAATTTTCGATTTTGATTATTTCAATGGCTTTGAAACAATCGACATATTATGGATTAAGCATCGGGGAAAATGCAGGAATGTTTATCTAAAAGTTGAATTTCCAAACTTTGATTTATATTGAAAAATCATCGACACCGTCAACACTTAGGTAAAATTCAATTTTAGGTTTTAATAGTGCATGTAAATGAGTTGATGGACGTTTGGAATGCTAAGCGCATCTATCTTTGTTTATTTAAGCTTCTATGTTATTTCGAGAATCTGAAAATGATTTTTAACCAAATTTTCTTGAAACTTTATTCTCCTTGGGTTTTGAGAGACTTGTGTTATTCTGAGCAAACTTTTGTATTTTGAGCTTCATGTTCTTTGATTTGTCCATTGTGATGGATTGATTTGCAAGGCGTTGTTGAAATGGTGATTTCGTGTAGGTTGATTGCGTTGTTCCTATTTTGTGATATGGTGAGAGGAAAGTGTAGTGGTTCTTCTATAACTAGGAGGAGAAGTGGACATTTGCCACCATTTAGGCCTAGAGCCCACCCATCTGATATACCTGAGCCATATAACCAAATTTTGCTCACCAGTGAGAAGACTGCTAAGAGATATGATAGCAACCTCAATAGAAAATCAGGAAGGTATTGGTCAAGAGGGGAATTGGGATCAGGACACCCAAATACGATAGGAGATTCATTTTGATCATTAGAGAGAAGAGATGAGAGTTCTTTAACTGAAAATATTAGGCATTGACCAAACACCTGCAGTTGGTTCGCGAGTTCTACATGAATGGCCAAGCTATTGCATGAGGTGCGAGCATTAGAGTCTGAGGGGTCCTTATTGATTATAGTGTCTAGGCTATTAATGCCTATTATGGCCTACCCAACTTTTGAGAACTTGGTAGTGCATGACATTACACATCTGCGCTACTTCATCGACTCATCTTACCTATACAATACCATTAGGGCAATTCTTACTTGCTTTTCACACCATGACTGGCATTACGCTTCTTCTTAGTACCTTAAACACCTAGTTAAGATCTACTTTAGGAAGACACTTAAGGCATGGTCCTACTTTGTTGATGCGTCTCTTTAACCCACCACTTGGCACGAAGATGTGACATAACCCCATCGTGTGATGCAATCACATTTAGACACGCACCAGTTGTATTAACGTGAGCAGTTTCATTAACAAGGACATAAGGGAGAGAATGGATACCAAAAAGGATGAGAATATTTCCTTTCCTCTCCTTATCGCAAACTTGCACCAACGAGCTATAGTTCCTTTTGACGATTTACAGTTTGATATCCCACCACAACCGACCATTTATAATGAAGATAAGTATGGGTATGAGAAGCTAGAAGAGGAGGACTCTGAGGATGAGCAAGAGCACACATTAGAGAGAGAGGTGTAGTACCACTTCAGTAGTAGAAACAAGAGACCCGACTAAGAGAGCCGCAAAGAAGAGGAAAGGAGCACGAGCCCCAGAAGTGGAAGCTTCTTGATCTACACCACCTTACGATGAGGATTAACGAGAGAGATGTCACAAGAGGAGATTATTACCATAATCAGAGGGAGACCAATCATTTCTTGTATCATGATCACATGTGGCATCGACATGTGCATGATCACCCTCTGTAGTCAACTCCACCGACACCAGATGGTCCATTCATTATCATGCCCGACTATCAAGTTTATCGAGCTCACGAGAAGTATGGAGCACCCTCATCCTTCAATTCTTCACAGAGTATGCAAACACCTTTCCAAACCCTATAACCTAGTGAGCAGCAGTAGGAAAGCTCTGGCGAGTCTAAGAGTTAGTTTTTTTGTCTTTTTTGTATTTTGAGATAGGGAAACTGAGAAACTTGGTATTTTGTGGTATATTTTGAGATATAGTATAATGATGTTTTATTTTTTACTATCACCACACAACACATCATTTGCATGCATTTTCAACTTATACATGCACTTATTTACTCCATTTCATATCAATTCCATTTCTTATCTTCCATTATTACATTTCACTTATCTTTTGAATGTGCATTGGATGTCTTACTTTCTTGAACTTTGAAAAAAAAGGTTCGGGATTAGTTTTGGGATATGTACATATGCAGGTTTGATGGAATGCATGGATCAATTGTAAGGATTTTGGTAAATTTTTCACGATGTTCAAAATTTTTTCAAGTTTTGTTGACGAGTTTCAAGTAATACAATTTCATTTTATTCATATCAAGGGGAAATAAGTATAACAAAAGTTCCATATACATGCAATTAGTGTTTAATAGTCCCTAAAACCCTACGAAAGTAAAATAAATTCATATTGTAATCACACATGAGCTGGCTGTACAATCTCAAAGGTATCGCCAGTACCTCCTTGCCCTTGCCCTTATTCATCGAATGATCTGCACTCAGTCACCTAACAAATACAGTGACGAGCCCAGTGAGTAAAATCCCAAGAGAATTCCATACAACATTCATGAAATAGAACTGATAAAATATGAGACATGCAAATATAACTCCTAACAATAATACGTTATATTCCCATGAATGTAGGCAACATACGACAAATAAAAGCAATACAACAACAACAACATAGCCTCAGTCCCAAATTAAATGGGGTCGGCTACATGGATCAAACTTTTCCATTGTGCTCGATTAAGTGCATTGATGGTGAGCTTTGCAAACCATTCAAATCCCTTTAATTAATGCATCCCATGTTAACTTTGGTATGCCCCTACCTCGTCGAGTTTCTACAGTTTCTATTGAGTCAAGTTTTCTAGTTGGGGCATTTGTAGGCCGTCTTTGCAGGTGACCAAACCATCGCAACCGCCCTTCCCTAATCTTTGTATCAATTGGTGCTACTCCTACTTGTCTTTGAATTTATGTACTTCTTATTCTATCTTTACGAGTTTTACCACACATCCACCTAAGCATCCTCATTTCTGCTACGTTCACTTTATGTAATTGTTGTTGCTTTACCGCCCAACATTCACTTCCATAGAGCATAGCTGACCTAATTGCGGTCCCATAAAATTTTCCTTTTAACTTAGTAGGAACATGTCGAATACAAATCACCCCTATTGCACTCCGCCTTTTCTTCCATCCAGCTTGAATTCTATGTGTGACATCATTTTCAATGTTACCATCATTTTGTATGATTGATCATATGTATCTAAAATGGTTTACCTTAGGAACTTCTACTTCCCCTAATTTTACCACTCCGTCATCTCGATGTCTAGTGTTTTCATACTCACAGTGCATGTATTCAGTTTTCGTCCTACTCAACTTAAAGCCTTTAGATTCTAATGTATTCCTCCGAGTTCTAATTTCCTATTGACTCCATCTTTAGTTTCATCCACTAAGACAATATCATCTGCAAATAGCATACACCATGGTATATCCTCTTGAATATGTCTAGTTAGTTCATCCATAACTAAAATAAATAAATATAGGCTTAAAGCCGATCCTTGATTTAGTCCTATCGTAATAGGAAATTCTTTTGCAGCTCCTCCAAATGTCTTTATACTCGTTACTACTCTATCATACATATCCTTAATAGTGTATATGTATCTAGCATGCACTCTTTTTCTTTCTAGAACCCACCAAAGAACATCTCTAGGGACCCTATCATATGCTTTTTCTAAATCTACGAATACCATATGAAGATCTTTTTTATTTTCTCTATATTTTTCTAACAATCGTCTTACAAGGAAAATCGCCTCCATAGTTGACCTCCCAAGCATGAAACCAAATTGGTTCTCTGATATTGTTGTTTCTCTCTTTAGCATATTGTCAATTATCCTCTCCCACAGTTTCATAGTATGACTCATAAGTTTAATTCCCCGATAGTTTGAACAACTTTGAATGTCTCCTTTGTTTTTGAAGATTGGCACAAGCGTGTTTCTTCTCTAATCCATTGGCATCCGTTTTGATTTTAAAATTTTATTGAAAAGTTTTGTTAACCAAGTCAATCCGATTTCTCCTAAGCCTTTCCAAACCTCTATGGGTATTTCATCTGGGCCACATGCTTTCCTTATTTTTGTTTTTTTCAATGCCTCTTTAACTTCTACAATTCTAATATTGCGTGTATAGTTTACATTTCTTTCTTGGTGTGGGTTTTCATCTATTATAGTATCAACTTGGCCATCATTAAATAAACTATCGAAGTAACTTCTCCATCTCTCCTTAATATCATCCTCGCACGTTAAAACATTTTAATTTTCGTCCTTAATACATCTTACATGACTTAGGTCTCGTTTCTTTTTATCTCTTAATTTGGCTAGCCTATATATATATTTTTCGCCATCTCTATTACCTAACCTTGTATATAGATCTTCCAAGAAATTTGTTTTAGCTTGACTAACTACTTTTTTAGCTTGTTTTCTAGCTTCTCTATATTGATTGTACGCATCTTCATCTTGACACTTAGGTATTTTCCTATACATCTCTCTTTTAGTCTTAATTGCTTGTTGGACATCCTCGTTCCACCACCATGTTTCTTTCTTTGGAGGTCCCAAGCCCTTAGATATACCTAATATGTTTGATCCACCCTCCTTATGCAACTACTCATTTCTAGCCACATTGTATTAGCATCTAAGTCAAGATTCCAAACATTTTCCTTTAGTAGTTTTTCTCTAAACTCTACTTGTTTACTATGTTTTAGGTTCCACCACTTTATTATAGGGTCGCTAACTATTTTATTCATATTATGTCGTCGTGTTAGCTTAATATCAAGTACTACTAGCTTATGTTGGGTAGTAAGGGCTTTACCAGGTATTACTTTGCAGTCTCTACATATTTTTCTATCTATTTTTCGTGTTAAAAGAAAATCTATTTGACTCTTGTTATGACCACTAGTAAAAGTAATTGTATGCGACTCCCTTTTCCTAAAACTAGTATTTGCTAAGACAAGATCGTATGCTGAAGCAAATTCTAAGATTGATTCTCCTTCTTCATTTCTATTATCGTAACCAAAACCTCCATGAACTCTCTCAAACTCATCGTTACTTGCCCCGACATGCCCATTTAAATTTCCTCCAATAAAAACCTTTTTCATCTAATGGTATACTTTGCAAAAATCTATCCATATAGTCCCAAAACTTACGTTTGATGCTCTCGCTTAATCCTACTTGTGGTGCATAGGCGCTAAGTATGTTAATTTTTTCCTCTCCAATAATTAATTTAATTAGAATCAATCTATCCCCCATTCTTTTAACCTCTACGACCTTATCCTTATAATCATTATCCACCACAACTCCTACTCCATTGCATTTTCTATCTATACCAGTGTACCACAATTTAAACCCTGTATTTCATATTTCTCTACTCTTTTCACCTACCTATTTTGTCTCTTAGAGGCAAGCAATATTGACTCTCCTTCTAATCATGGTATCTACTAGTTCTATTGACTTCCCCGTAAGTGTTCCTATGTTCCATGCACCTAACGAATTTTTTCTCCCCTTTGTATTTGATTTCCTTTTCTATTTCTATTTTGTCTAAAAGATCTAGTGTTCGTATCTATGATTTTGTTTTTGTTTTCGTGTTTGTTTTGAACTAGCTTCTTTACCCACACCCGTCCTTTGTGTGGGAACCCTTGCTTATTTTTCTTCACATCCGGGCGACGATGTGAAGGGACTAGCTTCTTTACCCACACAGTCCTATGTGTGGAAACCCTTGCTCATTTTTCTTCACACCCAGGCGGCGATGTGAAACACACCCTTGCTCATTTCTCACTACACCCGGGCTCCCATGCAGCGCGTCGCTAGGTGGAAATGCCCCAACGTTTATATATGTTTGATCCATTTCATGAGAAGTGACAAGAGTTTTACGCTGACTATCAACCTATCGCAACCCTCCCCCATTTTCCAAGAATGGAAAATGAGCTTGGGGCCTCCCTCCCTCACTTTTCGGTTATGAAAAGTGAGTTTGGGACCTCCCTTACCCATTTTTCGGTATGAAAAAATGGGCGTCAAAGTCCTCCTCCTTTATCCGGACTTGGGACCGGCTATGTAGCGCACATAGTGTACAACATAGGTGGAGTTCGACAAATAAAAGCAATAGCATGAAGTAAATAAGCAGCATGTACCAACTAAATAAGCTTGGAAATAAAGCAATAATCATAAAAATCCATCTAATCACGAGAAAACCCTGACCTACGCCAGCCAGTAATCGATAAATCAAATAGGAACCACATATATACTTAAAGGCTTACAGTGACTAAACCCTAATTTCAGTTATTGGATGAACCCCTCCAGACGTTTTTCAAGTCAAGAGAACACCATAAATCCCTCCCGATAGTCGTTGATATATTCTACTGCCATCGACACAAACACTAAACACAAGCAACTCGTGCAAGCGATTTAGCCACAACTAATATATACGCAAATCGAATAGGAGTGAAAACCCATGTGTACCCACCAGCATTCATACATGAAATGCGATATTGATAAAACTAAAACCATGAATACTGTGAAGTATTCTCATTAGGTTTACACACCTTTATCCGCGCTCCAATTTCTCCGGACTCTCGTATCCGACCCAACAAGCTCCCCAACACAGAGCTATGGTTTCCAAAGTCCATGAAGTTAATTAACTTTGTTTATTGTGTATTCAAATTGGTTCAATAGACTTTAAATTAATCTTCCTAAATCAGCCCCTAAAGACTAAATTAAGTCTCAATTTCAGTCCTATATTTTAATGCGCTTTTAGGTACGAAGTCGTCTAAATATTGAAATCTTGTATCTTATAATTATTTTTGTCTCTCTTTTAGCTTTCTAGAAAGGTTTATTTTGCAAAATTCGATTTAAAATGAAAGAGATATTATGAGTTTACTAAACATAGGTCTAATTGGAATCTAATCCGATCAGCGGAATTAGAAAATCTAATTCTCCTAATCTATGGTTCTTAAAAATGTACTTTTTTGTCACAAGGCAGCACACATAACCAAATAATATATACTAAAAGATCAGCTCATTTAGATAAGTAGTTACGGAGTTATGCCCTTAACAAATTAAGTTTCAAAACTTTCCTTTTGAATTCCAGCACCTGTTTTTAGAGCATTTTTGGACATAAGAAAATTAGAATTAAAATTCCTTCAGCTAAGAAACGTTATTTTCCTTTGAAAAAGCTTTCAAATGCCACTGGTTTGGATCAATTTGGATTTAAAATGAGAAAGATATGACCAAATTACCTAGGTTGATTCCTAAAACAACACGCAGAATTTTAGTTTTGGTGTTGCAATTTCAAAAATTCATATCTTTATGATTTTAAAACAAAATTAAGAACATCAATATGGCTAGATTATCAACTTGAAATGAGGAATTGAAATATATAATCCAATTGAAAATATTCAATCATCTACCCTCTGAAATAAGCATAAAACTGGAATTTGCTTCAAATTCAACTAGAAAGATGCGTACCAAGTTAATGTAACACGCTAGCTTCAGAATTTCTCACCAACTCCCATGGATTCCTTCAACACCTTAATGATTCACTCCTCTCCAGCAAAATGAATGAATTATTTGGTTTGCATGTTGTTTGATCACTAATGTTATATATTAAGATGATGTTTCTTCCTAGCCCTTAATCTCCATAGATTTATGTATCCAGAGAACTATCTAATGGTCCACCTCTTGCCATGTATCCCACTAACTCCCACTAACTCAACATCAAGTGACAACATTTCATACTCACCTAGTTCCTAGATGTGCCAATGTGTATCTCTAGACCAATCCTATGCTTTCCATTTAATTTACTGAACTACAGGCCTTGATTTATTGCATTTATTCACCTTAGTTTAGACCCATCATAATGCCTATGATTAGTGTTTTTAGTGACCAACATTATCAACTTGTGGTCCCACTAACTCTTAACTACATGGCACTTAGTGCCCCGATCTCGACACACATTTCAAGGTACATCATAACTTATTATTTTATTTAAGTCAATCTTAGTCTATGGTTACATTACCTATTTTAAATTGATTAACTAGTCATTCTAATGTGAACTTGTCAAGTTTCTTAGTGTACCAGTAGGTCGCCTACTCAACACTCTTGTTGACACGCTTTTCAAGCAAACACCCGTCACACAAACTCGCCCGATGCAACATATACACATGCCGTGCAATATAATAAAATGAAGTTAATCACCACATATATACAACAACCATTCATAAATAACATATTTCCTCCGTTCTCATGTCCAAGCCAACCGAGTTGTCCATGTAACACCTGAATTACGATGGATAATCTTTGAGATTAATGCTAATCCTAGTTTAATTAATTTGGTATATTACAATTCTTCCTAACTAAGAGGATTTCGTCCTCAAAATTTAAATCTCGAGTGGACTCTGGTGCCACTATCCTATCCCTATGTGACGACTACTCACACCTTGATAGTTCCTTCTACAGTCCCTTGAATACCCCACTACCCTTGTAACAGGAAAAGTAGTGTTACCCTGAGACATAGGCGCATGTCTTCTAGGTAGTCAAGATCAGCCACTCTCTTCCAACATCTTCGCAACCTACTCTCAATTCGATTTCCGTGTTTAAGTTTCTCTAATTCCAGTTACCTAACACCAATAACCGTAAACTTCTCCTATCACGTATCCCAAAATGATAGTCCTAACCAAACTTTAATACTATGAAAATCTCATGCCATGCTATAACCTACCTTTACTCACCATGACAATCCCATGTCCTATCACAACCTATGATAATCTCATGCCATAACACAATCATTTACCGTGTTACCACTAAGATCTGCCATCATAATACGACGATGCATGCATAAAACTTAACTGGAATTGTTCATAACTTTAAAATCATCTACCATACGACGATGCATGTTTGAGGACTATACGTAGAGATCGACGTTTCCCGGCCTCGCTCAGTCACCATGCGCATTGGCCCTCGAGTCTGCATCGGTGTCACAACTGCTGGAGTAGTCGATCTCTACATAGAGTCCTTCCTAATGTGACCCTCTCGTCCACATCGCCAATACGTAATCCTCCACCCCAATCTTGCTCGCTGACTTCTTGACCATTGGTCCTGCCTCTATAATCTCCAGTTCTGACCTCCCTGGTCCTGAAGTTGTCTCTACCACGGTGGCGCTGGTAGTACCGGTACAACATACTCTCGGGCTGCCCAATCATCATCTTTACAACCTCGACCATACTTGTTGTCCTCTCTATGATCTCAATCTCTCGGTCTCTTCTCCCAAGAACTTTGTCTAGTCTGTCTCTCCGACTCAGTGGATGAACGCCTTTTAGCCTTCAGCATCAGATGTGTCTCTTTGGTAAACATTTTATCATATATCTCCCCCAGTGCCTGTGCTCCGGAGGAAACTATAGGCGCCGACTATGTCCTCAATCAACCCTCATACAAAGTGATAAATCTGCAGTCTCTCAGTGCCCGCAACGTTTATGGCAAATTGTATCAAGTACCGATATCTTTCTATGTACTATAACACCAATCGGCTACCATGCCTCAAAGCCAAAAACTCCTCTCTCAGCCTTAACTTCACCTCCATGGATATGTACTGATCATAAAATAACTCTTTGAACTCTCCTCATATCGTCGGCTCTGGGTGAGTATTTGTATACGCTGTCCACAACATAGCAGCATCCCTCTCAGCATATGCCTGATATCTTGGCTTGTATACTGGCTGGAATTTGCAGTAGCTTGTGTGATCTCGATGTGCAATCAGCCACTTCTCGGGTGCCTCTAGGTCTATGCCTCCATGAAAATATCTAAGATCAAACTTGATAAACTCTCCCATCAACTTGACATTTGCCGTCATCCAAGTCTCAAACATGTCCGCCCATGCCAGTGTGATAGTCGGCTTCTCAATTCGTGCTTTGAATGATGTAGCAGCTGCTATCAAAGTGTCATGTACCACTGCATGTTTTGGTACAGTCTGGATAGTCGATGGAACTCTCGGAGCAACTATCGTCTCAATAGTTCTCTATACCATGGCGGCGGTGAGTGATGCAATCGTTACTGTCTGTGTGTGCATCATATCCATCAATCGCTTGAACTGCCTATCATGAGCAGCTAGTCACGCGGCTACTACCAAATCTAAACCCTCATCTCTAGTTTGGGGCCTCGTCTGACAAAGATCTATAGTCGGTGGAGCCGGCTCACCATCCAATGTGATTTGCATCAAAAAACGTTCGCTGGATCACCTTCCATATATGTATATATAATATACAATCTAAAAACATAACATATATATAACCCTATTATTACCCATCTCAAGTTTCTTACCAACTAAGATTTTAAGTCAAGATCATCGGGTTTCAACATCTAATGTTTGTTTGTTTAAATTTTATTTAATTCCATTAAAATTATCTCGAGGCTTCCTCGAAACCTCTCTCAAATACCATACTGTGGTGGCCCCAAATTCTAGGCTGCCTTGAGATCTCTCCACGTTGCATCCCACGTCACCAAGCCGTGCCACATCATGGCCTGCTTATCCTTGACACCTCACTACCTAACTAGTTGCTTACACTTTTCCAGCTAACCCTATTTATGCTAACTAACCTTTAAACAAGTATTAATAATTTAGTTAGCCAGGTACTTAATTTATCAGGTTAAATGACAATTTTACAGCGGAAGTCTTTTAATGAGTAACTTATGCAGTATTTAACAATCCTAAGAAGTGGAATCCTGGCAAAAGATACCATGTATATATCAAGGCGAAATAAGTATAATAAAATTTTCGTATACATATAATCAGTGTTCTATAGTCCCCAAAACCCAACAAAAGTAAAATCAATACATATTGTATTCATACTCGAGCTGGCTCTACAATCTCAGAGGCAGTCACCCAGTACCTCCTCGTCCTTGCCATTACTTATCGAAGGATCTCGCTCGGTCACCCAACAAATATAGTAATGAGTCTAGTGAGTAAGATCTCAAGAGAAGTCCACATAATATTCATGAAATAAAACTGATAAACTACGACACATGCAAATATAACTTTTACCAACAATACGTTATGTTCCCATGATGTAGGCAACATACGACAAACAAAAGCAATAGCGTGAAGTAAAAAAATAGCATTTACCAATTAAATAAGCTTGAAAATAAAGCAATAATTAGAAAACATATGTCTAATCATGAGAAAACCCTAACCTACACCAGCCAGGAATCGATAAATCAAATAGGAACCACGTATACACTTATAGGCTTACAGTGACTAAACCCTAACTTCAGTTACCGGATGAGCCCCTCCAAACGCTATTTCAAGTCAGTGGAACACTCTAAATCCCTCCCGATAGTGGTAGATATATTCCACTGTCATTGACACGAGCATTAAGCACAAGTAACTCGTGCAAGCGATTTAGCCATAACCAATATATACGCAAACCAAATAGGAGTGAAAACCCATGTATGCCCACTAGTAGTCACACATAAAATGTGATATCGATAAAACTAAAACCAGGAATTCTGTAAAGCATTCTCATTAGGTTTACGCACCTAAATCCGCGCTCTAACTTCTTCGGACTCTCATATCCAACCCGACAAGCTTCTCGACACTGAGCTATGGTCCCCTAAGTCCTCGAAGTCAATTAAGTGTGTTTATTATGTATTCAAATTGGTTCAATAGACTTTAAATCAATCTTCCTAAATCAGCCCCTAATGACTAAATTAAATCTCAATTTCAGTCCTACATCTTAACGCACTTTTAGGCATGAAATAGTTCAAATATTAAAATCCTTCATCAATACAATTATTTTTGGTCACTCTCTTAGCTTTCCAGAAAGGTTTAGTTTGCAAAGTTCCGATTTAAAATGAAAGAGATATCATGATTTTACTAAACATAGGTCTAATTGGAATCTAATCTGACTAGCGTGATTAAAAAATCTATTTCTCCTAATCTATAGTTCCTAAAAATGTGATTTTTTATTTACAAAGCATCAAACATAACCAAATATATCATACTAAAAGATCAGCGTATTTGGATAAGTAGTTAGGGAGTTATACCCTTAACAATTTTGCTTTCAAAACTTTCCTTTTGAATTCAGGCACCTATTTGTAGAGCATGTTTAGGCATAAGAAAATTTGAATCAAAATACCTTCAGCCAAGAAACGTTATTCCCTTTTAAATAAGCTTTCAAATGCCACCAGTTTGGATCAATTTAGATCTAAAATGAGCAAGTTATGACCAAATTACCCAGGTTGATTTCTAATACAACATGCAGAATTCTAGTTTTGGTGTTGCAACTTCAAAAATTCATATCTTTATGAATTCAAAACAAAATTAAGAACTTCAATATAGCTGGATTATCAACTTGAAATGAGGAATCCAAATATTGAATCTAATTGCAATTATTTAATCATCTACCATCTGAAATCAACATAAAACCAAAACTTGTTTCAAATTCAACTAGAAAGATGCGTACCTAGTTGATGTAACACGCTAGCTTGAGAGTTTCTCATCAACTCCCATAGATTCCTTCAACACCTTGATGATTCACTCCTCTCCAACAATTCCTTATTCTTCTCCAGCAAAATGAATGAATGCTTTGGTTTGCATGTTGTTTGATCACTAATGTTATATATTAAGGTGATGTCCTTCCTAACCCTTGATCTCCATGGATTTATGTATCCCGAGGACTATCTAATGGTCCAAATCTTTCCATATATCCCACTAACTCAACCTCAAGTGATACCATTTCATTACTCACCTAGTTCTTAGATGTGCCAATGTGTAACTTTAGACTAATCCTATGCTTTCCATTTAATTTACTCAACTACAGGCCTTAGTTTATTGCATTTATTCACCTTAGCTTAGGCCCATCATAATGCCTATGATTAGTATTTTTTGCGATCAACAATTATCAACTTGTGGTCCCACTAACTCTCAACTACCTGGTACTCAATGCCCGTCGTCTCGACACGCATTTCAAGGTACGTCATAGCCTATTGTTTTAATTGAATCAATCTTAGCCTAAGGTTACATTACCTATTTTAGATTTATTAAGTAGTTAATCTAACGGGAATTCATCAAGTTTCCTAGTGTATCCATAGTTCGCCTACTCGACACCCGTGTTGATATGCCTTTTGTGGCAAACACCCATCACACAAATTCGCCCGATAGCAACATACACACATGTAGTGCAATATAATAAAATGAAGTTGAACACCACATATATACAACCACTATTCATAAATAACATATTTCCTCGGTTCTCATGTCCAAGCCAATCGAGTTATCCACCAAATACCTGAATTACGACCATTAATCCCTGAAATTAATGATAATCCTAGTTTAAATAATTTGGGTTGTTACATAGCTAGTAGCCTTATTATCTTTTTACATACATTGGGAAAGCTTTATTATAACGAAAGTGAGAAGTGCTAACAAAAGTTTTAAAAATAGAGTGTCCTATAGGTTCCACAGGAAATAAAGTAAGGAATCCGATAGTGGGAAAAAATGAGAAAAAGCAGAATGCATTAGAAATGGAGCAGGGACCATAAAAAATAAAAACAAAAAAGAGATATAAAGATGAAATAAAAAATGGAAGTGTATAAAAACTCCTTAAAAATATTTAGTTCGAGTGTTTATAGCTAGATTAAGTAATTTTTTCTAATGCTCTGAATCCTTTAAATATATATTCTTGTTAGTTTAACCCAGCCTTTACAACCTAAAAGAAAGTCCTACCTATCCTTGTTAGCTAGATTAAGTATTAGGTTTTACTTTTGAATTCTTGTGCGGAGACATCTTGTTGGGATTCAACCATTCGGTCTTTGTAAGTTTTTATTTCATTTTATATTTTACATTTTAATTTATTGATTGAATAAATTCCACAATTATCTTTATGATAATTAGTGGCTAAGTTCCACTAAGTTAGGCAAAAATGTTCGAGTTATATGTATTTATAGGATTCAAGAGGTTTATGCAATTCAATTATTAATTTGTTTATTGCTAGTTTTTGTATTCTTAATTGCATCGCTGTTCTGAGGTCTTTAATTAAAGTTTAAAGCATTAAGTTTTCCCATTTAGTTGTGTAAGTGCATGTGCAAGGGGATTACAAGTAGTTTCTATCGCTAGTGATCCTACCATCGCTCGGTAAGGGGGATCAAGTTAGATGGCGAGTTGGGCAATGTTTGTTTGTAGTCGGTGTGCCTCTATATTGTTAAGATACGAGATGGATGGCAATGGTTTGTGATTCCCACATGTGACAGGTAGACAATTCGACACTAGTTATCATTCTTGATAAATGTTCTGATGGTCCATTAATGCTACTAGTGTGTTAAAAGCCTACAACATATTTAATGGCTTTGCAAGACTAGCTAGTATGTGATTGTGTCGTACGTTTCCTCCTCTGACATGAGGAGAACGAGATGACGAGAGTCACCATAAGCCTATCTACGAGAATTGGTACTAGAAGAAACATTTAATAAATTGATGATCGAACATGTTCCCTAGAATGTCAATTCACGCCTTGGTCTAGAGTCTTTTATTTATTGATTTCAGTTTTTAAGTTCTTTATTTTGCTCGCCTTTGATTTCCTAGCATAACTCTATTTTTGTTTTCGAAAACCTATTTTGGCGTTGTTCGATATGACATCACTAGGTGGGAATGGTTATCTGAATTCAGTTCTTTCGGGTCTTGATTCTCTTTTATTAACCCCTTATGGGCTAGATAGACATTTGTTGACCTACATAATTCTTCTTAGTTTTTCTATCAAAATCCATTTCCTTTTTTCTTATGCCTACTCCTACCTCGTCCTCTACCTCTTCTCGTCATAGCAAATAAATCAACTGCAATGAATCGGTAAATAAAAATTTTGTATTTAATATGAAAATGAATTTAAGACGAGCCGTTCATTGAAAATCAAATTTTTATCGAGAAATTTGAAGCAAGTTTGCAAAAGGATTTTTGTCATAAAATTCACAAAACTGGTTTAAAAATTACTAAAGACAAATAATAATAATACAAAAGGCAAATTTATCAAAATGATATTATTTTCAAATATTTGTGATACACACCCCTAAACTCGTTTTATATCTCGTCTCGAGATTTTCGTATATATATATATATATAGTAAAACTTGTAACCTCACCCATTTGATATTCTAAATCATTTTTCTTTGTCAATGGTTGAAACAATTGTAGTTGAAAACAAAATCAACAAATTCATAAAAAAAAATCTCACATTTAAAAACCAAATTTTCAGGCCTTTGAAATTGAAAGAATTGATAGTACATCGAGTGATTACCTCCTTGAGAGTGAATCCCTTAAGTATTAAGTACCGAGAACTCCTAGCTTCATTTCTAAATCTCTTCACAGACCCCTCTTGTTCAAGCACTAAAATAGCTCTATACCTTCAAATGGCTCTTTTCTTTTGATTGAATGAATCCAATCGAGGTGGAGATTACTTAAATAAGCCACCAATCGGCTTTGGAGGGCTGAATTTAGACAACAAATTAACGTTATAGGGCTGAATCGTTATTGATTTTCTAGACTTTAAATTTTCAATTAAAATTATATGTTAACATTTCAAATTTGGCCAACGATTCCTAGCATTATTCCAAATCGCTCAAGATTCGCTAGACCTAATTTTGTTTTTTCCAAATAATTTCACAATTATGAAATATATCATTCATAATAATTAATATAAACTTATAACTAATTGACAATTCGAAAGTTAATTAGAATATATAACTAACTTATAATTTTATTTTATTAATTAAATAAACAAACAAACAAGTGAATAATGTAATCTTACATAAAGGCCATAGAAACAAAATGACTTGATCATCCCCCATATTTTTAGAGCTACTTCGAAGCTTAAGTTCCCAAAATATTTTCAAAAGAAAGTTGACATGTGTCAAGCATGTATGATAATTTTCCTATATAGCCTTACTAGTTGGTAGCAATGATTGGGGTCGTCTCAAAATGGATTTAGCAAACTTCTTTAGGAAAAAGTCTTTCAATAGTTTTTATTATTTTTAGTATAATTTAATTAATTTAATTAAAACGGGAGTTAAAAATCACTAATTCCAATTATAAAATTATATTAATTAACTAAAATAATTAAACTAATTTAATAATCATAATTCAAATTCACTAATATTTAAAAAGACTTAATTTAATAATAGATAAATATCTATATAAGCATCCAGAACAATGAAACAATATTTCATTTTGCATCCAAACATATTACTCAATTCATAGTCATGAATATAATTTAATCTCTTAATAAAGTATTCTAGATCATTAAACTCTAATCATAAGTAAGTAGACAGCCTTTATCAACCTATCAATTCTCCTTTAAAGAAATTAACTTTAGGCAATACAACCGCATTACGCTTTACGAAAAAATTAAACTACTAAATCTAATACCTTCGAAAAGCCACTTCAATATTAAACCTAGATCTCAATTTTCCTAGGATATTCGAATGATAATAGACCTTTTAAACAATTCTAGTTACTACTTTAAACTAGATATTAAATTCAAATATCACAATACACATTCTAGACTATGCATGCAATACAAAGTTCAACGATTAATATCCGCAAATAATAATCTATTAAATCAGTGAATTGTAGAATACGATTGGTTCAAAGCACTAAGCACAAAATCATTTCATTATGACTATATCACAAAATGGATCAAATTCAAGTTCGGACTTTGTTTAGATTAATAAACTACTCACCCATCATCATAATAAACATCGTGATAAAGTAAATAAAATTCATAGATAAATACCTCTGAATAAATACTATGAATCTTCAAATCGTCTCCAAAAGCAATGGATGATAAAGTTATGAACTAAAATATTAAAGTATGAAAGTAAAATATGGCTCCAAGATCAATAAAATATTGATCTGAGTAGTCAAAAACAATTGATTTCATAACCTTAAGGTCATATATATAGTATTCTAGGTAGTACATATCTCAAACTAACACAAGCATCTCGTAGTTATCAAAAATTCTCGAAATCGAACCCATCGATTTCTCATCAATTCCACCTATTGATCAAATCACTAGTTAAATCATTGGAAAACTACCTCAATGCTCGACAAGCTTATTTGGCAATTCATGTACTAATCCAAATCGCTCGAGAAGTCGCTAGTAGTAAATTCCAATTGATCCATGATTCGCTGATGATTCTTCGTTTACCATTTCCATTCAATCAAGTCCTTCATTTTCTTCTCTTTTCATTCAATTTGTTTATATATTTCAATTATTACATTGAATTACAAAAACAAGAGAAACTTAATGTAATATAGCCTTTTACTTCTAAAATTACCTAAAATATACTATAAAACACTATCTAACTATTGACTTATCAAATTACCCCCAAACTCAATACTTTGTTGTCTTGAGCAAAGGAACACCCTCAATTATATTCTCTTATCTTCCCTTGTTTTGATTTCATAATTATATACTATTATTGTTAAACAGAAGAGATCATTAAATAGAATATAAACATTTAAAGAACAACCCCTTATTTGACAACTCACTTCTAGTTATTCAATACACCTTAAAATTCAAAGTTAAATCAATTACCAAGGCTAAATCACTATATAGGGTTTCTTAATCTCCACCGACAATCGTCAAGCTTATGATGACTAATATAGAATCTCATAATACAAAAATCATTAAATCAATCTCATTTTCAAATAATATTTAAAATATTAACAATATTAAAGTCGATAGAAGTTTTTAATCACTAATAATTTTTATTTTATATCCATTTGTTGGAATGATGTAATAAAAGGATACTACACTTAACGTAGCTATAACCACTAGGGCTAGATCTTTTGTTTGAAGAGTTTTTAATAAACATCCTTCCATTTTCTATATCTTTCATGTTTTTTTTTTGTAATTATAATTTTTATCTTCATATTATAATCATATGGTTCCTTGCTCTATTTCTTTCATTTGGAATCTGTTATTCTTCTTTTTATAAGTATTCTTCCTTATATTTTTCCCACCATTAGATTCCCTCCTCCATTTCCTTTGAAATTTGTTGGTCTTTTTGTTATTTTTTATTTAAAATCGCTTGTTAGCTCTTCTCACTTTCATTATAGTTATGGAAGTATTCTTTCCGAATAAGTAAATTTTATTAGCTAATTTCCTATTTTTCCCTTCAATCGTGGCATAAACTTATTTCATTATATATATTTATATAATACGTGAATGATAATCTTTGTATAACAAGATTCTTAAAAATTTATCTTGTTTATCATGCACTATTGTTTCGATTTTCAACCCATTATGATGTATAACATGAAGCAATTAATTCCCTCAAAACCCCTCTAATGCATACACAATGTAGTTTAACTCAAATTGGGTATAACAATTACTTTCTGTCATAAAATTTATATTTTCATGGGTAATATAAATATATCACTTCTAATTAAAATTAAATTATATTCGATTCATATTCCTTTTAAATAAAATAAATGTAGAAATATTACATGTATCTTATAAAAATTCGAAAGTTTTCAACTTTGAATGAAAAATGAATTCTACCTCTCATGTCTTCTGTACTTTGCTTCTTTATACTTCACTTCACCTAAATACCCCTAAACGCATTTCAATTTAAAAATAAAGTCAGGTTTCCAGTAAAAAATACCACGTCAAGCATAAACGACCTAAAAAAATAAATAAACATAAGAATGGGTTTTATAATTAAAGAAAATATGATAAATGAAAGATTTTCAAACATCATAGTAATAGATGATAACACATCAAACATTATATAATATAAACCAAACCATAGCAATAGTATCACTATAGTACACTACATCAAATATCTCATCGTATCATTTTACAAAATAAGACTTCACACAAAATCACTTAAAGATAGGTTAAACAAAGAATAAAGTAGATCAGAATCGTTGTCCAGAATTCACATTATGACTACTATCTCCTTGCCCATTCTATTGAGATTTGTAGCGATGCATGATCATAGAGCCTATAGTCCACTCCTGCCACCTAAGTACTTTTTGAAGGAATCTCTCATTGGGCATTCTCAGATATACAAATGGTAACAAAACTTTAGCTCTCCTACCTTGCATTTTTCTGGTCATACATATTTTAAATCCATGTACGTTCCTCGTATTTTTACGTTGGTTCTAAAATATGAACTATTGGTTTCTTGGAGATCGTATTTGGTTTCGCAATATTAACACCATCATGGCCATCTCCATTTCTTCAGTGTACATGCCAGTAAAACCTTTAGCATACGGCTATAAGCTCTAGTAAATCCTCTTATTATATGCATCAAATTGCATCTCATGTTAGACTATTATGTTCTCTACTCATATTCTTCTTCTCTCTATAGTCTCTCTTCCAAGTAATTCATTTTGTTCCGTCTTTTCCTACGAATCCATATAGCCTAACATCGTTTTGGTGATTTCTATGAATTAATAAGTGATGGTCCTATTAAGGTAAACATCTAACCACAGACCTATCATAGGAACTTGGTATTGTTTTTAAAACTCGGTGATCATCAAAGGAAAAACTAATCCTTCATTTTTATTCATGGTCATGGTATTCCTAATTGAATATATATGATCTTATATAAAAAAAAATGTACTTTATCCATTGAATTATATGGTACAACAAGGCTACCATGTGTTTGGTTTTGGGGTTCTAATGTAGCAGAAAATTCAAAATAATTTTTGAAACACCCCAACAGAATAAAAAATAATTTTCATTAAACTAGATCTTCAAAAGTAAACTATACCTTAATCCATATTTTCCTTTTCTGATTGTTCAATTTCCAATATGTTGAAGCACGTATCTTCTATCGGAACTCCACACATAAATGGTGACCATAATTTGAAGTGTTAGCCTTAAGAGGGATAGAAAATATTTTTCTTTCTCTCCCAAAATCTAGAGAACTCGAAAATTGCAAAAAATGAGAATCTTATTTCATTTTAGAGTCTCAACCTTTATTTATATGTGTAAATAAACTCACTTGAAAAACCTATTCGTACTAAAGTTGATGTATTTAGGAAATTCTAACAAATTACACCAAAGCCCCTAGTAATAAGTTATCATATAATAAATCATAAGGACTTTATGTCATGAATTTTATCATATAAAAATTATTACTCTAGACCAATTGAAATTTTGCAAAGCCATTCTTTGTAAGCAACCCAATAGGTCCATGAGACGTTGGTAGTGAACCAAAACCATTTTGGTACACAAATCATAAGTGGTCTCTAGCAAAGCATTATGACTACCCTATTAGCATGAATATCAAAATCGAAACAACCTAATGAATAACATATATCATATCAATTTTTCTTATGATATCTTTTGATTAAACTTAAGGCATGGAAAGTCACCTTTAATGTTCAATCATACTAGTCTCGAGCTTTAGGTAGACTGAAAACATCCAAGTGACATTAATCATATCAATTCACTTGGATTTGATGATTTAGCAGACTAACATAGCGAGGGATCCATTAATATATCTCTCTATATGAGAGGGACAAATTTTATTTTGACTACAAACATTCACATTTTATTCACAAGGTAACCAATCGCAGTCTTTATAATCATCCGGTTAAAAACAAAGTTTGATTTAGTCAAACTACCATGCTCTTAATATTGAAGTTCATGGTAATCTCAATTCGAATGACTGAATGATATTTCCATTATGAGTAACACTAATGACTTAATGCATGTATTGTTTCATAGAGGGTCGATCCAGTTCCTTATTCCTTAAAAAGTACTCATGTTCTTGATTCGTATCTTTTATACGCATGTTCATCACATGACCATCAATCAAGATTCACACTAGACTAGATTCGTTATAGTTCCCAGTATAATAACTGACTAAAGAGATTCAGGATATTTCAGCAAATACCCATGGATATTACTATAAGGTAAATATGTAATAACTTATAATAAGAAAGCAAATGAAAATCATAAGATAAAAAATATTTGTAGATAGACCTAGGGCACATGCCCCAACATATCCAACTTGTAAAATAGCCAATTATTTTTTTATCTAATACATAATAACCTAACATGACCATGATTCACTGGTGGAAGAGGCTTCATCAAAGGATCTATAACATTATTTTTTGTAAGAACTCTGCAAATCTTCATGTCTCCCCTCTCAATGATTTCTTAAATGAGATGAAAAAGTTTATGTATATGTTTGGATCAGTGGTGTGATGTTGGTTCCTTGAAATGTGTTATCGCCTCATTGTAGTCATAATACAAGCAAACGGGGTTAGCTATACTCGAAACCACACTAAGTTCAGAGATGAACTATTTAACCCAAACTGCCTCCTTTGCTACATTGGACGTTGTAATATACTCAGCTTCTATGCTGGAATCTGCCATAGTTTCTTGCTTTGAACTTTTTCAGTTCACTAAACCTCCATTCAAAGTAAACATATATCTAAACTGTGATCTGAAGTCATTTATATCAGTTTGAAAACTTGCATCTACGTAACCATTTACAACAAGCTCGTATTCCAAACTTCCATAGACCAAGAACACTTCTTTAGTCCTTCTCAAGTACTTAAGAATGTTCTTTACTGTTATCTAGTTACTCTCATCGGGATCAGATTGATATATGCTTGTTGTACTCAAAGCATATGATACATTAAGTCAGGTGCATAATATGGCATACATGATACATCCAATAGCTTATGTATATGGAATCGTATTCATCCACTCTCGTTCATCATTAGTCTTTGGACATTAAGTCTTGTTGAGACTTATACCATGTGACATTGGCTCTTTTAGAGTCTTGCATATTAAACCTATTCAGTACCTTTTCAATATAAGCGTTCTGACTTAGATTGATAATCCTTTTGGATTTATCCCTATAGATCTTAATCCTAAGGATGTAAGCTACATTTCCTAAGTTCTTCATAGAGAAACATTTCGCTAACCAAGACTTAACACTCTTCAAGGTTGGGATGTCATTTCCAATGAGTAATATAACATCAACATACAATACCACGAAAACAACCATGATCCCCCTGACCATCTTATATACATAAAGCTCATTTTCATTTTTAATGAAACCAAAATCCTTAATTGCTTCATCAAAACAAAGATTTCAACTTTGAGAAACTTATCTTCATCTTTAAATAGATCTTTGAAGCTTGCACACTTTCCTTGAATTCTTAGGATGAACAAACCATTCAGGTTGTATCATATGCGCATCATCAGGTAACTTTCTATTTAGAAAAGCTGATTTGACATCCATTTTTCATATCTTATAATTGTAATATGCTACTATGACAATTAGGATTCTAATGGATTTAAGCATGGCTATAGGAGAAAAGGTCTCATCATAATCAACACCTTGAGTCTCTCTAAAACCTTTTGCTACTAGTCATGCTTTATAAGTATGCACGTTTCCATCCATGTCTATTTTTTTTAGAAAACTCATTTACATCTAATAGTCTTACCACCTTCGGGTAAATCAACCAGGCTCCAAACTTGGTTATCATACATGGTTTGCATCATAGAATTCATAGCACTAAGCTATTTATTTGCCTCAAGGCTAGACACATCCTCTTGATAAGTAGTAAACTCATTTTGATCCATAAGCCACATTTCACTACTATCAGTAATAAGATATACAAGTCTATCAGGCTGATGTCATACTCTATCAGACCTACGTGGGCCTTACGATACCTGTAGAGGTTCAACTAGTTCAAGACTTTGTTGATCTGCCACTTGCTATTGAGTGTTGATTTATGGTTCTTAAACTTCTTCAAGACTTACTTTATTCCCATTGTTGCCTTTTGAAATAAACTCTTTTTCCATAAAGATACCATTCCGAGCAACAAATATTATGTTCTCTGTGGGATTATAAAAGCAATATCCTATAGTTTCTTTACGATAATTAACAAGTACACACTTGGTAGATTTGGCTGATAATTTTTTGCGATTTGTAGTCGTATGAAAACCTCACTATCCCAAATCTTAAAGAAATGGAAACTTGGTCTTTTCCCAAACCACATCTCATATGGTGTTTTATAAACCGTTTTAGAAGAAACATGATTCAGTATAAAAGCAGCAGTTTCTAAGGCATAACCTCAAAAGAAAATAGGAAGATCTGCATGACTCATCATAATCGAACCATTTTGAAGAGTTAACATCATCTCATTATGGAGTTGCTAGAAGAGTTAACAGTGGGACAATCCCAAAGTTTCTAAAATGATCATCAAACTCTTCGCTCAACTAACCTTACCTTGATTTGATCAAAGTGCATTAATCATTTTACCGAGATGATTTGCACTTCATTTTGAAATATTTGAAACATCTCAAAATATTCACCTTTATGTTTCACGAGATACACGTTTCCACATCTACCGAAATCATCAGTGAAAGTAATGAAAGCCTGATAACCACCTTTATCTATTGTGTTTATAGGACCACATACATCAGCATGTATTAGACCCAATAAATCACTTGCCTTTTCACTGTGTCCAATAAAAGGATTTTTTGTCATTTTCCTAGTAAACAAGATATACATGTTTCATATGATTCAAAATCAAATGATTTTAAGAGTCCATCTTTACGGAGTTTAGAAATGTATTTTTCATTTATGTTGTCAAGACGACAGTGCTAATGGTAGGTTTGATTCAAATGGTTTGACTTGAATCTATTTGTATTTGTGTTAAGAATATGACTATCAGTGGACCCTTTCATGTTTAGAATAGAAAGACCATCACACAAATAAGCATTCACATAGAAAATGTTTTTACAAGAAGTATAGTATTTATTATTCATAATAATGAAATTAAAACCTTCCAAATCTAAACATTGAACTGAAATGATGCTTCTGCTTAAAGTAGGGACATAATAACAATTATTTAAAAATAAAACAAGTCCAGTGCATTAAATTAATGCATAGCATCCTATACCCAATGTAACAACCTTCGCTCTATTTCCAACTCGTAGGATGATTTTTCCTTTCTTTAGCGTTCTACTTTTGGTAAGACCCTGCACATTAATAAAATTGCGAGATCTACATCTGGTATCTAATACCTAGAAATCACTAGTAGAAAAGTTAACTTCAATAACATAAATACCTGAAGTAGTATTCGCACTACTCTTTTTATTCTTTAGATCTTCAAGATAGAGCGTGCAATTTCTAAACTAATGCCCAAGTGCATAGCAGAAATGACAATTTTCTTTTTTATTTCTTTTTCCTTCAGGGACTGTACAGTAGAAGCAACCTTAGGCTTGACTTGTTCCATAGGCTTTGTGACAGTCACAATAGCCTTGGCAACTTTATCCTTGCTTTTATTTTTTTCTTCAAAGCCTTTCCTTTATGTAACATCAGCACATTAGCAATAGGTTTCTTGGCATTCTACTCAACAGTTTTAAGCATCAAACGCAACTCTAAAATAGGATTCTTCATGTTATTCATGTTATAGTCCAACACAAATTATGAATAACTATTAGGTAATGAATTTAGATCAAGTCTATATCCAACTCTTGGCTTATAGGAAATCCAAATATGTCAAGAGGATCAATATAGCCCTTCATTTTCAGAACATAAAGACTAACACTTAACGATTTCGCAAGAATAAAGGTTCTCGACTATCTCGAACCTTTCTAACCTAGCCTGCTATTGGAACATTTCCTTCAGCATCGCAGCCATGTCGTAGGCTTACATGTGTTCCATGCCCTACAAAAGTTTAGGAACCATGTGTTGAGTTTTGGGGTTCATACGCAGCGAAAATTACAAAACAATTTTGACAAAAACCCCCAACAAGATCTTGAATCTAATTCCATTAAAAACGTTTAAACCATGAAAACCTAATCATACCTCAGTTGCAATATACCTTTTTGAAGGTCGATTGATATTTAAGGCACTGCCAATGACGAACGCCCTCTACCAGCAGTCCACATACGAACGACGGTCGAGATTCGAAGTGCTAGCTTTGAGAGAATACCAAACCTTTTCGTTTCTCTCCGAAATGATCTAGAGCATACCAAAAAACCCTAATTAGTTTCCGAAACAAAAATAGATTTTCGGCCCTTAATCTTTCATACGTGTGTTCTAACTTAAAGCGTCTATTTATACAACCCTTGTATATAGACGGTTAAGTAAATCACACATATACCCCTACTTAAAGAAGTATAAGTGTAATACACCACAAGGACATTTCTGTCATGAATTTTATCATATAAAATTCATTTTTCTGAACCATCTTAAAATCTCGCAAAACCATTCTTAGTGTGCCACCCAATAAGCTCATACAAAGTTGCCAGTGTGCCAAAACATAGTGTGCGACCCAATAGGCTCACTTCAGTAGTCCTTCTTAAGTATGTAAAAATGATTTTTACTGCTATCCAATGACTCTCACCAGGATCTGAATGATATCTGCTTGTAGTGCTCAAAGCATATGATACATCTGGTTGAGTACATAACATGGCATACATGATAGATCTAATAGCTGATGCATATGGAATCTTATTCATACAGCCTCGCTCATCATTTGTCTTAGGACATTGAATCTTGCTAAGACTTATGTCATGAGACATTGGCAACAATCCTCTTTTAGAGTCTTGCAAACTGAACCTATTCAGCACCTCGTCTATGTAAGCACTCTGACTTAGATCAATTAGCCTCTTAGATCTATCCCTATAGATCCTTATCCCTAGGATATAGGCTGCATCTCCTTAGTCTTTCATTGAGAAACACTTCCCTAACAAGGACTTGAAATTCTGCAATGTTGGGATGTCATTTCCAATGAGTAATATATCATCAACATACAGTACCAAAAAAACAACTACATTCCCACTGACCTTCTTGTATACACAAGGCTCATCTTCGTTCTTAACAAAACCAAAATCCTTGATTGCTTCATCAAAATGAAGATTCCAACTCCAAGAAGCTTGCTTTAATCCATAAATGGATCTTTGAAGCATGCATAGCTTCCTAGAATTCTCAGGATGTACAAAACCTTTAGGTTGTGTCATAAACACGTCCTCAAGCAGCTTTCCATTAAGAAATGTTGTTTTTACATCCATTTGCCATATCTCATAGTCATTATATGCAGCAATGGAAATTAAAGTTCTTATGGATTTAAGCATGGCTACAAGCGAAAAAGTTTCATCATAATCAACATCTTAAGTCTGCCTGAAACCTTTTACTACAAGTCTTGCTTTAAAAGTATGCACTTTGCCATCCATGTCATTTTTCTTCTTGAAAACCCATTTACATCCAATGGTCTTACCACCTTGAGGTAAATCAACCAAGTTCCAAACTTGGTTATCATACATGGTTTGCATCTCAGAGTTCATGGAACTTAGCCATTTATCTGAGTCTGGTCCAGACATAGCCTCATGATAAGTGGTGGGCTCATTTTAATCCATAACCAACACATCACAATTATCAGTAATGAGAAATCTGAATCTCTCTAGCTCATGTCTTACCCTACAAGATTTATGTGGGCCTTGTGCCAAGTATGGATGTTCAACTGGTTCAGAACGTTGTTGAACTTCCTGTAGCGGTTCAGTGTTTATCTGTGATTATTGAACTTCTTCAAGATTTATTTCTCTCCCACTAGTGTCTTTTGAAATAAACTATTTTTTCATAAAGGCACCATACCGAGCAACAAACATTTTGTTCTCAGCGGGATTATAAAAGTAATATCCTTTTGTTTCCTTAGGATACCTCACAAATAAACACTTGTCGGATTTAGGAGCAAGTTTTTCTGAGACCTGTCGCTTTACATAAGCCTCACAACCCCAAATCTTAAGGAAAGACAAACTAGGTCTCTTCCTGTACCATATCGCATATGGTGTTTTATCAACCGCTTTAGAAATAACTCAATTTAGAGTGAAAGCGCAGTTTGTAATGCATAACCTCAAAAGGATAATGGAATATCTGCATGACTCATCATAGATCAAACCATATCTAATAAGGTTTGATTTCTCCTTTTAGAAACTTCATTCCATTATGGAGTTGCTAGTGGAGTCAATTGGGAGACAATCCCACAATTTCTAAGATAATTATCAAATTTTTGGCTCAAATATTCACCACCTCAATCTAACCGGAGTATTTTGATAGTTTTACCAAGTTGATTCTGCACTTCATTTTGAAATGTTCGAAACATCTCAAATGATTTGGCTTTATGTTTCATAAGATATACATAACCATATATGCTGAAATCATCGGTAAATATAATGAAGTACTGATAACCTCCTCTAGCCATTGTGTTTATAGGACTGCATACATAAGTATGTATTAGACCCAATAAATCACTCGCCCTTTCACTGTGTCCAGTAAAGGGACTTTTAGTCATCTTGCCTAGTAAACAAGATACGCACGTTTCATATGTTACTAAATCAAATGAATCTAGAAGTTCATCTTTATGGAGTTTCGTTATGCGTTTCTCATTTATGTGCCCTAGACGACAATGCCAAAGATAGGTTTGATTCAAATCATTTGACTCGAATTTCTTTGTATTTATGTTAAATACTAGAGTATCAGTGGACCTTTTCATGCTTGGAATATAAAGACCATCACATAAATCAACATTTTCATAAAATATGCATTTACGAGAAATGGAACATCTATTATTCGCAATAATAAAATCAAAACCATCCATATCCAAACATGAAATAGAAATGATGTTTCTGCTCAACGCATGCACAAAATAACAATTGCTTTAAGTTAAAATAAGTTAACTAGGTAAGACTAAGTCATATGATCCAACAGCCAGGGCTGCAACTTTTGCTCCACTCCATACATGGAGGATGATTTCTCCTTTCTTCAACTTTCTACTTCTGGTGAGTCCCTGCACATTTGTACAAATGTGAGATCCACGTCCAGTATCTAATACCCATGAATCACTATGAGATAAATTAATTTCAATAACATAAATACTTGTAGTGGTAGTCGCACTAACCTTTTTTCTTATTTAGATCTTCCAGATAGAGTTTGCAATTTATGAACCAATGTCCAGGTGCATGGCAGAAATGACAATTTCCTTCCTTTTCTTTTGGGTGTTTTGAAGCAGGAACAGGTCGGGGCTTGACTTGTTCACAGGCTTTGCGACAGGTGCAGCAACAGCCTTGGCAACTTCAGCCTTGCCTTTGCCTTTCTTCTTCATTCCCTTTCCCTTTTAGACCATCAACACATTATTAGAGGGTTTCTTGATATTTCATTCAGCAGTTTTGAGCATCAAATGCAGCTCTGAAATTGATTTCTCCATATTATTCATATTGTAGTTCATCACAAATTATGAGTAACTCTCCGATAATGAATTCAAGATCAAATCCGCAGCCAACTCTTGGCTTATAGGAAATCCGAGTCTATCAAGCTGGTCCACATAGCCCTTCATCTTCATAACATAAGGACTAACCGGCGCACCCTCAGTCATCTTGCAAGAATGTAGGTTCTTGACCGTCTCGAACCTTTCTTGCCTAGCTTGCTGTTGGAACATTTCCTTCAGCGTTACAGCCATGTCATAGGCTTCCATTAGTTTCATGTCCTTCTGAAGTTCAGGAACTATAATTTCCATCATAATACATGCAACATCAGTTGAATCATTGACATGCTTATTATGCGCATCCTTCACAGCTTTCGTAGCATTAATTGGTGGGTCCTCGGGGATTGGAGCATCTAGGACATACAACTTGCGTTCATGCTTGCGAACAATTCTCAAGTTTCTGAACTAGTCAAGAAAGTTAGTCCCAGATAGCTTATCCTTCTCAAGGATGGATCGCAGTGACAGGGGATTATTGTTACTTGAAGAGGCCATTGATCTACAATAAAGATTCTGCAAAGTTTATTTTAGTATAAAGGAATAGAATCCCGCTAAATTACAACCCTCCTAAAACATACTATTTATTTAGGGGACTAAAATCCATATTTCACCTAATTATATGACAGCTTATGGCATGAAACACATAACTATATTATTTAGGTCGGTAACAGTTACCAATTACATCTTATGTAATTTTAGATACTTTTATGAGATACGAAATTGATTTCAATTAAAGCACGAATATATGTATCATATACACAAAACATGATAATAAATCTCACAGAAAATTTATGTATATCACATATACATTAACTATTAACATGCTTTCAATCACATATCATGTATATATCAGAAGAAAAACACGCGATGAATTTAATGGAATTGAACTCGAAGGCTCTGATACCACCGTTGAGTTTTGGGGTCCATACACAGTGGAAATTATAAAACAATTTTGACAAAAACTCCAATAGGATCAGAATCTAATTCCATTAAAAACGTTTAAACAATGAAAACTTAATCATACCTTGATCGCAATATACCTTTCTAAAGGTTGATCGATCTTTAAGGCACTACCAACGACGAACGCCCTCTACCAGCAATCCACACACGAACGGCAATCGTGATTCGAAGTGCTAGCTTCGAGAGAATACCAAACCTTTTTGTTTCTCTCCAAAATGGTCCAGAGCGTACCAGAAAACCTTAATTCATTTCTGAAATGAAAATAGAGTTTCGGCCCTTAATCTTTCCTACGTGTGTTCTAACTTAAAGCGTCTATTTATACAACGCTTGTATATAGACAGTTAAGAAAATTACACATATACCCCTACTTAAAGAAGTATAAGTGTAATACACCACAAGGACGTTTCCGTCATGAATTTTATCATATAAAATTCATTTTTCTGAACCATCTTAAAATCTCGCAAAATCATTCTTAGTGTGCGACCCAATAGGCTCATACAACGTTAGTAGTGTACCAAAACACATTTTGGTATACAAGTCATAAGCGGCATCTAGCAAGACATTAAGACTACCCAAGTTATATGAATATCTAATCGATACGACCTAATCAGTAATGTATATAACATCATTTCATCACACGATATCCTTTTGAGCAAACATAAAGCATGGAATTGTCATCCAACATGTTCAATCGTACTAGTCTCGATCTCTAGGTAGACCGAAAACATTCAAGTGACATTGATCAATATTAATTCACTTAGACTAGGCCTTTCAACAGTCTAACACATTGAGGGGTCCACTGGATATCTTTCTTTATATGAGAGGGACAAATTCTATCTCGATTATATAACTTCATCACATTGCTCACATAGTAACTAATCACAACCTTTATAATCGTCCGGTTAAAGACAACATTTAATTGTGTCAAATCATTGTGTTCCTAATGTTGAAATCTCTGGTAATCTCAAGTCAGAGGACTGAAAAATATACCTATCATGAGAAACAACTATGACTTAACCCATGTGATGTCCTCATAGCGGGTCGGTCTAGTACTTTGTTCCTTAACAAGTACTCGTGATCTTGATTCGTATCCTTATACATATAATCATCATATGATCATCAATCAAGACTCACACTAGTCTTAATTCATTATAGTTCCCAGTATAATGATCGACTAGGGACATTTAGGATATTTCTGTAAATACCAATGGATCTTATTATAATATAAACATGCAAATTAGTTATAATAAACAGCAAATAAAATCCTCTATTTTATTAACTAAAAGTATTCATAAATACAGTTAATGGATTGACCTAGGCACATACCCCAACACCATGGTTGTCAACATAATGCATGCAACATCAGTTGAGTCGTTGACATGCTTAGTATGTGCATCTTTCACGACTCTTAAAGCATTGGTTATTAGTTCCTCAAAAATATGATCATCCAGGGCACACAATTTTCGTTCATGCTTAAGAACAATTCTCAAGTTTCTGAACAAGTCAATAAAGTTTATCCCATATAACTTATCCTTCTCATGGATGGATTGCAGTGACAAATGATTAGTGGGATTTGAAGAGGCCATAGATCTACAACAAAAATTATGCAAAAGTTTATTTTATTATAGAATAATAGACACCCACTAAATTAACAACCATCTTAAAACTACTAAGTTAATTTAAGGGACAAAAATCCATGTTTTACCTAATTCCAAGACAACTAAGGCATGATACTTTGAATTAGATTATTTAGGTAGGAACCTTTTACTAATTATATCATATATAAATTTTAGTTGTTTTTTATGAGATTATGACATCTTATGTCTTAGCATGTTTATCTCATCTTGTGCCTAAAGCCCAAAACCATTTTAGTAGATTTATCAAGTCTAATCATTTCAAACAATTAAGTAGCCAATACTCAACTTGCCTCACCAAGACAACACAATACACTTTAGGGAACTAGACCCATATTGATGTGATCAAAGCCTTAACAAGTGTTTGTGAATGGATGACACTTGACTTAGAATTTGGAAGAGGGATTTTTATTTGTTTTAGCGATCATGATTTAAACAAGATAAATATCATATATTATAATGTATGTACAATCACTCAAACAAGTTAAGAAAATTTACTAACATTGACTATTATATGAATTTTGTTGCACTATGAACATTCACCGGTGGTCTTGCTAGCCGATCAGCGAATGGGGCACTGAGGGCCGTGCCCCCATTTTTTTAGATAATGAGTTCGAGTTCCAAAAATTGAAAATTGCACAAAATCTCACATTATTTTAGTCAATTTAATTGATCGAAAGTACCTCTTATTTTAATGCCAAAGTATGTTAATTAAAACGTTTTTAATCAACCCGGGCCCACCTCTAACTTTATGTCTTATCCTAATCTTTAGAATTTAAGATACTTTGAATCCTTATCCATGAAGAGTTATATATCTCACCTATCTTGTAGAACTTGTAATTCTTATCCGATTAAAAGTTTATCTCCTATCTTATAGGAATATACTAACTGATAATTATAATGAGATATATGACCAAAAACCAATTTCGATTATTATCTATACAAAATAATCAATTAAATCAAGAAACGAAATATTAATCGTGCATTCGAAACCAGAATCATATTAAATTAATCATATTAACCTAATCATGATTTCTATTATGGAGACATACATAATTACTGAAGAAAAAAAAAACTATGTATTAAACACCAAAATCATTTTAACCTAAACATGACTTCTATCATAAAGACATACATAATTATTGAACAAAAATGAACTATATATTCAACATCAAAATCACATTAACTTAAACATGACTTCTACCATGTGAATATACAAAATTCACATCGTTCAAAATTAAAACATTGTTAATCAAAATATTCTAAACATGAATTCATCATTGAATCAAATCATGCATATGTATCAAATACACGAATGAACAACACGCTTTAAAAACTTGATAATTGTTATCATAAAACCTATATACACATCATATATACATTAATCAAGATCATGTTTTCACGCATATATCATATATAAATTAGAGAAAACATGCAAACATCTTATAGACCCGAGCTTAGTGATCTGATACCACTATTGGGCTTTCGGGTTCTAACGCAGAAAAAGATTTAAAACAATTTTTTAAAACCCTAACAAGATTGAAAATAAGTTTCATTAAACTAGATCTCTAAAAGTAAAACATACCTTAATCCATGATTTTCTTCTCTGATTCTTCAATTTCCAAGACGCTCAAGCATGCGTCCTCTATCAGGAGTTCGCATACAAACGGTGACCATAATTTGAAGTGCTAGCCATAAGAGAGATAGGAAATATTTTTCTTTCTCTCCTAAAATTTTGAAAACTCAAAAATAGCAAATATGAAAATAGTAATTCATTTTAGGGCTTTAAACTCTATTTATGGGTAGATAAGCTCACTTAATAAAACCTATTCATAATACATATATTATATTTAGGCGATTCAAGCAAATTACACAAACACGCTTGTTAATAAATTATCGTATAAAAAATCATAAAGGTTTTTATGTCATTAATTTTATCATATAAAATTTATTACTCTGGAACAATTGAAATTATGCAAAGGCATACTTTGTGTTCAAATCATAAGCAGTATCTAGCAAGGCATTATGACTAACGAGGTAGCATGAATATCAAAATCACAACAACCTAATGAATAACATATACAATATCCTTTTGTCGTAAGATATCATTTGATTAAACATATGGCATGAAATGTCGTCCCTAATGTTCAATCGTACTAGTCTCGATCTTTAGGTAGAGTTAAAACATCAAAGTTAAAATAATCATATCAATTCACTTGGTTTTGGCTATTCAAAAATCTAACATATCGAGGATCCATTGATATCTCTCTATACGAGAGGGAAAAACTTTATCTTGCTTACACACCTTCACATATTATTCACATGGTAACCAATCACGATCTTTATAATCATTTGATTTAAGACAACGTTTAATTTTCTTAAATTACCATACTCCTAATATTGAAGTCTATGGTAATCTGATAAGTCGGTATTTATAGGTATGTAATAGTCTATTTTAGTATATTTAATTATTAAAAGTATTTAAAATATATATTTAATTATATTTTTTGGTCATTTTTAGGTGAAACGGAGTGCGCGGTTGAATTTGTGGTCGAATAATACTCAAAATGGAGTATTTACATGCAGTGATCGGATGCCGGATAGTTTGCCTCGAAATACGCGTTGGGCAGTAGGTCAAATAGCTGACAGTATGTTTCAACCAATCAGAAGATGACACGTCAGCGGTTCGCAACACCGTAGGTGCCACGTGTCATGCGTCTGTTGGTCCACAGCGTCGCAGCGTCAGCAACACAAAGCCAGCGCCACCAATTACGCGTCGCCGCATCAGCACCACAAGGCCACTTCACACAGCGCCATTCCTTCTTCTCGCACAGCCTTCGTGGATATGCCTTGGGATCCGTGCCTGCACAAACTCCCAGAATTTTGGTCGAGTCGCGTGATTTTCTTCCGTGCCACGTCATGCCTCGTGGCATTCACTCATTCGTCCAGCGCGTAACATTGACGTGTCTCAGCCAATCCAGAAGCGTCATATGGCGCTGAGTCAACACACACACAACAGAACACACAGTTTTCAGCGAATGATACGGCGACACATCAGAGGCGATGCAGCAGCGGTCCAATGAGACGCTGACAAGTGGTGCGACAGTTAAAAACCAGCGAATCACGCTGTGACACGTGGCAGAGTCTGAATTTTGATCTAAAAACACCCATACGATGCTCCTCGACGCATGAGTCACGTACCTAACCCCTAAAATTAGTATCCAATTACAAATTGGAGTATTTTTATATATTAGGAACGTAGGTATTATTAGAAAAGAATTAATTAGTATTTTTTAGAGATCAATAATTAGTTTTTAGTATAGATTTTTAAAGATGATGTTCGGCTAATCAATTTCTTGCCTAAGTCGAAGGGAAAACAAGTTGGGATTATGGATTCATAGCATATTATGTGAGATCTTTTATTTTATTATTTAATTAATTTAATTTCTCCTATTTCATTGTTGTTGATTTAATTATTATGATTTAGATCTAGGGTATGTATGAGGCATGTACATGCTTTTAGATGGACAATCTATTGTTATTTGGAATATTATTATCCGTGTAATTGAGCTTTTAGACCAATAAAGTAACAAACATTCACCCATTTGCCGTAAAACCCTTTCGATTCTTAAATGTGCAACAATTGAATCTACGTTAAATCGGTAGCGGTTGCGATCCGGTTATTTAGGATTAATGTTCTCATAGATCCATATTACTGCGGTTAGTGTATTAAATATGATTGGCGGATGTCTAGGGTTATACATTAATTAGGGAAGTAGTTAGTGGCAAACGTCTTGACTATCGAGATTAGGGGAACTAGGAATTTCTGGCGGATGTCGATTTTCTATAGCTAATCTAGGAGAATTTAAATTAATAACTTTTTGGAAAAGATTGAAAGACCATGATTGCTATTGAATCTTGATTTTGATTTGTGGAACTGGAGATTTAGGTGTTATTTAGGTGTTAATTAATTATTAATTAATTGTTTTAGAAATTAGTTTAGTTATTTTATTTATTTAGTTTAGATAGATTAGTTAGTTAAGTTAATATTTATTTTAAAACCTCCTATTTTTTTTTATTGTTTTAACCTAAGAAAGACAACCAGTCTCTGTGTGATCGACTTTGCCTCTATTCTACAAAATAGTTGGTTTAGAAAACTTTACTTTATTGACGTGTTCGGCGCGCGTCAATTTTTGGCGACGTTGTCGGGGATTGGTATATTTTGTTCTTCGGTTTATTGTTATTTTTATTTTTATTTTTTTATTTTATTTTATTTTGCCTATCTAGTTCCTCGCTCTTAACATGTATCCAGGCAATATCTCGAGTTCCACTGACCAGAAACTTGACCGAATAATCTCCATGATGGAAAATCTCCTCTCCTCTGGTGAAGTGCAAGTCAACCCCGCGATGGACTCCTCCTACCCCCATAATTATGGTTGATACGAAGACTCACATTATTATAATGTGAATGGTGTATGTATGCCACATAATAGATATCGATATTTTAACATGAATTCTTTTATGCAACAGGTCAAGGTTTGCGAAATTTGTGGAGACTATTCTTATTCCGCACATAATTGTCCATATTATCCACAGTATGAGAACCACCACTATTCTAGCCATATATCGTCGCAACCCGACTTCTCTAGATTCAGGTCACACCCACGGGTTCCTCGACATGAAGGAAATCAACAGTTTCATCAAAGCCTCTCCTTGGAAGATATGGTGATGCAAGTGATGGAAAGTGTGCCAGAATGCCGGCAAGTTCGCAATGAGATTTGGAAATTTTATTTTGGTTGCCTAGGCTCGAAGGACTTGGTAATCGACTTAGATCAATATATTGCCAGTCGTCAGAGAAAAATTGATGAAGCGGAGTTGTGTAGTACACAACCAACTTTTAACCCGGAGGAGGATGTGAGCGTTGATATGTTGACGAATCTTGAGGTGCATGACGTTACACAGATGGAAGACTATTTGATAGACACATCCGAAGAATGTGAAGTCTTTCAAATTAAGCCAGAGATTGTCAATGCACTAAATGAGGGAGAAGATGAAACAAACATTGATGTCAATTCAGACAAGCCGGAGAAGCCGCAAATAGAGAGCGAGGAAGACCAACTTCTGGTGTTGGTACAACCACCCACCCTCCCATGCACATTTGGTACACCTTATAAGGGGGTGGAAGTAAGGGAGCGTTTGCAGATCTTCTACACTGTCGACACCTTTGTGTTGGACGATCCTGATACGATAGATTCTTTCGTGTTGGAAGTTCCGGATTAGCTCCTAAATCTGAAAGAGGGCGTGCATGCTTCATTGCCCAATTACGTAGATGCGTCATTCGTTGTTGACATCTCTAAGGGAGAGGGCATTATGTGACCAATCATGCTAAGTCTAGTCAAAGACTTAAAAGAAAGGCGGCTCGTTGGGAGGCAGCCCAACTTTATTTTATTTTATTTTATTTATTTTTTGCATTTATTTTAGTTTTAGTTTAGTTATGATTTTTTATTATTATTTTTAATAACACTCTAATTTGGTTTCTTTATTTTTACAGTTGATGGAGGGTTGGAGCGCTGAATTTTGTAGGTTTGACTTTGGATTACATTTTTAGTCTAATTTGAGCATTTGTTTAGGACTTAACATGTTTATATGATTTTAGGTGTTTTGAGACTTGGTTGGGATATACCTAACTTAAGTCATTGCATTAGTAGCAGGTTTTTTAGTAGACCCAAAACCCTAAATTTCATTCCATCATCTTGTTGATTTCACCCTTAGTTGAAAGACTTCGGGCTCGCAAGACTTGATTGGAATCTTTTTAGTTAACTCCTATGTTTACTAGTTTTTGCTCTTCTTATGATTGTTATTTCATAGTTTCCTTAGTCACCCACACATGAGAGATTTTGTGCATTCACTAGTTTTTAGAGACTTTTTGTTATGCATGCATTTGTATCATTTTCTAATCCATGTTCTTCTTCACCATTATCATTTTTTTTTGTCATATGGATGCCTTGACTTGTTTTAAACCTTGAGGACAAGGTTCGGAATAAGTTTGGGGGTGTTTTAGGGATTGTGGATTGTTTTGGATGGATTCTTTTGCGAAAGACCGCAGGTGAGATCGTTTAATTTTTTTTATGCGGTTATATGCAGATATTGGATGGTAATGGTGGTGTTTTATATCATTTCTTTCCGTTCTTTCATTTCTTGTCCATTCACATTCCTTTCTCATTCATTAGGAATTGATACACTTTCATGTATATATATATATATTTAGAGTCACCCGAGACTTTGTTCATGCCTTTGGTTGTGGATGAGTAAATTACAGTTGCCTTTTTTACTTGAAAGTTAGAGAAAATTAGGAGAAACACTTAATCAAGTTCGTAGCTCAGCATTTTTATGGTTTCATGATTAGAGACTTAGATGATGGTTGAACTTAGTGCTAGATATCGAAAATGAGTAGACAGTCAAATTTATGCAAGTTATATTATTTAACCCACATTGGGTTATTTGCTTGTCATAGTGAAAGTGAGAAGTACTAACATGAGTTTTTCATAAAAAATAGAGAGTCTCACAAGTTTCCATAGGAAATTGAGCAGGGAGACTTGTTGTGGAAAAAAGTGAGAAAATCGGTCCATAGGAAATGGAGCAGGGACCGTATTAATTGAAAAAAAAAAAAAAAAAAGATTTGGAGAAGAAAAAAATAATAAAATGAAAAAAAGAAGAAAAAGGTGGAAGTTTTGAAAACTCCTCAAATAAAAAATTTAGTTCAAGTGCTTTCACTATATTAAGTAAGATTTTGAACTTGCGTGGTTTAATTGTATAGACCAATAAAACTTGTGATTAGTTGATAGCCTTTGTTTTGACCGAGTCTATGTTTTGAAAGTGAGGTCTTAATTGTGTTTGACTTGCGAGACTTGACATATCATAATTCTAAGATTTTCTGAGTTACTTGTTAATTTGGTGACTATGTAAACCAAAGGAACTCCATGAATTTGGGTCGGGTATAGGATTAGTTGAGTCAGTGCATTATTATATTAGAAGTCTAGTTTAGTTTATGTTGTCATTTTCACCTTTGCTCGAGACGTGCAAAGTCTTAAGTTTGGGGGTATTTGATAAGTCGGTATTTCTAGGTATTTAATAGTCTATTTTAGTATATTTAATTATTAAAAGTATTTAAAATATATATTTAATTATATTTTTGGTCATTTTTAGGTAAAACGGAGTGCGCGGTTGAATTCGTGGCGGAAAAATACTCAAAATGGAGTATTTACTTGCAGTGATCGGATGTTGGACAGTTTGCCTCAAAATACGCGTTGCGCAGTAGGTCAAATAGCCGACAGTATGTTTCAACCAATCAGAAGATGACACGTTAGTGGTTCGCAACACCCAGGTGCCACGTGGCATGCATCTGTTGGTCCACAGCGTCGTCGCGTCAGCAACACAAAGCCAGCGCCACCAATCACGCGTCGCGCGTCGGCACCACAAGGCCACGTCACACAGCGCCATTCCTTCTTCTCGCACAGCCTTCGTCGATATGCCTCAGGATTCGTGCCCGCACAAACTCCCAGAATTTCGGTCGAGTTGCGCGATTTTTTCGGTGTCATGTCATGCCACGTGGCCTTCACTCATTCGTCCAGCGCGTAATATTGACGTGTTTCAGCCAATCCGAAAGAGCCACGTGGCGCTGAGTCACCACAGACACAACATAACGCACAGTTTTCGGCGAATGATGTGGCGACACATCAGAGGCGGTGCAGCAGCGGTCCAATGAGACGCTGACACGTGGCGCAACAGTTAAAAATCAGCGAATCACGCTGTGACACGTGGCAGAGCCTGAAGTTTGATCTAAAAACACCCAAACGATGCTCTTCGGGACACGAGTCACTTACCTAACCCCTAAAATTAGTATCCGAGTACAAATTGGAGTATTTTTTTATATTAGGAACGTAGGTATCATTAAAAAAGAATTAGTTAGTATTTTTTAGAGATCAATAATTAGTTTTTAGTATAGATTTTTGAAGATGATGTTCAGCTAATCAATTTCTTGTCTAAGTCGAAAGGGAAGCAAGTCGGGATTATGGATTCATAGCATATTATGTGAGATCTTTTATTTTATTATTTAATTAATTTAATTTCTCATATTTCATTGTTGTTGATTTAATTATTATGATTTAGATCTAGGGTATGTATGAGGCCTGTACATGCTTTTAGATGGACAATCTATTGTTATTTGGAATATTAGTATCCGTGTAATTGTGCTTTTAGACCAATAAAGTAACAAACATTCACCCGTTTGCCGTAAAACCCTTTCGGTTCTTGAATGTGCAACAATTGAATCTAGGTTAAATCGGTAGCGGTTGCGATCTGGTAATTTAGGATTAGTGTTCCCATAGATCCATCTTACTGTGGTTAGTGTGTTAAACCTGATTGGCGGATGTCTAGGGTTATACATTAATTAGGGAAGTAGTTAGTGGCGGACGTCCTGACTATCGAGATTAGGGGAACTAGGAATTTCTGGCGGATGTCAATTTTCTATAGCTAATCTAGGAGAATTTAAATTAATAACTTTTTGGGAAAGATTGAAGACCATGATTGCTATTGAATCTTAATTTTGATTTGTGGAACTAGAGATTTAGGTGTTATTTAGGTGTTAATTAATTATTAATTAATTGTTTTGGAAATTAGTTTAGTTATTTTATTTATTTAGTTTAGATATATTAGTTAGTTAAATTAATATTTATTTTAAAACCCCCGATTTTCTTTTTTTTATTGTTTTAACCTAAGAAAGACAACCAATCTCTGTGGGATCAACCATTTGCCACTATTCTACAAAATAGTTGGTTTAGGAAACTTTACTTTATTGACGTGTTCGGCGCGCGTCATAATCTCAAGTCAAAGGACTAAACCATATAGCTATCATGAGTAACATTTATGACTTAATCCATGGGGTGTTCTTATAGCGAGTCAATCCAGTACCTTATTCCCTAAAAATTTTGATCATCTCGATTCGTATCCCTATACGCATGATCATCACATGACCATTAAGTAAGATTCACATTAGTCTTAATTCATTATAGTCCCCACCATAATGACTGACTAAGGACATGTAGTATATTTCAACAAATACCCATGGAACTCACTATAAGGTAAGCATGCAATCACTTATAATAAAACAAAAAAATGTAAACCTCGATTTTATTAACTTAAATTATAAGATAAACAGTGTTTACAGATTGACTTAGGGCACATTCCCCAAAACTTTGTAGTTTACAAGCTCGTAGTACTGCAAACTCAACTGTAGGCTCACATTAATGAAATAATTTATGTTTTGGTGGTTTTCTTAAGACTTTTAGTTTGAATGTGTTTGGGATAGCCATTTTTATCTAAAATTAATTTGTCCTTCAGAATTGGTTCTAATCCTTTTCTTATGGTTTAATTGGGAAAATCGTGTATGAATCCATACTCGATTAAGGGGTATTCGTTATTTTCTCTCCTATAAAATTCTGGTAAACCGCAGTACCAGTTTATTCTCTTAGGTGAATAGTATATTGTCTTCCTTGGACCATGGCTACTATCTTATCATCATCTCCATACCCATTTGCATAAAATTCCTTGACTAATATCTCACAACCGAACAATAAAACGGACCCCATGTCATTTTCGACAATGTAATCCCTAGTAAACAACCCCTAATTCATTTCCCTTATTATATTTAAAATTATACACATATACATAGTATCATTCATTACCTTAAAGCACCTCTCTGAAATAATTTTCCTATTTTCGCTAATATCGCTCTTCATCCTAGTTAGAGCCTTGGCATTTATTAAATTATGTGCTGAAAAAAAAATTCTTGGAGTATCCTCAGCTTCTTCCTCTCTTTGACTCGTCACTAAAATCTAAAAGTGGAGAAGGTTCTCTTGGTGTTCTTACTCTAGAGTTTTTTATTGAAATCTTTGTCTGCCTAATAGGTGTGGGTGGAACTTTGGATTTTGTTTTAGGTTTATTCATTGAAGTTTTCTTTCCCTTCTCCTCTCATGAACTTCTACCCTTATCACTTCCTGCCACTTTTGAAATCAAAAGTCACAAGTCCGAATAATATTGAAACCTATGGATCATAAAAGTAATGTTTGTCGGAAATAATTCAGTAAAATTCAATACTTTATTTAAAAGGAGAAATTTGTGTGGAAAGCTAGCTTCAAACTCATCAGAAACTTAAAAATTGGCATCGAAGTTGTAACTTAATTGTAAACTTTGAAAACTTTTTTCTAAATAATATAAAAAAATTATGTAATTAATTCTAGTCCTTTCGAAAATGTAATAAAATAAACAAACCTAACTCCCAAACTAATTTTTAAACTCAATTTTTCAAACCAATTGCAAATATATATAGATATATCAAATTTTTGAAAATATTGAATTTGTAATCCAACAATTTTTGTAAACTTAATGTCCAATGACACGTGTCGAGCCTGTAGAATACGTTTCTCGTATGTCCTTATTAATTTAGTACTGATAAGTGGGATCTTCTCTGCGGGGATTTATCAAAGTTCTCTAGGAAAAAGTTCTTTCAATGGTTTTTATTATTATTTTTAATTTAATTTAATTAATTAAATTAAAACGGGAGTTAAAATCACTAATTCAATCTATAATTTTATAATAATTAACTAAACTAATTAAATTAACTTAACTATCACAATTCTAGTTCACTAATATTCAAATCAATTCAATTCAATAATAAGTAAATATCTACGCAAATATCCATAACAATGAAATATCAACCCAGTTTGCATCCAAACATGTTACTTCAACCATATAATAATGAGCATACTTTATAAGTACCATATATCATTAAACTCTAATTATAAGTAAGTAAATAGTCATTATCAAGCAATTAGTTCTTCTTATACCGGTAGAAAAGTCATGTTCAAATTTTATTCATCTAATCCCTTTGAATACATAAAGACATTAACTTCACACAATAAAACTGCATTACACTTTATTTAAACTTCAAACTACTAAATCTAAAACCTTCGGAAAGCCACTACAATATTAGATTTAGATCTCAAAGTCACCTAGGAGATCCAAACAATAATAGACCTTTCGAACAATCCTAGTTATTACTTTAAACTAGATAATAAATCCAAATACTACAATACACATTCTAGACTATGCATGCAATACAAAGTTCATGATTAAAACTGGCAAATAATAACCTATTAAATCAGCGAATCAAAGAATATGATTGGTTTAAAGCATTATGTACATAATTATCTCATCATAACTACATTGCAAAATAGACCTAGTTCATGATCGAACTTTGTTTAGATTAATAAACTACTCGCTTATATTCATAAATAACATCGTAATAATATAAATAAAAGACAAAGATAAATACATCTAAAATAAATACTTCAAATCTTCAAATCCTCTCCAAAAGCAATGAACAATAAAGTAATAAACTAAAAAATCTAAGCGATGGTTGCTAGAGCAATTAAATATTAATTTAAGTACTTAAGGGCAACTGATTTCTTAACCCTATAATGTATTTATTGTATTCTAGGTAGTACACATCCCAAACTATACTCGAATGTCTCGTTGTTATCGAGAATTTTCGAAATAGAACCTAGCAAATCCTCGGCGATTCGAGTTTAAGTGGAATCACTGGGAGAATCCTCATAAAAGTAGCCCTAATGTTCCACCGATCTAAGTAGCGATTCTTGCATTTAGGCAAATTGGTCATGAATCGTTGGCACTAAATTCTAGTTCTTCTTTCATTTGTTAATGATTCTTTGCATACTTTTTCCATTTGATCATTCCTTCATAATTTTCATTTTTACTCCATTTCCTTATATATTTCAATTATCACCTAAAATAACAAAAACAAGAGAAAACCCATGTAATATAGTCTTTTATGTGTGAAATCATCCTAAAATGTACTATATAATATGTATAATTATTGACTTATCAAATACCCTCAAACTTAGCAATTTGCTGACCCGAGTAAATGAATACTCTCAGTCGTATTCTTTTTCTTCCCTCGTTTTGATTGCATAGTTATATACTCTTATTTCTTAATTTGAAGCGACCTTTAAAAAGATTACCCACATAAAAATAAGAATCAAGATGAGAATATAAAGATTTAAAGAACCACCCCTTTATTTGACAACTCAACCTTTAATTATGTAATGCACCTCAAAATTCAAAGTTTAATATCAATCACTAAGGTCAAGCAACTATATAGGTTTTCTCAATCTGCACTTACGAGCATCAAGCTTATAATAACTAATATAGAATCTCAAGATACAAAAATCACCAAATAAATTTAATTTTCAAACAATATTTAAAATATCATAACAATCAAAGTTGATAGGAATTAATAATCACCAATAATCATCATTTCATATTCATATATTGCAATAAAAAGATATATTTCACTTAACTTAGCCTTAAGCACTCGAGCTAAATCTTTTATTTAAAGAGTTATTTTCATAAACTTCCTTCTATACTTTTATATCTCTCTTTTTTTCAATTATATATTCATTTTCTTCTTTATATTATATTACTATAGTTCCCTGCTCTATTTCCTCTAGAATCTGTTATTCTTTTTATAGGATTTTTTCTCTCATTTTTCAACCACTAGATTCCTTGCTCCATTTCCTTTGGAATCTATAGGTCTCTTTATTTTATTATTTAAAAACTCTTGTTAGTTCTTCTCACTTTCACTATAACCTATATTGTGTATACACTAGAAGATTATATACAAATGACGTTAAGACCATTGAAAGAAAAAATATATATAGAAAAAACAAGCACGGTTGAGGCGTTGTGACATTTACACGTACGGTGTGGATCACTTACAAACGGGGCCAAGACATGAAAATAGAAAGTTTTGGAGTTCTATTTTATTTGGGATTGCTAATTAAGGTTTATAATTGTATTCTTATGGGGCCTTATGATTATAAAAAACTCATTAGGATGTGGTAAACACATAGAGAGTAAAATAGGGAATTGAAGGAGACTATTTTCTTTAGAATTAAATGGTGTTCTTCAAGAAAATGTTCGACTGAGCACTCTTTTCCTAGGTCGGAGGCAAAGCAAGTCCAGAATCTTAATTCATGGCATGACTTATGAGATCTTCTATTTATAATTTAAGTTATTTCAATTCTTTTTATTTTATTTTTTGTCATTTTCATGGTTATGTTGAAAGCTTAAGGTATGTGTTAAGGTCATTGCATGCATTTAGGTGAAAGAACAACCCTTAATTGGGACAATTATATTTGTAATTGTATGATTAGACTGATATAAGTGACAATCGCTCACACAGTTTGCCTTCAAAACCTTTCAGTGCTTGAATATGCAACAAATAAATCTAGATTAAATTGGAAGCAGACGTGATCTAGTTATTTAGGATTAGTATTCCCACAGACTTTTACATGGTTAATACGTTAAACCTTATTAAAGGATATTTAAGGTTATGTGTTGACTAGGGAAGTAGTTAGTGGCGAACGTCCTAACTATCGAGATTAGCCTATTAGGGAATTAGAGATTTCTAGCAGATGTCGATTTCCTATAGCTAATCTAATAGGAATTGAATTATTAATTAGAGAAAGATTGAACACAATGACATGCAATTATATCTTGATTTAGACTTGTGCGATCGTACACCTACTTATTTTCTCTCATTGAATTCACTTTTGCAAACTTTAATTTCTAGTCGTTTTAATTATTATTTTTCTTAAAATCTTATAGAAAACCTGAATTTCCCTTTTAGTTAAATAAAAGTAAAACCAAGTCATGTGGATTCACCCCAGTATATAACCACCACTACACTCAAGTGAGATTGGTAACTCGAGTATGGGTAATATTTGGTATGAACAACACTTGAACAATGGAAAATATATTATGAATTCACAACACAAAATATATCAAAAGATTACAAATAAAGACTTCACATAATAGCATCAAATATAGATTACACAAAAATAACGAAAGATCAAAACTGCCATCCAGAAGTCGTATAGTCACCACCATCCCCCCGGTCTTATTATTGAGACTAAAAACTCGTTGTAGGATCATATAACATATATTCCACTCCCGCCACTAGAGTATCTTCTGGAAAGACTCCATGGTTAGGCATTTGAATTGGGTATAAGGTATTTGAATGTCAGCTCCCCAGCTTAGCATCCTCTTGGTCATACATTTCTTGAACTCGTATATGCTCCTAACGATCTCGCATTGGTTCCAGAACGTTAAATCTTGATTTCTTAGAGTTCGCATATGGTTCCACAAGATTGACTTTGTCCCATCCGCATACATGCCAGTAAAATCTTTCGTAGGTGGCTAAGGTCTCTTGTTCATTTTATCTCTATATGTAGCAAACTGCATTTCTTCCAATTTTTTTTATTCTCTATCTGTATTATCCTTCCCTCTATAGTCTCTCTCCAAAGTAGTTAATTCTTTTCTTGTTCCTCCTCTGAATCCATATATCTCAGCACCTGTTGGTGCTTCTAATGAGTTTGTCGGTAATGGACCTATCAGGGTAAACATATAGCCGTAGACCTCTCATTGAGACTTTTTCTTGATTGCGGAATTCCATGATCATTAAAGGAAAAGGCAATCCTTCATTTTTCTTTGTGGTCATGTCCTTTTTAATTGAATCATAAATTATTTTTCCAACATCAATATAAACTATCCCTTAGACTATGTGGTACAAAAGAGCAGCCTTATAGTTCATAATCTCATAGTGTTGCAAACTTGATTGTAAACTCGCATTTATGAAAAAGCTCCAAGTTTTGGTGGTTTTCTTTAAATTTTTTGTTTGTATTTGTTTCAAGTATCCATCCTTGTCAAAAAGAAATCCATCCCCCAGAATTGATTCTAAACTATTTCTAATATTTTCATAAAGAAATCGTGTTTAAACCCATACACGGGTTTAGTTTAATCATTGCCTTATCTCTCTTAAAATTGTGGTAAACCATAATACTGGTTTATTCTAGGTGGTGAGTTGTCCACTGGACTTCCTCATACCATGGCTACTATTTTATTATCATCTTCGAGCCATTTGTGTAAAACTCCATCCCTAGGATCTCGTGGCCCATTTCTATCGAGGACCCTGCATCATTATCGCCACAATAGTCCTTATTCAACAATCCCCAGTACCACTCCTTTATTATGTTCAAAATTCTAGGCACGTACTTAACTTCATTCTTTAACATTAAAACCCCTCTCCAATATGATTTTCCTATTCTTACTTATATTGCTCTTTATCCTATCAAGAGCTTGGCATTTATGAGGTTGTGGGGTAAGAAATGAATTTTTTGTGTCTTCTCAATTTCTTCCTCTCCCTCTAACTAATTGGTAAAATCTGTAGGCAGAGAAGGTTCTCCTGGTGCTCTAGTTCAGGGGATTATTAATTGAAATTCTCGTTGGCCTCATAGGTGTAGGTGGAGCTTTTTATTTTTGTTTGGGTTTTTTTCAACTAATGGTGCATTCCCTTTATCATATCGTAAGCTTCTACCTCTACTTCCTCCGGCCATTGTCGTAATTCAGAAACTCAAAATTCCAAATACAAATAAACATGTTAATCATAAACAACATTTGTTGAAAATAATTCGGTAAAATTTAAGAATTTATTTTCAAAAGGAGAAATCCATTTGGAAAGCTAGCTTGAAACTCATTGGAAACTTTAAAATAAAATTGGCATTGAAGTAACAACTCAATTATAAACTTTTAAATTAGTTTTGTAAATATTTTAAAGATATTTTGTGATAAATCTTTAGTCTTTTCTGGAAAACAACAAAGCAAATTAAAACCAAAACCATAACCAAACCCCACACGCTCATTTTAAACTTGATTTTCAAACCATTTGCAACATTTAAATATACCACAATTTCAAAATTATTGAAGTTGTAAACCAATGATCAATATAATCGCCATGCCTAATGTATTGGAGTCAATAAAACCATTTTTTTCAATAAAATAGAATAAATTCTAATAAAATAATTTGAGAAAACATTGAAGAATTTGCAAAAATACTTCAAATAAAAAAGTGTTAACGTAAAGAGCTAGAGTTGATGTAATGACCTTCTTGAGATTGAATCTCTCAACATTTAAGCTCTTGAACTCTGCTAGACCATTCTTCTAAGCTTTAAGTCGAGTTCTCTAAAACTCTAGTTTGGCTCAACACTTTCAAAATCAAAAATCTTGGGTTGATTGAAACTAGGTTGAGGTGAGAATCACTTATAAACTATGAGATTGAGCTTAGGATGGTTGAATCTTGGCAAGAAATTGAGATTTTAGTGAAAGGTTGCAATGGTTTGGTGTGTGAAAGAGTTGGTTACACTATCGAGCATGCAAAATAATTTTTCGTATTTTCTTCTTTTTTGTAGTAGTGGTAAATGGGATATCGTCTCCATAGAGTTTTTTAAAATCTCTTAAGAATTAAGGCTATCCTTAAGTTTTACTGGATTTAACTTGCTTTAATTTAACTAATTTAATTAAATTGTAATTAAACACTATCAATCTCAAAACAAAATAAACAATTAATTAAAATAACTAAACTATGAACAATTTATATTCAATAAAATAACCTAATGCAATTCAAACTAACTATCAAATAATCAATAAATCGATATAAATGAAATATCTAAGCAAACATTAAAACAAATCCCCACTAAACAATGTAATATACTTGGATTGCATTCAAACACTATAACATAACATCACTTCATTATATGGTTATAATTATATCACATGGAATCTTGGAATCATTAAATTATAATTCATAATAAGTTGATAGCCTTTAGCCAGCCACCGATTTTTCAAATTCTATGGAATAGCTACATTCTTATCATTGTAAATCAACCCATTAGATGAAATGCAACACAATAGAAATACAATATCAATGACACTCAATGAAAATTATGTCTAATCTAAGCCAACAAAAATCAGAATATGTTAATTAATAAATAACTTAGAATACAATCATCTAGAACATCCACTCGAAAAAAGCCCTATAGATTAATCATAGTTACTACTTCTATAATTAATGTCAATAATTATAGACATAGATTTAGATACTCTACATTAAGGAACATATTGGCCACTATGCATTTTATACAAACAATCACTAGTTGTAATACGCAAAAATAACTTGTTTAATCTGTGATTGACAAATATGAATAGATTTAAAGCATTAAGTATGTGATTCCATAACTATAACTACATAGCAATCCAAAGTATATACATGTGTAGGGTTTGTTTAGATTAACAAACTACTCATTCATGTTGAATGGCTCATCGCATGAATAGATAACAGACAAGCTAATAAATGTGTGTGCTCGCTCTAGATGGACTAGATTGTACTTCGGGTAACCAAGCTCCCACCATTGGTCGCACCCAACTAGTCCGACACTTGGTCCCTTGCGGCACTGGCCAAATCCTCTAAGTCACCAACACGTGCACCAAGGGCAAGCTCAGGTCGACATTCACTGATGGTCAGGTCACACGTGCTACAGTCCAGTGCATCATGAACACACAACTAAGAAATCTGGGGGAGTAACCTCAACCCATGTCCAAGTAACAAAATAGAGTAGTATAAATAGCAAGAAAATGATGGAAATGAAATTAAAAATAGAATCAAATACTCAGAGTCTTTCAGTTAGGTTTTACAAACCTCACACTATTCTCGTACCTCCCCGAACTCCCTTATCTATCCCGACAAGTTCTTCAACACCGAGCTTCGATCCACTAAGTCCCTGAAGTCCAATTTTTTTAGAGTTTTAGGTTATTTCCTAGTGTTTAGACATGTATTAAATTGAAAAAGTCCAAAACAGCCCTAAATTTTTATTTTGATCTGCAGTTAGCACGCTAAAGGACATGGTAACGCGTTATCTGTTGGTAGCGTGCTAAGGGAATTATGTAGTACGCTATTGTTCTTCGGGATGAAAAATAGTTAGCAACCCAAAACGATTAGTGCGCTAACTATTCCAGATAGTGCATTATCGGTCCTCTGTAACATAATTCTCAAGTCGAGAATTATGTTTTTCTCATCTCAATTGGCTATCCTTTTTATTTATAAATGCTTCCCATACATAATTATCTTCAAAACAGCAACTAAACGCTTCCAGAACATAAATCTCAACCCATATTCCTCCAAACTCATGCATTCACACAACCTCCCAATTTCATAAAACTCATCAAATCTAACTAAACTCATGATCAATTCTCTACATATGTGATCTACCAACATGTAATTCGTTACATTTACACCATAAATTAGAGATCTCATCATACATTTTTAAAATTAACTAAACATGTCAAAGTTAGGTTCATTAGATAGATTAGAAGGTGGAGATGAAGATGAAGATTACCTAAGTTAGATCTCTTGAATTGGTCTTCAAAGTGCAAATTCCAACTTGATTGATCCTCTCTTTCTTAGATTCTCTCTGTATTTGCATGAGAAGTTGAATGTTTTGATGAAAAACACATTAATTGTCCTTTATATATGGTTTGCTTTGATCAAGTATGCATAGTATCTCAAGGATTATCTTGTGGTTATTAAGCATGTTGTCCTACACCTCCTGATGACTCGAATAGCTCACTCCCTTCCTAGATTAACTCAATGTGATCATCTAGATGTCCATCTCAAGGTCCCTTTTATTCAAGGCAAACTATAGGCTTTCATTTATTTAATTGATGTCACATTTCATTAAGCCTTTTAAAACCATATGGTTAGTGTCTTATTTATCAAATTTAAACATGCATGGTCCCACTAACCTTTGACTACCCAGCATGCGATGCCTCGTGTCTCAACACGCATTTCGATGCTCATCATAGCCTATTGTTCAAATTTTAATTTAATTAGCCTATGGTTACATTACTCATTTAAATTGGACTCCCTAGTCATATTGTATGAATTTGTTGAGTTTTTCTAGTGTACCTGTATTTCGCCTCACGATACCCTTGTTGACACGCACTTCGAGGCAACTATCCATCACACAACCTCGTACGATATTGTTATTCAACATACACACATGCAATGTATTTAACAAATAATTTAATAAATTGCATCGTAAATACGCAATCCAACATACAATTATCTAATGTACCTAGGCCGACGTGTGTCCTAGTTTACTCGCGGTGTCCACATGGATTTGAGCTGGCGTCCATGTCTAAAATTACGATATGAATAACGACATTAATAAAATAGGTCGTTATATAAATTTTACCACCATAGAAAAAGAAGTCCTTGCAGTTTTGTTTGCATTAGAAAAGTTTAGACCATATTTACTAGGAACAAAAATAATAGTTTACTCAGATCACACTGCATTAAGATATTTCATGGCAAAGAAAAATGTTAAACTAAGATTAATAAGATAAATCTTATTGTTACAAGAATTTGATATCACTATAAAGGACAAGAAAGGTGCTGAAAACTTAGTTGTAGATCATTTAAGTTGACTAAAAAATGGTGAACTCCAAATATCATTAAAATATGAATTCCTAGATGGACACTTATATAAGATTGCTATTACTAGTTCATGGTATGCTGATATAATCAACTATCTCATTACTAATAGACTATCACCTAATTTAACCAAAGCCCAAAAATATAAGGTTAAACATGATTCTAAACATTATTTATGGGATGTTCATTACTTATGAAAATTATGTTCTGACCAAACCATTCGAAGATGTATTCCACACACAAAAATATAATCCGTCACGACTCATTATCAATTTATACTTATAGAGGAAGTTTTTGTCCACGTCGTATAGCTCGTAAATTATTAGACTCGAGATTTTTTTGGTCTACTCTATTCCACGATTGTTATGTTTACACAAAAGTTTGTCCAAATTGTCAAAGAACCGAAAACTTACGACATAGGAACCAAATGGCCTTGTGTCATATTCTGTTTTGCGAAGTATTTGATGTTTAGAGAATAAATTTTATTGTACTTTTTCCATCAACTATTAGAAATATTTACATTTTATTAGTCGTAGAGGATGTTTCTAAATGGGAAGAAACAATAGACACTAAATCTAATGACTCTAAAATAGTAGTTAATTTCTTAAAATCAAGGATATTTATTGTTTTTGAAGCACATAGAACATTGATTAGCGATAGAGGTTCACACTTTTGTAATAGAATTGTCGCTACTCTACTTTACAAATATAATGTTACCCTTAGGGCATCTACTGCATATCACCCACAAACTAGTGGACAAGACGAAATCTCAAATAAATAAATTAAATCAATTTTAGAAAATATGGTATGTCCAACATGTAAAGACTGGAGTCTTCATTTAGAAGATGCATTATGAGCATATAGAACTGCATTTTAAGACACCCATAGTATGACAACTTATAGACTAGTTTTTGGTAAAGCATGTAATTTACCAGTAGAACTAGAGCATAAAGCATACTAGGCAATCAAGACATGTAATATGAATTATGATAATGCAGGAAAGCAACATAAACTTAGCATCCAAGAGTTAGAGGAATTGAGAAATGATGCATATGAAAGTATTTCTATTTATAAAAATAAAACTAAAGCACTTCGTTCGATATGGACGAAACCTTTTGTAGTTATACGTGTATTTTCCCATGGTGCTATTGAAATAGAAGTAGAGAAACACGGAGAATCTTTAAAGTTAATGGTCATAGACTAAGACCTTATCATGAAAATTTTGTATCGCTGGATATGGACATCATTAACTTAGACCCAGTGGACAACTCATTAGATGAATTGAACACCATGGAGGAGCATATCGTAACTATTAATTCCAATGAAACAATCAAGCTATTGATGGTTAAAACACTAAGAAGGAAAAAGAATAAGAAATCATAAAATGATAAACAACCCGCCAAAGACCCATGCGAGTGAGACAAAGATGACTCATATTAATAGGAGTTTGGTAAGAATGGCAATCCTGTAAAGGACTTTGCAGAGGATCCAGTGCAAACCTACCTCAATATAAAAATAAATAATACGTCTTTCTACAGAGTTTAACTTGATAAGGGAGTTGATATGAATCTTATGCCCGAACATTAGTTTTTTTAACAAAATTAAGGATTCATTGCAAACCTCTTATTATGGTGTCAAAACCAAATGACACTAATATAGTCGCATTAGGAGTACCAAAGAATGTGCATGTACGAGTGGGTAGGCTCACCATCATTACATATTTTTTAGTCATGCCAAAAGCTACACCAGATGATAAGATTTTATTGGGTAGACCGTTCTTATCAACTATCGAAGCTATCTTCGACATAAATGAATGCATAGTTACAATAAGGACGGGTGATGAAGAAGTATCGTTCTAAAACCGGATAGAACTTTGCGATGATACGGAAGAAAGACAATTTAACGTCTATGATGAGATCATTGATGACGAACATCTTTCAGACCATAATGAAGACATTCTCAATGACGAACCACTTAAAGCGAATATTGATTCCTCTATCAGTCGAGCAAACGACTATAAACAATTGCGCACTATATTTATTATTTTTTAATTTATTTTAGTTTTAAGTAAGACACCTAGCTTTAGTATAGTTTGTTTATATTCTCTCTTCTTTTGACTCTCTTTTCAAATTACATTCGTAAGTCAGGCTTCGAAGTAGCTTCAAATAGAGAGGGGATGATTGAGTTGTTTTTCTTTAATTTTATGACATTTATGCAAGTTTGAATTATGAACCTATTTATTTGTTTATTTATCTATTTCATCAATAATATTATTACTTAGATACATATCTCGATCAATTTTATGAAATTTTTGAGTTTTTTACATCAATTTTACATTTACATTCACCTTTTATATAAGTTATGTATGAAATAAAATTGCAAAAACAGCAAAATTGAGGCCTAGAAAATCACCAGCAATTCCAAATGACACTCGAAATCGCTAGCAAAACTGATAGCAAAACACAAGAACTTTAGTGTAAGTTCAGAGTCTAGCGAATCCTAGTGATTTGCCTTACACATGAATCGATATCTAAATCGGTTGAAATAGCAACTCACTTAATACCAACTCACATAGTGATTACCAATGATTCCACTAACAAAGGAATCTCTAGGTATGATTTTTAGTTTTTAAAACCAAAACCCCAAAATCGCCACACACATACACGCACCATTAAATCATTACACCTTTTCATACAAAAATCATAATTTCTTGCCAAGATTCAACCCTCATAAGCTTAATTTTAATCTATTTAAGCGATTCTCACCTCTAACTAGCTTCATTCAACATAAAAAAACATCAAACTTCAGATAGTAGAGTCGAGCTAGGGTTTAGGGAGATCGAACTTGGAGCTTGGAATACTAGGTTACAAGAGTTCAAGTGCACATATCTTGAGAGATTCACTCTCAAGAAGGTAATCAAACAACCCTAGCCATTTGTTTTAGTGAAATTTAGAGTTTTTGTTGAATTTATGAAAATTCTTCAAATTGATTTCAAAATTTTTATCGAGCTCCACTCCGATGCATCGAATGAATTATTATGGATAAGGTATCACAATAGTAGTCAGTGTTGGTTTACAAGTTTCTTGATTTTGAGAAATATAGAGAATTTGGGAGAGTATTCAAATATATTTAAAAGTGAGTTTTCCACCAAGCAAAGGTGTAATTCACGAGTTTTTGAAAGACCATTTGATAGATTTGATCTCGTGTTCACGACTCCTGTAATTTTCAAATAAGTTTTGTCAAAAAATTATTTTTTATGCATAACCTTTTTAATTTCTCGATATCAATTTGATTTTTAACAAATTACCCACCTTAAGTCCATTTTTTTAATCAAATATAGGATTTTGGTTTACCAACTCATAGTAGTGATTTGATCAGTATGATGAGATGAGGTATTAGAAGAGGTAGTAGTAGTGCACATGAGAAAGGAAAAAGGGTTATGGTAGGAATTCAAGAATCACTCCAGCCAAAAATATCCATCCAACCCACATGAATAATATTGGTGAATCAAGACCTAATATGTCTTAGTTCAAACCACAATCCTCGTATAGCTCTGATGAGGTATTAGATCACTTAGATCTGAGAACACAAGTCCCTTGTAATTTTGAGAGATTTGGTAATCCCAAATCACAAAATAGATACTTTCGAGATATGAAAAGAGTTATCATACTCGAAAAAGGACACCAATTCCAAAATGTAAATAAATATGAAGATAAAATCATGATTATCTTACGCAAAATAGAGTGTGAACACCTTCTTAGGGATTACAAAGCTAGACTAAAGATAGGATGCTCGGAGTTAGCTCGCCAATTCTACATGAAAGGATGTGAATAGAAAAAATAAAGAGGTGATTGTTCAACGAAGGAATATTGATATTTCAACCAATGCACTGAATAGATACTATGGACTTCCAGACACAAGAGTTCGAAAGGATTCCGACTATCCCAACATACACTACATCTCTAAGGAAGTTTACCCATCTAGGCAAATCCATGAAGCCTTAGAGGTAATTCATGGATGAGGATTTGTTTCGATACATACAGTCACCCGAAGTTCATCGAAACCACTAGTTTTAGGAGAATCACCCAGTAATGGAGCTATATCATAGATGTTTGAATATATACCACTAAGCAACATTCTGAAGTGAAGAACCATTGAATCACTTTACTCCATCACATTATTGTGAAGACTGGGCATATCGACGTGGGATACATAATCTATGAAGCAATGAGATAGGCAATAACAATTATGAAGCACAACGACCTAACATTCCTAATTTTAAATAATCAGCTATGTATGAAGGCCACGGTTGGTCCCCTTGACATAGAATTTGACGTGCTACCTCAAAGGACTACCACAGACGTTGCAATTAGGAGGATGATATCAGTCAATAGATATAATGATTTGGAAGAAGAGAATGAGACTAACAAGATATGAAAATCCAGAATTGAAGACTGAACTATTAAACAAAGAATCCCTACAAGCACACAAAACAAGTGTGGTGAGTAGCGAGTTTGATGGTTTAAGTACATGTTCAAGTGGCAGAGAGCAATTTTGCGTCTACAGCACAAGCTAAAAGGAAAAGATTTGTCAAATACTTATTTTCAGCTTTTCGGCGCAATGATAAGCAAATCTTGAGGAATATTGAGATGTTAGAGGAGAATAAAAGAGCTCAAGCTCGCCACCATTCCATGTTGAAAATGAGGGGATGAAACATTTACTAAATTTTAAGATGAGCAACAACGTTCATTCAATGTAGTCGAGATTACTATCAGAAGTTTATAACCCTGCAGATAACTACATTTCATAACAAACTACAATGAGTAATGACGATGAAGCTGAAGAGAGCGACAAGGAATTCACTTCCATGCAGAGTACATTATAGTTTTTTTGAAGTATTTGCTTGTATGTGTGGAATGTGAACTTTGTTTGAACCATAATAAGGAATGAATGATTTACTCCATTGTGTATCTCTTTTCATGATATTTATTGATCTAATTTTTGACAAGCAATTCATGCTTCTTATTTAATTCTTTTATGCTTGAAGATGTATATTTGTTTTCTTTTAAAAACCCGACTTACTTTTTAAATCTTGAGAACAAGGTTTGGAATGAGTTTGGGGGTATGTAAGTAAACTAAACTATAAAGAAGTCAAGTAAGGAAGACTCGAGGGGTATAATTTACTTGACTGAAAGTTTAAAAAAATCCACAATTCAGGTAACATTTCTTCGTTTTCATTTATTGTAGTTAGAAATGTGAACAATATAAGTAATATATTATTATTACGCATGAAAATAGGAATTTTATGATGGAAATGAATGGATATGTCCTATGTGACTTAACCTAGGTTGTGTATACACTAGAAGATTTTAAAGGGAATTGATTACTTTGTGTTAGACATTATAATAGGTAGAGAATCGAAACAGTAGTGCAAGATAAACAAGACAGATTTCTAAGAATCTTATTATACAAAAGTTATTATTCAAGTGTTTATATATTTATATATATATATTGATAAGTTTATGCCACAATTGAGGAGAAAAATAGGAAATAGTCAATAAACTTTACTCAATTGAAAAGAATACTTCCTTGACTATGGTGAATGTGAGAAAAGCTAAAATTAGTTTTTAAAAAAAATATAGAGACCCACAGGTTCCAAAGGAAATGGAGCAATGAATCTAGTGGCGGGAAAAATGTAAGAAAGAATTCCTATATAAAATAATAAGGGATTCCAAAAGAAATGGAGAAGGGAACCATAGGAATACAATATGAAGAAAAAGAATATATTCATATGAAGAAAGAAATAGTGATATAAAGAAAAATAAGGAATAAAAATGGGATGATGTTTATGAAAAACTCTCTAAATAAAAGATTTAGCTCGAGTGTTTATAGCTAAGTTGAGTGAATAATCTCTTGTTTCAACATTCAAATAAATAGTTTTAAAATGATAATTATTTGTGATTAAAGATTTCCTATCGACTTTGATTGTGGTGGAAATTTAAATATTGTTTGAAAATGAGATTGATTAAGTGATTTTTGTATCATGATATTTTATATTACTTATCGTACGTTTAAAGCTTGTCAATGGAGATTGAGAAAACCTATGTAATGGCTTGACCTTGGTGATTGGTTAACTTTAAATTATGAGTTGTGTTGCATAACTATAGGTTGAGTTGTCATATTAAGGGTATTGTTCTTTAATTATTTCTATTCTATCATGACATTTATTTATGAAGGTAATATATTTTTATTTCAAGATCATTTCTATTTAAGAATAAGAGTACATAACTATGAAATCAAAATAAGGGAAGAAACAAGAACTTGATTGAGAGTATTCATTTGCTCAGGACAGCAAAGTGCTGAGTTTTGGTGTATTTGACAAGTCAATAATTAGACATGTTTTATAATACATTTTAAAATAATTTTAGCTATAAAAGACTAAATCACATGTGGTTTTCTCTTGTTTTTTATTTTGTAAGTGATAATTAGAATATTTGAAGAAATGAATGAAAATTTAAAAAATGAAGGAAATGACCGAGTGAAAAAAATTGCACGAAAATTCACTAAGGAATCAAGGAAAAAAATATATTTTATACCCAGCGGTTCCTATAACACCCACAATCACCACACAACACGGTGAAAACAAAGACTTTAGTTTCACAAATTTACCCAACAATTCCACATATACAAGAATCGATGAGGAGTCACTAGCTATAAATTCGGGAATTTTAGAATACAACAAAGATTTTGTGCCTGTTTAGGATATGTATTACCTAATATACTATAACTATAAACCTTAGACTACAAAATTTGGGCCTTTTGATAGTTTTACATTTTTGCTTAAGTTTGGAAGGCCATTTTTTATTGCTTTGCTTTTGAAGGAGATTGGAGATTAAGTTATCATTAAGTTATTTTCAATTATGTCTTTTAATTCTAAAGTTATAGTGTTATTTATTATCATGAGTGAGTAGTTTGTTAATCTAAACAAAACTCCAAACATAAATTAGATATGTTTTGCAATGTAGTCGTGATGAGATGAATGTGTACTTAATGCTTTAATTCAATCATATTCTTTGATCCATTTTACAGATTAAAAGGTATGACTATTTAGATATCTTAGGTTAATTTGAGATCTAAATCTAATGTTGAAGTGGCTTTCCGAAGGTGTTAGATTTAGTAGTTCAAAATTTTCATAAAGCGTAACGTGGATTTATTGCGTGAAATTAATGTCTTTGTGTATTCAAAGGGTTTAGCTCAATAAAATTAGAACATTGCTTTTCCACAGGTATAAAGAGAATAAATGGTTGGCTAAAGGTTGTTTACTTACTTATGATTAGGGTTTAATTATCTAAGATACTTTACAAAGTATATTCATGACTATGCGATTGAAGTAGCATGTTTGGATACAAAATGGATTGAAGTTTCATCATTTAGGAAGACTGTTTAGATGTTTATTTTATATTTTTTTCCATTTAATTGAATTGCATTTAATTTAGTGACCTTAATTTGTGTTATTTAAGTAAGTTTAAATGGTTTACGTGATTTTATATTTTGAAAGTATTAGTTTAAATTATGGTTTTTTTATTAATTTAAATTAAAAATAAAAATAATATAATTTATTTTCTTAAGGAATTTGCAAAATCCATGTGGAGACAATTGCCACTTACCACTACTGCAAAAATTAATAGTATAATAATGGTGGGAAATTTATTGTACATGCTCGACACGTATCAATGGGATACATTCAACGCATTTCGAGAGAACTTTACCGATCTATTGACGTTGATAGGAAGAGCATAACTTATTTGTACTCCGTCAAGTACTCGTAAGAGGCACAGTTTTTGGAGGACTGGGAACAACATCTTGAATTTGTTGAGCAACCAAATGAGAAGGTGAAATATCATTATCAATTAGCACTAGACTATATGGAATGGTTTCACAAAGTCATACATTCTTTTGCGGTGAATCATGAACATATTACAGGGGTGGTCCATGAAGATGTGAACTCTTTGATAAGAATTTATGTGCAGTTAGTTTTTTCCTCATGCCCCATATCATATCGTATTCATGATTTTATTGGTCGTATAATAACACTATTGACTTCTATGTAAACAACGCAACCGTCGTATGCTTAATGCGACATTGCAGGTTCTGGTGCATGCGTAGGGACAGCGTTGCGATTGCTGATGCGCTTGGCATGGTTGATCGAGTCATCGCATTCCTTTCAAGTGATGAATATACATACCAAATCACCGAGACTGCCACACAAAGCGATGGAGGAACAACATCCACCAAGATTGTTTATCAATATGGCTGAAAGGAAAAGCAGCCAACGGTGAAACCTTAATTCTTTGCAATCAATGAAACTTGAGTTGGTCATGGAAGTTGAAGTAATTAAAATTCTTTGCAAACAATAATATATCTTTTTCATGCACAATTGTTGTGTGGTTTGTTAACTTTGGATTGTATTCGTTATGTTTTGATAACAAAATGCATTCGTGCATTTCTCAATTGTGTGTTCTTCTTGGCCACAATTTGATGTCCACATTCTGTTTGTTTTGGTGTTTTTATGTTGCTAACAGACTTGCAGGTCCGAGAATAATAGTATTTTTACGGAATATGGTACTTGAAAGTTCTAGTCATATTACAAAGTAAGGGGTCCGACACTTTTCAAAATTACTAATCATACATTATTAGGTGAGGTATGAGCAGTACATAGGTGGGGTATATAAGGCATTACAGCTATGCCTAACCGAAAGTTCTAGTAATATTATGGAGTACGCGGTCTGACACTCATCAAGATTTCTAATCACACATTGCTAGGTAATGAGGATAAAGGTGGGGTGTACCATGCATTACAGATCATCATAACCAAAAGTTTTAGACTTATTATGGTGTATATGGTCCGACACATAGCTCAATTATAAACACAAACTATTGGGTGAGGTATGAGTAGTAGTAATGTGGGGTATATCGAGCATTACAGATCTTCCTAAATGAGAAAAAGCATTCAGTGTCGGTTATATTACTCCGAGACAGATTCATTGCACTTGGTTTTACAAGGCCGATAGTAACAATTAGCTTTTGAAGAACAAAGCAACTGTTATAAAAATTGCCGCTATGAACTGCCAAACAAATATACACCAATGTGCATGTAACACATTCCGTGAATAATATCAATCAAAGAACAAAAAAAAAAATCCACAAATGAGATATAATTGTGAGACAACAAGGTATATCAATTTCTATTTTTTTTTAAAAGTGTATCTCGTGCAAAATAAGAGTTCAAATCATGACACCAAAAATATAACCAATGTAATATATGTTTTAACAAAGTAACCAATGTATCCAAAAAACATCGAAACCAAGTTTACCAATCCTATATACCCCCCATGTACACCCATGTATAATGTATATATGAACAGATGATGTTGCACATACACTCTCAAAAATAGGTGCATATTGCATCCTAATCAATTGAAATGACTTCCAAAGGACCCTTGATTGTGGTCGCGGTAGAATGTTGATTATGACCTCCCATTCTCTAATTGTGGCTTGAGGTAGGGAACACTTCCCATTATCGCGTAGTTTGTGGTAAAGGAGCATCATCTCTCATTACAAGCCGCAAAGGAAAATAAAATAAGGGTTAGTAGTGGACAACGATAATATTTGTAGAACTGAAATGAAATTTGCACAATATAAAGTAACTGACTCTAACAAAATGGTTTTAGTTGACGAAACACAATAATAGTAGTCTTCTCTCAAATAAAGGTGTCAGATTTTTTTATGGAGAGCCAAAAATCGGCCCTTCCTTGGCCAACATTGCAAAACCTATTTGATAACAGATCGGAACAACTAACCCCATATCTGGTAATGTAAGCTAAGAAGTTCCTAAGACAGGTCTCTCGTAGATAGTAATGGCATCTCTGATTCTTTCATACTCAGCATCCTGAAACACAGCTATGTAAAGGGTTTCGTTGCTTACCAACTCTACATACATTTCACACTAAACCCGAGTCCATCCTTCATCACCTTCGTATCCAATAGCATTGGCTACCGCTCGAAACCTACAATTCCCATCGGGAGGAACATATATAGTGTTAATATGGTATGTGTTCCACTTTTGAGGCATCTCATCAATCAACGTACCTTTCGGCAACCTGATTTCAGGTTTCGTAATGCCTAAGTGTGGCGTATGGGATTGCCCTTCAACTTCCTCTTGCCAAGATGCATCTTGCTATTTTTCGACATACCTTTTGTTGTAATTTTCTCTTTGGGTGCAGAAATGATAGTCGATGCAAGGCAAGTGATTTCCCTTAACTTTTAGACAATCTTTGCCCTCGTTTAAGGACCGGTGCTTTCGTACTTAGCCTCAACTCCGTACATTTGAAATTGGTAAAGCTAGTCTGACTCCCCATTCAATGAGGCCTCAATAAGGTTATGTTCGACTTCTTTCATTGCAAATGTACAACAATCTCACGCGCACATGGCAAGCTAAGAGTGGCTCATAAAACACATTCATAAATGTTCTTATCAAGGGCAACACCCTCACTAATTGTTCTTGCCTCCTTACTAATTATATCCAATGCATTTCACGCCAAAAAGCCTATGATGTTATTGTACAAGTGGTCATAATACTCGTGTGCCACTAGGTGCATGGATGGATTGAATGACTACTCAAAGTTATGCTACCGGTGGGCAAGAACTTTGTGTATTGACTTGAAAGCATATCCATAATGTCCTTGTGATGTCCCTAGCTTTCTCTTGAGTAGATTATGGGCACCCTCAGCCCGATTAGTAGTCGCATTCCCAGAGTGTAATACATTATTTGTCCATCCATATGAAGGTCACCTAAGAGGGGGTGAATTAGGTGTGATGGCCAATTTAGAATTTTTACAAATTTCTTTGCAAATCTCATAAGTTCACTTTCAAATTCAAGCTAGATGAGCGTGTGTACTAGTGATAGCAATAGCAATGTGTGAAATGATTCAAGCGAGTGTAGTGTTACACTAGGAGAAGGGGTAGAAGAGATGGAAGTACACAATCGATTTATATTGGTTCGGTCCCTCGGATCTACATCCACTATCTAACCTCCCTTAATAAGATTTTGAACTAACATTTATATTTCAATAAGTGAACAATCCTAAGCCCGCAAGCTTAGTGTGCCTAGTCTCCACTATGTCTTTTACAATTGTATTTCCGCAATAAAGACTTTTACAAATATCTAGCCTCAACAGTGAATTTAACTTGTCTAGATGCAACTTGGACTTTACCTTGCCTATTCCCTGATAGGCTATACAACTTCTCATATACATCAATAGGATTCACAACTTGTTCTATTCACCAATAGACCTTAGAACCTTTATAAATTAAAAAATGATTTGCCGCTTACAACAAGTAAAGCAGTATAGTTCTCTTCTCAAAAGTCAAATGTAATCCTAAGATAAATACAATGCAAGTGAGACTTTGCCAATTGAGATGTCTTGTAAATTAATTTTATAGGATAACTCTCTCTATATTGAAACAACCAAAAAAATATAGATTAAGCTTTGGTTGGTTCTAAAAGTGGCTAATTGATCCAATGCAAAATACAAGTTTAAGCTCAAGTTGCACAATCAATACCTCGAGTTACAAATAGATTTAAGATTACAAACAAAACCCTCGTAAATATGATGTCAAAACAAAATAAACACGAAACTACAAACACCAATATATATTAAGTACAAGTTGGTTTCAAGTAAATTCAATGCACTATAAAGAATCACAATTAGGCTCAAATAAGTGCAATCAAGAGCTTGGGTTTATACAAAATCAAAATTAAGTTCAAAACCATTTTTTAGTGGTGTTTTACACACACTTCAAATAAAAATAGCCACTATAAGTATAAGTTAGGCTTTATGTGTTTTTCTAGTTTCGCATGCACAATAGTGATTCAAGTTTCAGCCCTATAGGTTCAAGTTTGTTCTAGGTCTTATATATACTTGATATTAGGTTCAACACATTATTCGAACATATCAAAATCAGTCACATATGGTTCTCACACAAATCCTTAACAAGAAGATATAGATTATACACAAATAATGTAGGAAAAGATGAGATCTTACAATCCAAAATGTGAAGAAGATTTACCACTTTGGACAACGTGTTGAGGACCCTGAAACACTTCTTTTCGCCTCACTTAATTTGCATAAGATCAGCCTCAAAAGATCTTAAATGAGTGTATGTGTTTGATCTCCATTTGTATTGCAAAAACTCCGAATTTTTGTCATCTTTATGTATGTGTGTGTAACGTCAAAAACTTGTTCTTTGTGTTTATAGTGTTCCATCGATACCTTTTTGTCTGTTTTTTATCGTTATGGTGATCCAAGGGTCCAAAATAATCCACCAATTCAAATTAAAGGTTTAGATTGCTTACTATTAAAAAGCAGTCAAGCAGCTAGGGAGCACGTTCCACCAATTCTTGGGGTGCGCTCTAGGACCTGGGGCACACTTCACATAATGGTGGAGCACACTCCAGCGTTAGGGGCCCGAAATAATATTTTCTTGTTTGACGCTCTAAACCCTTTTCCTGGTTAGGATTCCCCTTAAACCTTTGTGCATGGTCTCTACAAGTGTGGTGTGACCTAAAGAACATGCCAAAATCATTTGAATGATTTTTTAAAGATTAAAACAAAAAATCCATGTTTCATTCCAATGCTAAGGATTTTTTCTACAAATATTTTTCAAGTTATCTGAACACCCATCTAAACTGATACCGGTGCATCCAAAATCAAATCCAACAGTTTGCACACCTCAAGTTCATGTCATACAACACATTTTCATGATTTACAACGTTTTAAAATTCATGAATTTGAAAATCATGAAATGCAAGAATTTAGGTTCTTGAAAATAGGAGATTTAGGAAATGCATGAATCTAACGCATTTGGCTCATGTAGTTGAACTCTTATACCTTAAAAATGATGTATATAACTTCATAAATGCTTTCAGGTGCTTTTTTCGCCTTGATCAAATTATGAGCCCTTCAAGTCTCATTCCTTCCATTTCATCCATTCCATCCATTCTATTTGAACTCGAATTAGTAGCATTGGAATTTGTGAGTTCGAACAATGTTAAATACACAAAAAGATTTGAAAAACGTGTTAGTAGTATTTCACGTTGTTTGTTGACATCAAAATCTTAGGATGGAGTTTAAGTGATGGAATACTTAGTCCAATAATCTTCCTTTTTTTATGATAACAAACAACGTGAACTTGACAAACAAACATAGACGTTAAGGGCATATCAAGATCATAATGGTCAAGTTGTGTGTGATAGCCCAGTTCCCCAAATCAGGTATCGTCCGGCCTAATTCTTTCATTAACCCCTAATCCACGCCATATATGACTTAACAATGTATTAGTCAACATTTTTCATCCATTCACCTTAATACACATGTTTAACATATATCTTATTCATCTATATTTAATTATGATTTATAAAGTTCATTAAGAAGTTATTAACATTATATAAATTATCAACGGAAGATTTAATAAAATTAGCGGAACCATTTATAAAAACATCTACTATGGAAATCAGGTAAATAGACGATCATATAGAACCAACCAAAGTAATACATGAAACAGTAGGGAAGTCTTGTCTCCCATCCCCATATACAACCCAAAGTTATACAAAAAGACATAAATAATATATACACAAAATGATCACTTACAAAAGTAGCAAAAATTATCCTCATTCAACTTAAAGCTAATCGTTAATGCTATCGTTCCTTGATCTGCTACTCGAAGTATCTGCATCCATCGTCATAAAAAGGATGGTGAGTACAGTAATATAGAAAGTAACACTGAGATATATTTATCTACATTTCCATATATACGAAAAGTATCTGAAAGCATATAATAATAGCAATGAAAGCTAAAACAAAAGTCACGATAACGATACGAAACTGACACTAGGTTGAGCAATAATGATCTAGGGCCAGTTGACTATGAAATTAAATCACATCAATTTTATTCCACTATTTCAGGATTGAGTTGAGCCTACATCTCTGTTGAAGGTTGAAGCTGAGCTTTACGCCTCCATAATTACTCGTTTATAAATACTTGTCGACAACCTCAGGTCTCATACCCCACGTGGTGCAAAAGTTAGTGTTAAGATCCCGAAAACCCCGAGAATCAAGTGACCCTATGCCGTGCCCATCTCTATAATGGTCTTAGATAGAAGAACTACTTTCACATTTCAAGAAATAACACAATAAATGAATCCAAAATAGAATAGCTCAAACGAACGCAAAGGAATATGATTTGCAACATTACAAATCATTCACCTAATAATATGTTTTTCTATTAACAATCTGAAAACCCAAGAATGACATAGCACTTAATTAAGAGTCAATAAATACCATTTAAACAACAACCAATGTCATGATAATAAACTCATGTAATGAGAGAAAACAACAAAGTTATGGCATTTAAAGTACAATAGCATATCAGCCCAAATGACTGTAAATAAGAATCGTTATGGAAAGAAATATAAATAAATATCTCAATCAGTTTACTTACAAATCACGTCAAGTTTCGATGCTAATCAGGCCTCCCGACACCTTTAAACTCGTACCCGAACCTCCAAGACTCCTCTTTAGGCTCTTGGTATCATTTAACTCGTTTTATAATGTGTTTAGACCCTCAGTTATGGTATTAAACTTGTTTAAGATGTTTAAGTTTAAGTTTAGAAATTGCATGTTTTTGTACTGTCAAAGCACCTAGCGCGCTAGGTTACTTTTATAGTGCACTAGTGACCTCATTAATGCACTAGTCAATTTGATTAACACATCAAGCACACTATGTGCTTGAAAACCCAGAATTATGCACTTAAAATTTTGAGTTCTCTCTACATATAGACCACTCCAAGATACCCATTAACACCACAAGATCAGCCATAAATCATTTATTCATAAATTTATCAAACTAAACTAAACTAATGGTTTAAGTAAAATTACCTAGTTGATGAACTCTAACAACTTGATCTACGCCTTCAACTTCACCTAATTGACTTCAATCTTGGTGATCTTCTTTAATTCTTCTTCTCCAACAACTTTCTTTCTTTAGCAAGTTTAGTTTGCAAATGAAATGAATTGCATGAATTGGTCTTTTCAATCTTATATATTAAGATAAGGTTGATTAATAGCCATTGATCTTTATGTATACGTGTATCTCAAGACTAATCTAATAGCCAACAACTTGACACAATTCCACTAACTCTCCACGAACTCCATCTCAATAACACCAATTATATACTTGATTGGTCACTTGATTTGTCAACACGTATCTCGATGATTATCAAATGGGTATTGTTTTAATTTGCTAACTTATGTTACATTTAATATAAAATCAACTAAAGCCACATTAATACTACTATTTACGCTACACTAAGCTTAAATCAACTTACCACATCACTCTCTACTCCGTTCCCGTGTCGGTACACATCTCAAGGCACATCCTCACTCACGTCTCGACATCTATATATCAGTAAAAGTGACTTAGTAGTCTACACACTCTACTAGAAAGTGGGTTTTTGTGTCAGCATTTAGTGACGGTCAAAAAAATGCGTAACAAAATAAGGCTTATAGTGACAGAAAAGAGCTCCTCATAAATAATTTATAATTTAACAATATTTTTCGTCACTACATAATTTTCCATCACAAGATAGTATTTTACAGGGGTGTATTCAATTGAGATTTTAACGAACTTTTGGTTACTTTTAATTACTAAAAAAGTTTAGGTGTATTCAATTAAAACTTTTAGAAAGTTTATAAAAGTAAGGTGTATTCAATGTGAACTTTTATAGACTTTTTAAAAGTCTATAAAAGTTTTGAGGTATTCAATTTAGACTTTTAGAGAGTTTATAAAAGTAAGGTGTATTTAATTTTTGATGACTTTTGTGGTTTGGTTACAAATCTTGACTTTTATAGACTTTTTGGATAAAAGTACACATAAAGAAATCTTCAACTTCTCCTCACCACAACCCAAAAACTTTTAGTGACTTTTAATTTTTGTTGGTTCCTTTATTTAATAAGGACTTCATTGTTCACAAGGTATTTTCTTATTAATTGTTTTTATCAACTTCTCCAACCACTCCACAACTAATGGATTTCATTGCTCACTTATTACTCTAATGTCTATATTGATGAAAGTGAAAATGATGTCGTTATTAACAAGATCTCATTCATGCATCATTGTACATTTTTTATAAGATTTTTTTACGAAGAAGTTTCGTTTATTAAGTGTATAATTATAATATCAAAAAGTGTAATATTATTATTTTTGGAGAAGATAATCGTATATTTTTTTTTTTTCAAATGCAAGAAGTACTTTTTAAGAAATTTAAACTATCATTCTTAAGGAAAAAATATAGGTGTTTTTTATGTAAGTCAAAAAAAGTGCAAAATTTTTACACAATGATCTTATTTGATTCTTTTTTGCCACTAAAAGATTATTCTTTTACCTATTTGTTTTGTTGATATTTATTTACTTATTTGTAATGCTACTATCTTAATAATAATTCATAAATATATATATATGATTTTTTTTATTAAAATACAAAATACTTTTTAAAAAATCAATAATAGTTCTTAACAAAAAGAAATATAAGTATTCATCCATTTTTTATAATAAAGTGCAAAATATTGTTTCAATATAAAAATCATAAAAATTTATTAGTATCAATCAAAATCATGTTTAAAAAATTTACAAAAGTCACTAAAAATCTTAAATGTTAATAAAAGTTATCAAAATGAAGTTTACATAAAAGTTTATCAAAGTCGTTAAAAGTCTACGAAAATTTACAAACTTTATAAAAGTCATCCACTTATAAAAGTAACCAAAAATTTATTAAAATCTCAATTGAATACACTTTTGTTAAGTTGCTGATTTTAAACCATAACAAAAGAAAAAAAAAAAAAAAAAAAAAAAAAAAAAAAAAAAACTTCTTTCTTTTTTTGGGAAGTTTAGTTTGGCGCTTGTTATTCCCGCCCAACCTTTTCCGTGTCAAACAAAAAAAAGTTGAAAAAAAAAAAAAACTCGTTTGCTCCGCAGCCCCTTCCGCGTTCCTCCTTTGCGACCTCCGCGGCATCCCTTACGACCATCTCCGCATCCCTCCACGAACTCCTCTACAGTTCGTTACTCCTCCTTGGATCTCTTTTTTCTTGCTCGATTATCGCCGGCTGTGCGTTACTCCAGCCGTCCTTCTCGAATCTTGTTGGCTAGTACGTTCGTTCTCACACTCTCTTCTTTGCAATCTCAATTTGTTATTCAATCGCCATTGCGTTTATCGATCGTCCTGTGTTTCTATGTACTGTTCTTGTCGTTGTTGATCGGTTGATAGTTTGCGGTCATTGCGATGAATCTGATTTCAGATATGTTTTTGCGGATACTTATTTTCTAGTTGTTTGAGTGGTTAGGATTGGAGATATTGTTGTGTTCTTCTCTTCTGATTTGTATGGTCATGGTTCAATCGTGAAATGGAGGCTCTGTGCATCGAGTTCTTAGTGATTTGTGTTGGATTTTGATTTCAATGGCTAAATCAGCATTGATTCCTAAACTTTTGCACATTTTTTAGGATATGAGATCAATGCAGATTTGCTTTTGTTGATTTCGATTGTTCGACGAGATCTCTCGCTGATTTGGCTAAATCGGTATATTTGCATTGATTTTGACAAAATAGCTGCCCATTCTTTTGGAAATAATTTTTTAGATTTGAATACATCTATCTTTATCTAAAAAAAAAAAAAAAAAAAACCATCCATCCCTAGAGAGGATGGATTTTGTTTTTGTATTTGAATCACAACACAGGTAATTCTAAGGTATTTTTGTCAATGGTGGAATTTAGAGGCCATGCCCCTCATTTCAGTAAATACTTACTGTATAGGGGAGAGGGACTAAAGGTCATCGACTTATTGTATGATGCTGGATCAAGATGCACCCTTTATCCAAAAAAAAAAAAAAAACAAATTGTCTGTGTCCTTCCGGAACCACACATCACCTCCTACATAGGAGAGAGGAGTGATGGTTGCCTTTTTAATGGCCCAGAACTTCCCGTAACTCCACACAGAGATGAAGGCACACAAGGCTCCCTCTCAAATTTTTTTAACCCAGGTATATTTGGGGTGGTGTGGACCTGACCAAAACCAAATGCATTTCAGTTTTGGGAACTACACCAATCATGCATGCTATTTTTTATATAAAATCTTAAGGTTTTGTGTGTATTTATATAACAAAATAATATTGATTATAGGGATATAATTTTATTAGTTGATAAAATAAATCAATTAGAAGCACCTCTAAGTTTTATTTCAACCATTTTTGTTTTGAATTGATTGTGCCGCTGTTGATTGATATTATTAGGATTTGAGATTTAATTTGTATATGTTTTTTTATCTATATATATATATATATAACTGATTATATTTAATCTTTAAAATAATCAAATACAATATATAATAGGAAAGTCAATTGGATATGCTTGTATGACATGTACATCCTTGATTAGCTACTTTTAAGCTAAATTTGTTAAAAAAAAAATTTATAAAGTACTTCCATAATATGTATTTTTAATTTCAAAACTTTTGCTAAAGTTGCCCCCCCTCTGCCTATGGCTAGATTCGTCCCTGACTCCACTTCTCCTCAGTGTGAATAAAATTTGATATGACCTCCCACTTGACCAAATTCAGACAATGTATCTTCACCCACATAAACTCACCACGAACCGATTCATTTTCATTTTCTCCTGATCTCACTTTGTCGAAGTTTCTCAACAACCATATTTATAGTTGTCCTTGAAGTGTAAAGTTAAGTTAGAAACAGTGAAACTTAGCTCACCACCACCACCACAATTGTCAAGGCACACATCAATTCCACAGTATGGCACACCGTTTTCGCGCGATCTAGGGCGTTACATTTTGTTGATTTGTTTGATTTTTTTATGAATTGGAGGTGATACTCCATTGTTTTTATTAATGTAATCATATATTGTATGTATGTACATGTCTATACATTAGTAACAATAACAAAAAACTAGTTTCTCAAAATTGATTTGTTTGATTGAGATCTACTTGTATATATGGAGATCGAAATATTAGAGTTTCTTTGCACTATTTGGTTGTCGTGTTAGGAGGCTTTTATGACCTCTTTTTTGTTTTTTTTAATCATATATGTTACTTTGGAATGAGTAGGTTGTGACATTTTTTTTTTTGCTACTTCAATGTGACTTAGTGGCCTCTCTTTTGCATTTTTGTTCGTCATGGTGTCTTGGGTGATTGGTATGTGTCATTTTTTTAGGTTACTCGCTTTTGGGTTACTCTAGTGAGGTTCAAGGCATTGGCGGATCGAAAGTGTTGTATGCACTAGGCTACATCTTAGGGTAAAGTCTTCAAACCCCCTATGTACATGTGGTTTACCCTACTAAAAACAATAAAATACATAGTTTAGCCAAGGGCCATGTCTTACAAAATTCAATGCATTTTTATTTCAGTCCAACAGAACTATACTAAAATACTAGTTGATAATATTCCAATAATCATTATAAAAGGGTATTGTGGCCCACCTATTATTCATGAATACATGAATTTCCTACCAATTTGTGACATCTCATTGTGTGTGTGCACACCTTATTGATGCACAATTCAATGGAGTACAATAACGTGTAGCAAGTAAATGTATATATAGGTGTATATATATATATATATATATGATTTGATGTTTTTGAGAAAAAGAAACTAAAGTAAAATTTTGAAAAAAAAAAAAAATTATATTTACTTCGTCAATTCAATTCATGAAAAGAGTAATGAAATAACTTTTTTTGTGCGTAACAACTTCATTTTCTTTTTTGTTAACAGATGTTGCATAACAAGCTCATTTTTTATTCGTTCACTAATAAGCAATTTTGGACTTTTTAGTTTCTTTTGTGGATTATTTCGAATTTTAAAGTTTATGATCGACTTTTTCTTTTATATCACTAGAACATTTTTAGGCTTTAATAGAGGTATTAAAACCCCTGTTAAATTGAGTGTTAGTAAATGTCATGTAAGAATGTGTTATGTTTTAATTTTTAATTCATGTATTAAATAGATATTTTTTTAAACCCCTATCAACTAGGTGTTATTTAATAACATCCATCTTTAATAGGGGTTTCAAAACCTCTATTAGAGACCAAAATTGTTCTAGTGTATATATTTTTGTCTTATAAAAAAACAACGTAAATGAACTTTTTTTTAGTAGTTGTTTACTTAATAAATATGATGAAGTTTATTTGACAAAAAAAAAGGGTGAAGTTTTTTATAGGGATTCACTCAATTTTCGTTTTACATTGGTCACGTCCTCGTCGAGCGACTTACATGTGCATTTATCATAGTTAGACTTTTGAATGATGTCTCACACATATGATTAGCCCAAGGAAAGAAAAACTTTTGTCCCCGGCCGTTGTTCAAGGAGACATTGTAAGCTTAGATGTAAAGGTCAGAGATAGGGAGATTTGTTTCCTTTTTGTTTGCCCATTCTTTAGATACTTTTTTGTATATAAACTAGGTACCACCTCCTTTCATAAAAAATAATAAAAATAAGGTTTACACTATGGTTTTGTTAGGTTTTGGTGCTCATTGTTCTATGAAGAACTGAATTTCGGTTCTTGAGGAGGTTTGCGCTTAACATGAAGTTTATGAATCTCTTTTGTTTTCCTTTTTCTCTTTGATTCAAGAAATTTATTTGTTTTGAACAAAAAAAATTCATATTATTTTATTGTTCCTTTAGCTATTTTGTGGATGAGATTTATGTTCCATTGAGTACTAAAATAATGTTTCAATGGTTTAACACGAAGGTTTTCATTTTCCTCAAAATTCTAAAGTAGTTTTGTGCATTTCCTTCAATAATTTCTTTGTTGCATTAATTTTTTTACCTTTTGAAGTTCATGGTGTTCGACTGCATTTTCCTTGCAACAATTAGTGAATACGTGCAATTTAGAGCTTGAATTTTGAGATACGAGACTTGCTCAATTAGTGAATATGTGTTAAAACCTTCCTCCAATAATGTATTTGTTTATTTGATTTTTTTTATTTGTATTATTCATAATGTTCCCTTGGATTTTTACATGCAGCAAGGATTGTTTACGTGTGATCTAGTGCCTGAATTTTGAGGTACGATTAGTTTTTTTATTTATGTATTTAACATTCAAACCATGACTCTTTATTTTTGTTGCTTTGATCTTTCTTAGTGGTTTTGCTTCAATTGTGTATGAATTTGTTCCTATTTATGTTCATGTTGATTTAAAATAGGAAATCGTTAGGCTTTTTGATTTTGTGAATGTCGTGATAAGAAGATCCATGATAGTTTATCATCTTTGAGTGATGTTGATAGTTGTTAAGTTAAAATTACATCTCAATTAAGTCAATTAATTAAAATAAATGATTATGCGAGAGAAGAATATTTTGAGGAATTGTTCTATTGTAAATTCATGATTACCTTAAGTTTTGTCGGTATATATATTTAAAATTTATTTTGTATTTCATTTCATGCGCTTTAAGTTGAATTTGGTTGAATGAAATATGCATAATTATTATATTCAATATAATTGTCTATGCTTGTATTATTGCTTTATGAACCTTTAGGTGGATTTTTTTTTTTAACATTGATTTGACTTTTCCATTTAAATTGATTTTAAGCTTTACATTGAGCCTTTGTTGTAGTGGCTTTGCGTATCCATGCCTTGAGTTCCATTTGTGGGGGGGTGGGGGTGGGGGTGGGGGTGGGGGTGGGGTGCTTCAATAGAAAATGAGATAGCTTTTGTTTTGAGAAATATTGAGGAACTAGGGCAATGATCTTGATTTATGTTCTATGTGATATTGTAGATTGTTTAGCTAATTTATCAATTTCTTTGGGTGTTTCCATTTACCCTTTATTTTTAGGTTTTTTTTATTAAAACTCAATACAATTTTTTGTGGAGATGTATGTTGTAGGTGGCAAAACATTTTTAAAACACAAATAAAGAACAAAAGAAATGCTTTTGTTGTGTTTGGGACAGTCTTGAAGAGACTATTATGAACTATAACTATACATAAAACTCATTTACAATAAAAAATTAAAAAGAATGCTGAAAAAAGGTAGACAACTTGATTAGTAATTATATAGGAAAATAAAGTATTTAAAGGTTGGAATGAGTGAGAAACAAGTTCTTTATTTGTTATGATAACATACTTTCATGAGTTTTTCCTAATAGCTTTGAGTCTTTCTACGCAATTAAATTTATATAAAGCATGGATAAAAGTTAGATGAATTTGAATGATAGGGATTCTGAAGCATATATAAATGGGGTTGAGCAATTTCTGGACTTTGCTTATGTCAATACGACGGATTCAAGAATTTTTTGTCCATACAAGGATTGCTTGAATAGGTACATGAAATCAAGAAAATTTGTTAAAAGGCATTTGATAATGAGAGGTATTATGCGCCACTATAATAATTGGACTTATCATGGTGAGCCTTATACTTCTATACATCATGATGAATATAGTTTTGGTGAAAATGTGCCTCAGAGAGATGATATGATTGGTATAGTTTATGAAGCATTGGACTTTAATTCAAACCGGGACAATCAAAGTCGCAATGGGTCCGGTTCGAATGACGAGACGACTATTTTTTGAAGTTTTTGCAAGATGCGAGCAATCGCTATATCCAGGATGTGAAGAATTTACTTCCTTGTCTTTCATAGTTCACTTGTTAAACTTGAAGGTGATTAGTGGTTGGACGAATAAGTCCTTCATTATGCTATCCAAAACATTGATTAATGCATTTTCGAAAGACGTTAAATTGCCTGGATCATATTATGAAGCTAATAAGATGATTGTGGATTTAGGTTTTACATGCAAGACGTGAGATGCATGTCCAAACAATTTTATGTTGTTTAGAAATGAAGATCGAGATTTGAATGAATGCAGCTTATATCATGCTTCAAGATGTAAACCAATCGATAATGAAACAAATTCAAAAAAGAAAGGAGCCAAACAAATACCTATGAAACGAACGCGCTATTTTCCGTTAAAGCCTTGGTTGAAAAGATTGTGTATGTCATCTAAAAAGCATCATTGATGAAATGGCATCGGAAGAGCGTTCTGAAGATGGTGTCTTACGACATCCTGCTGACTCTCTTGCTTGGAAGGATTTTGATAAAAGACATTCAAACTTCTCTAGGGACATTTGAAATGTACGGCTTGGCTTGGCGGCTGATGGATTCAACCCATTCTGAACTATAACCTTACCACATAGCACATGGCATGTTGTGTTGATGCGTTATAACTTGCCACCTTGGCTATGTATGAAGCAACTATTCTTAATTTTGTCAGTACTTATAGATGGACCAAATGGAGCGGAGACAAAATTGATGTGTTTATGCAACCTTTAATTGAAGAGTTAAAAGAGTTGTGAATTAAAGGTGTACAAACTTTTGATGCTTCTAGTAATGAGATGTTCAAACTACATGCCGCATTATTATGGACAGTGAGTGATTTCCCTACTCTTACAAATTTATCAGGTTGGAGCACAAAAGGAGAATTTGCATGTCCATGTTGCAATATAGATAATCGATCACAATGGTTGCCACATAGTGGAAAGTGGTGCTATATGGGACATCGTTGATTTTTACCATCATCCCATAAATTTCGACAAGATAAAGCATATTTTGATGGAAAGGTAGAGTGGGCTTCTAAACCAGCGCGATTAGCTGGCGATGATTTGTTGAAATAGTTGGACGAGTATGATATTTGCACTGTCTACAAAAAGGAAGATATAATAATGATGCAACATAAAAAGGAGGAGGAGTCCAAAAAAAGAAAAAGTAGAAGTGGAGAAAATAAAAGTGTTAAAACCCATAGTTGGAAGAAAAAAAGTATATTCTTTGATCTTCCATATTGGAAGCACAATTTGATATGTCATAATCTTGATGTAATGCATATTGAGAAGAAAGTGTGTGATAATTTGTTATACACACTATTAGACACTCCCAGAAGATCGAAAGATGGTCTAAAAGCAAGAAAAGATTTGGAAACTCTAGAGATTCGAAAGCCTTTGCACCCTTAACCAATGAGTTCTGATAAGGTCTGTTTACCAAGCGCATCATTTTCAATCACTAAAGATGAGATAACCATTTTTTACAAGTGTTGAAAGATGTTAAAGTTCCAGATGGCTATGCATCAAATATTTCATGGCGTGTTCATGTAAAAGAAACAATCATATGGAGTCTCAAAAGCCATAATAGTCATATCCTTCTCCAACAATTACTTCCTTTGGCAATTCGAAATGTTTTGCCAAATCATGTGGTCAGCGCAATCATTGAGCTAAGCAACGTTTTTAGGCAAATATGGTCAAAAGTCAATAGGGCCTCTAATTTGATAAACACTGGAGATCAAATATCCGTTACTTTATGTCATCTTGAGAAAATATTTTCGCTTTCTTTTTTTGATGTGATGGAACATTTACTCGTGCACCTAGTCGAGGAAAGCTCAAATTGCAGGTGATGTTCAATTTCGATCTATGTATCTGATTGAGAGATTCCTACTAAGTCTTAAGCAATATGTGTGCAATCGCACCTATCCAAAAGGGTCAATTGCAAAAGGATACTTGATGGACTTGATGGAGGAATGTATGAATTTTTGTTCGAGATATTTAAGTGACGTTGAGACCAAAGCAAATTGAGAGAGTCGAAATAGCGATGATGCCAATCATTATGGGCGTCCTTTTGGAAAAGAAGTAGTGATGCTTGATGAAGTGTCTTTAATACAAGCTCATAAATATGTCCTTGTCAATACTGATGAAGTTATACCATTTCTAGAGTAAGTGAACTCTTTTAAGAGACTTTTAATTTTGATAATGGTGTTTTGGTTTTACGAACTAAATATCTTTTAATTAATTTCTAGCAAGCATCTCCAGATTCTATCGAGACAAATGCCTTGTTCATCAAAACACAATATTCAAAAGCTTCACAATGAAACATTCCATTCATGGTTTATAGATTATGTAAGACTTGTTTCTCCGATTCCTCAACAATATTAAATTTATGTGGTGTCTATACGAAACATTGAAGGGTTTCTTTGACATGCAGGTACAAGCATTAAAGTCGACGTCAAATATTATGTTCTCGCATATAATAAAGAAACTTCCACTTGGTCCTAATCAACATGTTAAAAGATATAAAGGTTATATTGTGAATGGTCTTAGGTTTCGAACAAAAGATGTTGATACAAGGAAAGCGACTCAAAATTGTGGTGTGTGCACAGAGACGACATTAACAGTTTCGCCAGTATGAAAGACAAAAATCCTTGCTCAGGATCTATTATTTACTATGGTGTGTTGACAGATATTATTGAGATAGTGTATGATGTCAACTTGAAGTTTGTGTTATTCAAATGCGATTGGATTGATGATAGAACAGGTTTAAAAAAGGATAACTTCAAATTTACAATGGTGAATTTTATCCATTTGTTATACAAAAATAACCAAATTGGGCATGAACCATTCATTTTAGTGATTCAAGCAGAGCAAGCTTTTTATGTGAGAGATTCTAATGATCCAAATTGGCATGTTGCTGTCAAAATGACAAGTAGAGATTTTTTTTATTGTGGCTTAAACAATGAGTCTCGTGCTCCTGAATGTGTGAATGTAGAGGATGCAGTGCATGATTGATTGAATGTGAGTTTTGACAACACATATATTGTATTTCTTATTTGTTTGCGCAGCTTATTTTGTTGTAATTGAGTATTTTGGTTCTAGTTTAATTTTCTTTTTTAGTTGGATCATTGCTTATATTAATATTTCTTTCAATTGCATATTTACTTAGAAATATTTTATAATTATATTTTTGTAGCATCATCATGACTCACAAAAGGCCTCGCAGAATTACTATCAAAGATGTTATTGTTAGATCTCAACAACGATCCCAACAACAAGAAGTGTTGAAATCTCAATTACAACAAGAAGCAGAAGAACAAAAAATGAGAGATGCGGAGGAGGAGGTGGAGGAGGATGATGATGACAATGAGGACGACGATGATGATGAGGATGTGTTTTCAAAAGTTCTTTGAAGATGACAAAGAAATTGCTTGGAAAAAGTGCAGGTACAATTAGCACGTGGAATACTAGAGTGAGATTTAAAGTTCAATTCAACAAGTATATGCAACCATTGGGAAAATCTAGGAAGAGGCTCATGAGTCAACTTGGAATTATTGCAAGGAACTTCAACAAATTGCCATTAACGTATGTGGCACGGAACGATGTTCCTGAAGATGACAAAGAAATTGCTTGGAAAAAGTGCAGGTACAATCATTCTGAACTAGTTTTTCATCTCAATTTTTCAAGGATCAACTATTTATAATGTAGTGTACTATAATTTGTTGTAGGACTATACAGATGTGCCTTCATAATAGAAAGAAAAGTGTCTTGACGCTATTGGAGAGAAAAAGGAGAAGTTGGAAATACGTGTTGAAAAAAAACTATTACTTCCCTAACATAGTAAATGAAGATTTTCCAGTTCCTGAATGAATACATGCTTCTCAATGGAAAACACTTGTTGAACATTGGAATGGAGAAGAATCGAAGGTATGTATAATCTACGCATATATAGTTAAGGAATATACTCTTTAATACTCTTTCTGAATTTGTATGTTATCTCAAAAAGAAATAGCAACAATCGAGCACAACAAACACTAAATCCTCGTATTGGTCGTACTCCAATTTGCAACATTCGTCATAAAGTAAGTATTTGGACTTTGGGATTAATATTTTATATTTAGTCAATTATTTTTTTTATTGCATAGTATGACATTTACATTTCGTTGAACGATATCTTTTAACATTTGTTTCTTAATTAATGAATCATTTGCAAAGAAATGGTTTGCATGCTGATTGCTTATCTGTATGGAAGGCAACTCGAAAACCTAAGCCCAGTGCTCCGCTTGATGAAAAGACAGAAGAGATCATGGTAAATACTTATGTATCAACATCAAATTTTGTCGACGAATCTTAACTTTTTCTTTTTTTCTTTTATATTTACTAGACACACATAGATTCAAAGCTTTCGAAGTCAGAATCTAAGCGAACTCTTGAAATGAGAGAGGCGTTATTCAAAGAATTTTTTGGTAATGATAAGCATGGAAGGATGCGGACATATGGTACAGGCACATTGCGTACTGATGTCTTTGGTCATAGATCATCAAAAGTTCCAATTAATGTTGAAATGCAAAGTTTACACAATCAGTTAGGTGAAACACAAGAGCAATTACATCTTTAGCAGGGAGCACAAGAAGAATCAAATCGAGTTCAAGCTGAGCAACGAGTAAGCGAGCTTATATTTTTCTTTAAAAAATACTTTGTAAAGTGTTCAGTAGTTAGTTTGTTTGTTTGTTTCGTATTTTTATTTTTTATTTTATTTTTTTTTGAAACCAAGTGTTTTTTAGTTACAATTGCTAAGTTTGACTATTAATTATATGATGGCGGAGTTGAATAATTTTCGTGCTTTGTTGGAGAAGGCCGGTTTAATTCCTCCAATGTCAGAATAGGTACAAATATATGATTTGTGAATCTCTATGCACATGTGATAAAGTTTATTTTTTGTAATTGAAAATTGTATAATTTTAATTATTACAGGTTCAAGATGCTACTAGCGCAAGTCTCCAACCACATCAATCATCGTCGAATCAGGAATTTGGCTCTAACAATTAACTTACTCTATAAGTACTTATTGTTTTTTATATGTTATTATTTTAGGATTTTTCATAGTTAGACTTCAAATTGTTTTCGTAAAGGTATTGTTCTGTATTATTTTCAAGACATGATTGAGAAATAGTTCCCTTAACTTCATAGTTGGACTTGAAATTGTTCATTTTTTTGTTAGTCATAATTAGGGGTGGCAATTCGTGTCGGTGAGTCGTAAACGTGTCGTGTCATAAACAGGTCATGACCTATATAATGCAAACCCATTACATGACATGTTTATTAATCGTGTTAATCATTTTCGTGTCTAAGTGGGTCGTGTTAATTAACATGTGTATTCGTGCCACTCATTTATTAAATATTGTATTTAAAAATTTTATTTTATTTAAACTTTTATAATTTGGTTACTATTTTTTAAAATATATATGAATGATTAAATTCAAAGAAACATACTAAAATAGCCAATAAAATATAATGTGGTTATATATAGTTGTTAGTTTTACTTTACTTTTTAATTTAAGTTTTTATTACTCTTAATAATAAAGTAAAAATGACTCGTAATAATAACATAAACAAAATTATAAGAATCATCTAAAAAAATCTAAATTTTATTTTGGTGAAAAGTTTTATTTTTTCTTAATAAATAATTATTAATAAAATCTAAAACATAAATAACATATTAAAAGTAAAATGAACATTTCTTCTCAAATATAAAATAAAATATGATAAAAAGATGTTTATAAATAAACCATGCTATTAACATGCATTCAATATGGATGAATTTTGTGTCAATCTATTTATTATACCATATTTATTATTTATACATTATTTTGTAGTCGTGTTAAGCGAGTCATAAACGAGTTGAGCAGGTTGACATCTTAATGACTCGTTTATTAACCGTGTATAAACGTGTTAATATGTTTATGACTCAGACCCACTTAAGCCAAACCCACGACATGTTTATTATGTATCGTGTCGTGTCGTGTTAATCGTTTCATGACTCAAATTGTCAGCCCTAGTCATAATGATATGTTGTCCATGTTCAAGGCGTAGTTGAGAAATAATATTTCCTTCAATATATGGTATTATGTTGTGCGATAAATGCATATTTGACTTCCTTATTGAATAAAAAATGTTACATAAAATCTAAATTTTTAAGACATTGATGTTTAACAAGATCTCATAAATTTGTACTAGGTCAAGACTTTAGAATGAAGAAAGAATATTTATTATACATAGCTTTAAAACACTAAGAGAATGGTACTTTATACAAGTTATGCTTTTTTTATAATTGAACTACAAATTGTTACTGAGGCTATGTTGTTGTTGTTGTAAATTATCTTTGAAGTTTTTGACTTACGTGGAGACAATATTGATTTTTGTCATAGTTAAATATGTTATATGTAAGTGATGTTGAGACTTAAGTTTATTTAGACTTCTATTTGTAAAGGAATTGAAGTTATGTTTTATAATGGTGTATTCTACATATACAAGACATGATTGAGAAAGAATTTTTTGCTCTCATTAATAATACTATATTGTGGAACAAATGTATATGTATTTGGTTTCTCCATTGAATGATAAAGGTTCTGCCGTGCAATCTAAATTTATAAGACGAGAATATTTGAGGGGAAGTTCTGTCAAAATCTCATTAGAAATTTATGTCAAAGGTTATGACGTGCAATTTAAATGGAGTTGATAATATGTTGTTGTGGACTAGAAATTATTCCTTTAAAATTAGAGTATGTCATTCACTACTTTATTTTATTCTTAATTGTGTTCTATTATAGATTATAAGAGATTTTGGTATAATTATTGGTGTTGATATATCTATATATTGAGAAAGTGGTAGTTTTTTATGATTTTTTTATATGATATGTTTGAAGTGATTTTGACTTTTTGTGTGTTTGTTTTATAACTAATTGGAAGAACACACTAATTAGTACACAAATGAAAATATATCTTTGGAGTTTGGTAGAGATTAATAGAGTCATTAGCTACTATTTTATAAGACATATAAATAAAGTTTTAATGTTTAGTAAAAATAATATCATTAACCTATTGTCTTGATTATTTTCTTGTGTTTGCCTCAATTTTTTTTATTTGAGCTTTATCCCTATCATTTGTTAAGAAGATATAATGATTTTTTTTTTTTTTCGGGATATGATAACTTAAGTTTAATTAATAAAACTTTATGACTATCTTTTTTTATTTTTCAAGTTTTTGACTTACCGTGGAGACCCCCAGTTAATTTGGGACTGAAGCTATGTTGTTGTTGTTGTTGTTGTTGTTGTTGTTGTTGTTGTTGTGACTTACTGTGGAGACATTATTGATTTTAATCATAATTAATGATGTTATGCGTAAGTAATGTGAGACTTAAGTTTAGTTAGACTTTTACTTGCAAAGGGAATGAAGTTAATTATTGTACATATCCAAGACATGATTGAGAAAGATTATTTTGATCTAATCATACTATTTTGTGGAACAAATGTATATATAATGCTGCTCGATTGAATGAGAAAAGTTGTGACGTGCAATCCAAATTAGTAAGATGATAATATTTGAGGAGAAATTCTATCAAAATTTCATTAGAAATTTACGTCAAGCTTATGACGTGCAATCTAAATGGAGTGATACTTACTCTTTAAAATTATTGCTAATTGTTTGGATTAATTAAGTTTATCTTAATCACTCATTTAGAATTGCTATATTTGGTAAATTAATTTTCATTTAGTAGAACAATTTAAGTTTTTTCGTTCTTATTTTGATGCGAAAATCTTTTGGAAAGTCATGTTAATTCTAAGTCAGTGAAATAAAATTTATATTTGTTTGAATTTTTTTAAAGAAAATATATTTCATGCGTAAATGTATCTTTTATTAAGCAAAAAAAAAAAACTTAATGAATATTTTTTCTTATTTTATGCAGGTTGAAGTGACATCTTTCATGCATTGAGAACAATGAAACTACTTTTGATTTTGGGCTAAAAGGAATTGAGAAGATTTTACTCATATTCATGTAGTACTTTAGATATTAACTTTTGTTTTGGGAGACTATTGTGAACTCGTTGATTTTGTAAAACAAACACTTAGTTATAGTTAGTATATATGTATGCTTCTCTCTTAACAACTGAAAATTTGCAAACTTAATTAAAGTCTTCTACGTATTAATGTGATATGTTTGTTGTTTAGGACGTAAGATATATTTATTTGCAGACAAAGTTTGAATCAACAAGGAGTTTCAAAAATTACTTTGTTCTTACATACCTTTTTTTGTCACGGCAAAATATGTCACTTTTGATTTGTTGTGCAATTGCAGGATTATTTGTAGCGGATGAACTATCGTCACTTAAAAAATTTCGATGAGTTAATTGGTCGAAGCATATATCTATTTGTGATGGAAAATCATGAGTCACATAAACGATTTTTATGTCAAAAACATGTCCATCAAGAGTACTTTTTTGTGTTGATATACAATCCGTCACAATTGGACCAAATTTTTCTTTTGAAAATAAATTCATCAAAAATAATTGTCTTTTGTTACAGAAACAGTAGTATCACTAAAATATAAGATTTCGTCACTTTTGTTCTATTGTGTCGGTCCTGGTTGACACAAAAACCTTTGTCACGGCTGTATAAGTGACAAACAATTTTCCGTCATAACTCCGTCACAAAAGAACTTTTGTGACGGATTACTAATTTTAGTGACGGTCTTTTAGCCACCACAAAAAAAAAAATCCACTTTCTAGTAGTGACATATACATCACACTAAGAATTCATCACTCAAAAATATTATACCACTTAGTCCTCACACTGAGTATTCAGATCATGTACCGACTCTCAGGCCACGTCACTCTTCAATAACACTCATTCAAGACTAATTTACTATTAGCAAATTATGGGTCGTTACATTCTTTGTATACATTTCTCCCCCTTTTGATAACATCAAAAAGTGGGTATAGACTTTCCCCCAATCAATACGCATAAAGATGAATACAAAAAAAAGGCAATTCATCCATTCATGCAATTTTAGAAAACACATGGAGTAAGAGTCAAAAGGAATGTCATTCATCCATAAATGATAAGTCAAAGATAGACAATATTCATGGCATTACATTCACAAAAATATAAAAGATGAGACAATGTAGCGCAAGTAGAAATCGACGTAGGCATGAGTTAAAATTTTACATATAAAGTGCAAAAATGAACTTTCAATCATGTAATGACCTACATACTCCCCCTAACATGATTAGATTAGAGATCCCCTTTAACATATGCAACTCGATTTCCTAATCTCCTTGTAAGGCTAACGACTGGGGGTGCGATGGACCAACTCTCCTTGATGAACAACCCTGTTCAGAAGTCGAAGACTCGCAGTGTGATCGGCTAATGTGTTATCATATGAAGTGAGCCTAGCATTGATAGCATCAAATTAAGAAGATATGTACGAATGTTGATATGTAGCAAATGGAGGCATGTCATATGGAGGCAGAAGATCAAAATGCTGGAAAGATGGCTAAGATGCAGGTGGCGGTGGTGATGAGTGCTCCTGATGTGGCATGTGTTAGGGACTATGTTCTTCAATGTCAGCATCAAAATATATATCAGCATATGGGGGTTCATGGTCCTTTCCCTGATCTGTCTCCTGACCCATGTCATCTGCGTCAATGTCCGAAACTCCAATCATATAGATCACGCTAAGCGTAAATCGAATCTTCTAGTTTCGAGGGTTCCTAATCACCCAATCTCAAGTTTTGAGGAACGTCCTTACATCTAACCCATGTTTGAGTGGGTAGGTGGTACTTGTAGACCATTTTCTGCAGGTTTGATTCACTCAACCTGTCAATTACCAACTTGGGTAAGTCTCCTAATACAAGGCATAGACTTCGAAGTGTTCTATGTAGAGAATATGTAATGAAGGAGGAGATGCGGTAAGCTCAAATTTGCTTTCGTCATGATGGCACACAAAACATAAAAGTCAATATGAGTGACTCGGTTCTTGTTCCCACCGCGCGACATCAACACTTTCATAAGAACCTTGTGAAGCAAGTGCAGGATAAGCTCTAAAGTCGTGAGAGTGGAGGGAACAACCGTCGTATCCACAAGATGGCACATAACATTGTAGCCTTCAAGTCTATCGTACTCTGCATGGTGGATGGTATCGAATAAAGAAATAGTGGCATCATGAAGGAACATTAAAGATGTGTGCAAGCCGTGTCGGAGTGAGGTGAATCTCCTCGGCAACTCGAGACTTCCAAGAGAAGTTTGACGACTCCTTCAAGTTTGTGTAGAAGACTCGCACAAGTGGCTCAAGTAGTACCACTTAAGCTCAAGAAACGATGTCTAACCCATTCCATCAAAAAATGAACGACGTGGTAGGTCGACCTTATCAAAGAATTCCACGTTCAAGATGATCGTTGTCACTATCGTTTTACCTATGTATCGCTCATTGATGGGTTCCAAAACACTTGGAACTTCGTCGCTCGGTTGTGTGGTACGCCTCCTTTGGTTGGTGGAGCAAAGGATTTGAACATCCGATGGGGTGTTCTCTAATGATGTAGGAGCATTGGATCGATGTGAAGCTCGGGATGAGGAAAGTTTGAGGCGTCATCCGATGACTCACTAAGCACCAAATGGTGTTTGGCACAAGTTCCCGTCGATTGTGAAGCCATCTTAAATGTCCTCCTTGTATTTGGCATTTTGTCAAACACCTTGTGTGCACCAACTTGGGATTTGATTTTTGAAGATTAAGGCCCGATTCAAGCACAATGGGAGATGGAGGGAGGCAAAAGGAAGTGTAATGAATAATTTCCAATAAAAAATCAATGGAAAAATAGTAGGGTAGGTTAGTTGAGAATCGGGCGAAGTTGGGAAGAAAATATAGCATAAACAGAATCTCTCGAGTAGGCTATTAAAAATGCCTACCCCGACGCTGGAGCGTGCTCCACGTTTACGTGGGGCGCACTCCCATGTCTAGGTTTCAAACCCCCGATTCAGGCTCCCTGGAGCACGCTTCAGCTCCCTGAGGAGCGTGTTCCATGGCAGATTTCTGAGTTTTTTTACCTTCAGAATATTTGCCCCAGGGATGCACTAATCTCATGAATGACTGTTCATGAGTTTATTTCCCATCTAGGACACGTTCCTAACCTAGGACTCATTCACCACACCTTAATTATCATGCATCAATATATCACCTAAGTTCACTCATGCTCCAAAGTGAATCTAATTCACTCTATGAATCATGGACTTTGGATTTGATAAACTTGGCCTCAATGAGTGTCTCGTTCGATACCCATGCCTTTATGTGAAGTTTGTTTCTAGAATAAGTCTTATTTGGTTTATGGGATGCTTTGAACTTCATTAGTTGAGATTCTAAGTGTAGACACTTATGTTTCTCTAGGTCAAGCTCTAATTTCATTTCCTGTTTCTCATTGCTGGCATTTATTACCAATTTTGTCCATCCATCTAATTCTTCTTGAAGACCTTGATTTTGACTTTTTCAATTCATGTTCTCTTCAAAAATGCTCTCATTTTTCTAAAGACTCTTATCAAATATATATTGAAGAGTCATCACCTCATATAATGCAAGTTGAATCATGTTCTTGAAGTTCTCATTCTCTTTAACGAGATTGTCCAAGTCTAGTTCAAGATTCTTGCTCAAAGTGGAAAATTCATCAAAAAAGGAATCATGAAGGCAATCACTATTAGTATATGAATCAATAATAGAATTCCTTTCATGAACACGAGAGTGCATAGACCTATCATTATCATTATCACGATTTTGCACATTAGAATCCATAGATCTAAGATCTTCATGCATGTGAGCATCATTATCATCATGTGTAGCAATATGAATATGTTCATCAAGAAGAGATAAAGGAACAAGAGAGTCACTAGATGACAATAAATTATCACACTTGCTAGGATACAATGTGAAGATAAAATCATGACAATCACTATAAATCTCTTCTAATTTTCTCCATATTTCCGTAGATGAAATACATGAAGAAAGTCTAATTTTAATGTCAACAGGAATGCTAGAAAGGAGAATATGTCTAATTTTATCATCAAGTCTCACAAGCCTCGTTTTTTCCCTATTCCACTTTTTCTTTGGCTTAGGCACTTCAACATTATTCACGATTCTAAAATGCCCCCATATCTTATGTGATTGGGCTCAAATGTATGTTATAAACCTAATCCTTCAACTTCTAAAAACAAAATCCCTAAGCATAGGTGGAATGGTAGCATCAACACTGAAAGTCGTGGCCATTGATCTTTAGCTCCACGATGTGAATCTGAATATGAAGAGCACCCGCTCTAATACCAATTGAAAGTCACCCCAAAGGGGGTGAATTGGGTGTAATGGCCAATTTAAACTTTACAACTTTCTTTGCAAATCTTCTAAGTTCACTTTCAAAGTCAAGCTAAATGAGCGCGTGTAGTAGTGATAGCAATAGTCATGTGTCAGAATGATTCAAGTGAGTTGAAACTGCTACATTATAAGAAGAAAGTAGAAGATATGGAAGTACACAATCAATTTATAGTGGTTTGATTCCTCGAATCTACATCCACTACTTAACCTCCCAAGTTAAGACTTTGAACCAACAATTATATTTCAATAAGTGAACAACCCTTCATTGTCAAATAAATAAAAAAAAAAGAAAAAAACCCTAGAGCACGCAAGCATAGTGTGCCTAGTCTCCATTAGGTCTTTTACAATTGCTTTATCGTAATAAGGACTTTTACAACCACCTAGCCTCAACTAGGAATTTAACTTGCCTAGATCAACTAGGACTTTACCTTGTCTATTCCCCAATAGGCTTTACAACTCCTATACACCAATAGGATTCACAACTTGGTCTATTCACCAATAGACATTACAACCTTTATAAATTAAAAAATGATTTGCCGCTTACGACTAGTAAAGCGGTATAAGATGTTATTCTCTCACAAGCCAAATGTAATCCTAAGATGAAGACAATGCAAGTGAGACTTTGCCAGTTGAGATGCCTAGTAAATCAATTTTATAGGCTAGCTCTCAATATTAAAACCAAATATATATATATATATATATATATATATATATATATATATATATATATATATATATATATATAAAAACTTTAGTTGGTTCCAAAAGTGGCTAATTGATACAACAAAGTAAAATACAAGTTTAAGCTCAAGTTGTGCAATCAATACCTCGAGTTACAAATAGGTTTAAGATTAAGAACAAAACAATCGTAAATATGTTGTCAAAACAACATAAGCATGAAACTACAAACACCAATATATATAAAATACGAGTTGGTTTCAAGTAAGTTCAATGCACTATGAAGAATCACAACTAAGCTCAAATAAGTGCAATCAAAATCTCGGGTTTATACAAAATCAAGATTAAGTTCAAAACTCTTTTTTTAGTGGTGTTTCACACACACTTCAAAGAAAAATAGCCATTATAAGTATAGGTTAGACTTTGTGTTTTTCTAGTTTCGCATGCACAATAGTTGTCAAGGTCCGTTTCACTAAGTCTTGACTTAACCTAATTACCTTAATTAGGCACCTAAACCACACAATCAACTTTGCACCTTAAAATACTTTTCATTTTAAATCCTTAATAACGCTCCAAAACATCCTTTATATATTCAATAGACCTCATTTCATGATTTGTTTAATTGGAGCAAATTAGGAAATCACATGGAGTAGTATCCATAGTTTATAAAAAATTTGGCAGCACCTGTTATATCCGAGAATTTGATAAACTTGATTAGGATGCTAATTAAGTATTTTCGAGTTCAATTTGTGATTTAAGTATCCAAGGTGGGACACATATTACAGATCGGAGATCATAAGTTTAAATATTATTTTTGTGTGTTGCATGCCTAGTGGATGTAATATATGTTATTTTGTCGCGAAGTTAGGATGTGTTGAGGTGTATCCTCAATTTTTCATATTCGTGCTTGCAAATACGTGTCTTAAAGGCACAAGTGAAAATAAATTAATAGTCGTTCGAAAACTAATGAATCAAGTGTTAATCTCCGCGTGAAGATTTTGCCTCGATTTACGTGTAAGTAGAGATCGATGGCAATGTGAAATGAAAATGAAGTTGGTGCAAGACCTTGCCACGAGTTTCGAATCAATTGGTGGTGGTCGAGGTCGAGATTGAGTCTAAATTGGTGCAAGTTTGGTTTAGTATGGCAAGAGAATTGGTTCATAAGGGTTCAATATGTCGTAGACAATGTTAAGATTTTTAAGGTTTTGGTATGACCAAAACCAGTGTTACGAACATTTTATGAAGATTAACTATTTTGCCAAGAGTTTGGTTCAATTCGGTGAAAAAACGAATTGAAAATAAGCACCGAAAGTTAAAGCACGTAAAAAATAAGAATTTCATGAACAAATAAATAAATAAAAAAATTAAGCTCCTGGCAAGCAGCTGAGGGTTTATATAAAAAAGAAAAAGAAAAAGAAAAAAATGAAATGAATCATTTCATTTTTTCAATAGAATAAATTGTTGTTGTTCGTTCTCTAAACCTTCTCACTCGGGTTTTCACTCCATAAGCTCCCTACATCCGATTTTCGTCCAGTTTCTTTCCACAAAACGGTATAGCATTGTGAGATGATCGGTTCGAGCTAATTTTCTGCAGTGGAAACAATGTATTCGACTCGCAATTTTGCAAATTGTCAATTCAAGGCATTTTCCTCAATTCGATTTGAATTGTAACGATCCCTTCTCCAAATAAGGGCACCGTCCGGCCTAATCCCTTAATTAAACCCTAATCCCCCTATAGGACCTAACAAGGAATTAGTCAGCCTTATTTAAACACCTACCAATTATGATATCATCTACAGTTAATTAAATAGTTCTAATTACTAACTTATGGTTGTCTATAAATCAGAGTTATTTTAAATTTTCTATTTATCAAATTATTCAGCGGAAGTCTTCTTAAGTTACCGATGGACATAAGACCTAACCTATTGTGGAAAAACCAAAAAATAAAGATCACATGCATATATAAACAAAAGTGGTGATATATATAATATGTATTTGGTCAGATGTTCATATCACTCAACCCAAAAGTAAAATATCATGTATGTAGAAAATGTAATACAAAAGAATGCAAAATGTACAAAAATTTGTCGTAGCAATTCTTCACTGGCTCAGAGGTAGTCACAAATCTTCTTTTTTTCTGGTCTACTACTCGGCTGATCTGCACCCACCGTCACAAACTAGACGGTGAGTACATGAAATTATTTAAGTAATACTGAGAGACATTGATCCACATTCTCAAATAGGCAACAAGTATCAAATGACATAATTTAAATAGCAACTATGCTGAAAGAAACATCATGCAAAGAGATACTTGAGTTAACCAAATATGAAACTGACTCAAGGCTAAGTAGTAATGGATTAGGGTCACTCGGTCGTGATCTTCATCACATCAGCCTGTCCACTAGAAATTGAGCTCTGTTCTAAATCATTTCATTACAAATTGAGCTATATATCATAATTTCAAAAAATCGTACTTACAATTACGCCTCTTCTATTCCAAGTGAATTAGTCGTCATCGAAATGTATACTTACTAACATGCCCAAGTTTTAAAATTCGTCATGTTCACCCACATTATTCTTGCGCCAACAAACCCTGAGGTCTGGTTACCTCATTCGAGGCATGTTACCCCGTGTGTCATGCAAGGTAGTGGAGAAATTCTCTAACATCCCGAAAAGTCTAGTGACCCCCGTATAAAAGCTGAATTTCTATCATCAAATTACCCTAACCACAAGAACCACTTTCAATTTCAAAAATGTCTCGGTAATAGAATCCAAAAGATGTAACTGCATACTAACGCACAAAGGATTAGAGTCAAAATAAACAAACTAACCTAATAGCATGCTACACCACTGACTTCCAAACACAACAATCAACATGACAAAGTATAAGAATCGAAATCAATGATATACATAACAGAGTATGTCATGAGGAACATTATAAAATGAGAACTGAACAAGTCATAGCATATGGATTTCAAAGGCAATTCAATTCGAATAACTGAGAATAAATAAATAAATGGAATGAAATGTAAATAAATGTCTCAATCAGTTTACTTACATACACAACGATTTCTAAGCTATCCTGTTTTTCGTCGCGTCAATGTACACACCTAATACCCCATAACATCTCCTTCAGGGTCCTAACATTTGACAATTATCAATTTAGCGTCAAGATTAATTATTTGAATTTCCTAAATTGATCGAAATCGAATTCGAGACCAATTTGCCAATTTCGCGCTTTTCAAAGTAAAAATCACGTAAAAGTCCCGTCCGAAATTTTGAATATTTTATTTTTCATAGAAATTTATCAATTTATATTTATTTTGTCAAAATATAATTTTTCAAAAATTTTCCTAATTTTTTTGGAATTTTTCTGAATTTTTTTTCTATTTTCTGAATTTCTTTTTATTAAAAATCAGTTTAATTTAATTAAATAACTAAATATATATTATTTAACTGGGGTGGGTCCGAGTTACCCGACCCTGTCCGGTCGGACCCTGGTTAGTCTAACTTGCTCCCCTCGGGTCAACTCGACACACATGGGAACCCCCTTCCCCAATCTTCTTCTTCCTCGCGACTGCCGCTCGTTAAAAAAAAATTCTATTTCATTGGGGTTGGGCGTCCATCCCTAACCCAAGGTTGGGTTTCCTATGCAGGGGAGACTACTCCCCTACCCTCCTTAAGCTCGGACAAACTGTCATGGCAGTTCGTCCGGGTCTCCCACCTCGGACCAACAAAAACACCGAACAGCAACAAAACAAACAACAACGGAAATCCAACTCACCTTGCTCACCTTCGAGCTCGGTCTCTCTCCTTCTTCTCCTCCTTCTCCCTCTCGGTTTCGTTTTTTTTTTTTTTTTTGTTCCTACTTGTTGTGATGAAATGAAGAGGAGATAAGGTGGACTTGAGATTAAATGTTTGATGTCCTCAAGATTCGCGCAACATGAATCTTGAGGCAAACCCAATCATTCACTCATATTTCCACCACCTTATATGTTTGATCCGAACTTTCTCGAGTCTCGCAAAATGCATATCTTGAGGCAAATCTAATGCACATTATTTTCTTTTACAAACTATGGGCCCATTAATGATGTGGCCACATTATAGCCACTAAACATCTATCATTTTTCATTTTCATTTTTTATGCAATATAATTTAACTAGTTACACTTACCCCACGAGCTGCTATCTCGAGCTCATGTCGGCACGTGACTCGAGGCGCGTCCCCGCTCGTCTCGGTATCTACATACTCGTAAATGACTTAGTAGTCTACACATATACAGTACACTAGGCATACAACACAACAAATATAACATTTACCTCGGTCATCGTGCCTCGGTAGTGACACGTATCTCGCAGCGGGTCCCACATCACGGGTCATTTTGTCCTGATTAAGGAATTAAACGCGTATTAATTATTTAGGCCGTAACATGAATTCTCACGATTTTTTGATTTCTCTTGCGGGGTTTTGATAGAAATTGGTATGGAGTGATGTGAATTAATGTATTGGATTGATGTGCACCGATTTGGAATAAATCCCACTAATGTAAGCTAGGGTTTTGATGAGTTGAACTAATGTGATCCAATTGATAATTATTTTAGAAATGTTTGTAGAGTTGATATTGATTGAAATTGGGTTTTTGGATGAATAGATTATTGGTTTTTATCCAATTTGACTCAACAAGCTGTGGGAATATTATGATGTTGGAATCGAGTGGTTTCGTGGTGTTTGTTGTCGAGTTTTGAAGATTCAATTGCAAAAATATTGATTTGGAGAAGTTTTTAGTTCAAAATAAAATAAAGTTTGTCTAGTTGACAAGTCATATTGAAAAATTCATAAATTCTCCGTCAGTGATCCAATTTGAGTTTTCTTAGAGTCTATGGAAAATATGACATACATACTACAAGTTCCTTTTAGGTCATCATGAAAAATATTGAAATTTTAAAGGATAAAAAGTTACCTAAAGTTAGCTAGTTGAAAGTCGGTTGAAACAGTTATATAAATTAATATTTTTGGAAATTGTTATCAAGCGTAATTTGGCTGCAGTTTTCATTAGGTTTCATGATTTGGTTTCACTTGAAACTTGACCCATTATATAATTGGGTATGCATGAAAGCTATTGGATCCATTTTCAAGGTGATCTGACGCTCCGAGAACCCCAAAAATTCCACTCAAAGTTGGTTTGGTTGTAAGTAAACCCTACAATGATCATTACTATTGATTGAATATATTTGCACCTGTAATTGTATCATAGTCTGCATTGCATTTTATCATTCTTGGTCATACATACATAGAGTGAGTGAGGGGATAAGCTTGTTTTGGAGTCCGGTTTGTTTGAAACTAGGTTCCAGTCATGCCTCTAGAGTCTAACGCTGATAAGTTAACTCTACATTTCATTATCTCTTAATGTTGTCTATGTACTATTTTTGGAAGTCGACGTTTGATTATAGTTAGAAGACCATGAGTGAGTAGATTGCATGTCATGTTGATGCATATATCTTATTGTTTATTTGAAAATGCAATTGCATGTCACCGTGTATCGGACTAACAATTGCATGAGTACAGATCAATGTAGGAATTTACTTACCTGACATCTTGAGTTGTTTTTAATGTATCAGATTTTGTATGGCAACAAGGGGAGAGTGGACAAGACTCGAAGATTGTGGTGATTATTTTCACAAATTAAAGTAAATTCTTATTTTAAATTGTTTATATTTATTGTTTTGAAATTCTTGGGGTGAGTGTAGGACGCGAAGTTTATTTGAATGGTTATAAGAGTCTCTTAAGTTAGTTTAAAATATGTTGAGAGATTTATTATTCAATTTTGGTTTATTTGAGATTGTGAAGTTACGATTAAGTTCTCGGAGACACTAAGTCGATTCATGAATTTGAATTTGATATATATTATGAACGGCGGGGAGTTGTGAGTCCTTCAAGGCCTCTCCCCAATTCTATTGTCTATTAGGTAAATTTTTCGGTAGCACAGAACACGAAGTTTATTTGAATAGTTATGAGAGTCTCCTAAGCTAGTTTTTTTTTGGTGAATTTCTAAATTAGTTTAAAATACATTGAGAGGCTTATGATTCAATTTTGATCTATTTGAGATTGTGAAGTTATGATTAAGCTATTGAAGACTCTTAAGCTAATTCATAAATTTGAATTTGATATATATTATGAACTGTGGGGAGTTGTAAGTCCTTCTAGACCTCTCCCTAATTCGGCTATCTATAAGGTGAGTTTTTCGACAAACCATTTTTTTGAGAGGTGCTACCAAAGTTTTTATTAAATACAGACATGATTTCTGAATTTGCTCCAATAAAATAAATCATGAATTGAGTTTCATTGAGGATAAAAATTTAGTTTTGGAGCTTGTAAAGGATTAAAATAATTATTATTTTAAGGTCAAATTTAAAAGAACGGATTAGGCTGACTAAATTATCAAGAGATTAAGGTAATCTAGACCTATCAGTCATCTTAATGACGAAAGGGCCGACAAACTTGGTATCTGAGCCTAGGGTTGGCTTAATTGAGGATAAAATTTAGCTAGAAACCAAATAGTGATTGAGCACAATTAGTTGGGAAGTGACCGTGTGCTAGGGGTATTTGAAGTAGATAATTAAAAGAGAGAATAGACTTACGCAACAATGACTGAGCGTAATTGGATGTGAAATAGATTTGTGAAATCTGAATTCACAAAAGGTGTTGTAAGTAGTTTGATACTAATATAACTAATGAAAGTATCAGTAATAAAATCAATAGGAAATTGGTTGGAAGGGAAGTCCAAATGATTCAGGTATGTAAGTACTAAACATGATTTCTTGAAAATCGAAAGTATCGAACTATTACAATTATAAAACGCTCAGGAAAATATTAAAATAGTCTTTACAAGGAAAAATGAGCCACATGATTTTGAAACTAAAAATTGATTAGACAAACTGAATTATGGCTAAAAATCACAATGGGATTGTGATATGATCAAATCAAGTTGTTTAATTCGGTTTCTATGAAAATATAATACTTTGAAGCAAAGTATTGTCTCCTTTCCAAAACAAAACTGAAAACAAAATTCGAGTAGAACCACAACTGAAAATAATCAAATGACTTCTAAAAAGAAGTACTGAAATTTTTGAATGTTTATTATTCAAGTTATTTATTCAAAAGCGACGTTGAGTATGTAATTCTATGACTCGAATAAAGAATTGATAAAAAAAAATGAAAATACAGGAGTGAGAAGTAATCTTTGTTAACATTAGATTAGTAGTTGTTATGAAACAAAGATTAATAAAAAACTTCTAACTTAAAAAATGAAAAGTGTAGTAATAAGATTAACGTGGAAGAAGTTAAGGTATTGGGGAAATAGTCTAATAATAGTTTAGATTAGCTATTAAACATCAACACAAGTGATTGTGTTTTGAGATTCAAAGTACCTAGTATTCACTTCTTACGACATTAAGTTATGGCGCTTATCACTAAAACCTAAAATATAATAAATGAAGATATAGGTGTACTGATTGACAATCGGTAAGCAATTTTTATATGAAGTCAGTATGAGTTCATATATCGTGAGAATTTTCATTGATATAACTTACAGGATTGAGAAAAACATCCTTTAAGAGTTTGATTCGTTGTTAAGTTAATCAAGGTATTGGAAATTCAAATTCTTTTATCACTTCAGTTGAACGACAATGGACAAATGAATTCATCAAAAGTAATTTGAAGAACAGTAAGATACAAAGTTATCTTACATAGTCTCTTGCAAAGTACCGAATTTCTTTTTGAGAAAAAGAAAAATCGAGAAATCCAAGACTAATGGAAACAAATTAAGGCAATAACAAACGGTAGAACTATTTGAGTTGTAAAATTTCTCTGTTTCGAATAAAAAATAGTTAAGGAAGACTTTAATTGATTGAATGATCATAACAAGCCATATTATCCTTAACTAAGTTTTTGAAAAGAAAAAATGTATAAATTATCTTTCGAAGTCAAGATTAAGGAGTTGTAAGTGGCATAGTTGTTGAGTGAAAGTCATGGTAAGTTTATAAAAGGACCAAGATTGAAATCGATGTGATAATAGCTAAGATTGACAAAAACCGAACATAATAAACTGTGTATAAAATAAAATGAGACATAGAGATGACTTGTGACTGATGGAAGTGACATGAACGGACTCCTTTAATCAAGGCCAAACACTGAATAGTTAAAGTCTGAGTAACTCCGTTTCATAATCATGATTCATTCACAGCATAGAAGATCGGTGTGACGTCCACTATCTTTGAATAATCGAATGAATTGATGATAGTCAGAATAAAATAGTCTATAAAGTTTCGTTAGAGTCAATTGGGAGCTTAGTATAAGTAACTAAATGGTGAAGACATTCACACATACATATGAAAAAGGGAATTTCAGGTCAACGAGTCCCGATAAGACTTAGGATATCAAACTATAAGTTTGATGAAACTCAGTTTATCTTCATAAGGATCTTATAAGAAATCAAACTCCAAATGTTGAAAGTTTGAACCAAAGTAGTATATAGCAAATATCAATGAATATGTTGAACATTGGTTCAATTGTAGTGCTACATCACGTGATTAGTCAGTGGTGAAATTTTAAAGCACTAGTTATTATAAATTGGTGTTGATATAAGATACTTGAATGAGAGTGAAAATACAAATGAAATGAAAAGATATGCACAGTTTATAGCTCAATTAGTCAGTAGTATCCTTGATGGGTTGAAAATATTGAATAGAGAACAGTGTATCTGATTGCGTATGTTTGAAGAATTGAATATTCTTCTATCATATTGAGCAGAGGCAAATAGAGATATCTTATTTATAACTTGCATGAAATACAAGTTAAAAGATATACAATGAGAGTATAATCATTAAATATGTCGATATCTCTGTTTAAATATGTATGTCTGCTCAAATTAAAGATAATTGTCTCTATTCAGGTAATGAAAGTAGTCTAGTAAATAGAAATAACTGAGATTGATAAGTAATTGAATGGAATGAGATTATTAGTAAACTCATGGATAGAAAATGATTTGACGAAGGTAGAAAATGAGTTCATTTTTAACTAGTCAAAAGAAAAGTTAAGTGAATTAGCTGACAAGTTGGAATTAACAATTGCTTTCTAGTTCACAAGATAAATAATATTGTAAGTAGACATTTAGAGAATGAGTGAGAGTCGCACGATGTGTCAGGTTTCATTTACTAATTAGATTGTAAATTGAGATTTCTTGTCTTAGGATGACATATATAATTAGAGATTTATAGTCATAGGATGACTTCTGTAATTTCAAATTTCTATTGAGAAACTCTGGAAATGATGATAAACCAAATAGACACACAACTCTACTTTGAATCTAATATTGTGCTCAAGTATTATTTACATCACTTATATTTTATACTGATGATAGTCTAAGAATTGATTTATCGACAATTCTAATAAGGGATGATTAATGATCGAAATATAAATTTGGGATGTGTACTAGAGTTTGATGGATATAGAAAGAATTATCAACGATTTATAGAATTGTTATTAGTTATGAATAAGGAGTGCCATATAAAAAGCAAGATGGGTTAAGTCTTAATCTATATAGATGTTTGAATGCAATTTAAGGCATGGAATATGAAACAAACGTTATTAGATATTCTACAAAGCTGATTGTTAACTTGTTAGAAATTCACAAATTGCCCGAATTGGCAAAGCAACAGAGAAAATTTTTCTTTAATCCAATAATTTGGAAATGAAAAGTTGAAATGGTTATGATCTCTACCATCAAGTTGTTCATTACAACGAAAGTGATTGAATCCACTTAACGATTCACCTTGGAAATGATTTTAACATTTTTGAATTGAAAAAGTTATCAATGAAGATTCATTTTCTCATATCTCTTTTAATTAGTTGGAAACAATGTGATATCCGAGAATTTTGTAAACTTGATTAATATTCTAATTAAGTATTTTCGAGTTTTATTTGCGATTTAAGTATCCGAAGTGGGACCCACGTATTACGAACCGAAGATCATAAGTTTATATATTATTTTCGTGTATTGTATGCCTAGTAGATGTAATGTATGTTATTTTGTTGCGAAGTTGGGGTGGGTTGTGGTATATCCTCAATTTTCCATATTCGGGGTTGAGATTAAGTCTAAATTGGTGCAAATTTGGTTTAGTATGGTAAAAGAATTGGTCCATAGGAGTTCAGTATGTCGTTGACAAAGTTAAGGTTTTTAGAGTTTTGGTGTAACCAAATCAGTGTTATGAACATTTTATGAAGATTGACTATTTTGTCAAGAGTTTGATTAAATTTAGTGAAAAATAAAGTAAAATAAGAATTTTTTAAAATTAATAAATAAAAAAATTAAGCTACTGACCAGAGTTGAGGGTTTATATATAAAAGGAAAAGGAAAAAAATAAATAAATCATTTCATTTCATTTTTTCAACAGAACGAACTGTTGATGTTCGTTCTCTAAACCCTTTCACTTTGATTTTCACTCTGCGAGCTCCCTACATTCGATTTTTGCCCAGTTTCCTTCCGCAAAACGGTAGAGCATCGTGAAACAGATAGTTTGAGCTAAGTTTCTGCAAGGGAAATGAGGTATTCGACCTGCAATTTGGTAAATTGTCAATTCATGATATTTTCCTCAATTCAATTTGAGTTCTCGCAATTTTTTAATTTCTCTCACAAGGTTTTGATAGAAATTAGTAGGGATAGTTGTGAATTGATGTATTAAGTTGATGTGCATCGATTCGAAATAAATCCCACCAACGTGGGTTAGGGTTTTGATGATGAATTGAACTAATGTGACTCTACAGGCTATATGAATATTTTGATGTTGGAATTGAGTGGTTTCGTGGTGTTCATTGTCGAGTTTTAAAGATTTAATTGCAAAAATATTGATTTGAAAAAATCTTTCAGTTCAAAATAAAATTAAGTTTGCCTCGTTGACAGACCATATTGAAAAACTCATAACATCTCCATCAATGATCCAAATTGAATGTTCTTAGAGTCTATGGAAAGTATGAAATGCGTACTACAAGTTCCTTTTAGCTCATCATGACAAATATTGAAGTTTTCAAGATTAAAAAGTTACTCCAAGTTAGCTAGTTAAAAGCCAATTGAAATAGTTATTTAAATTAATATTTTTGGAAATTGTTCTCAGGTGTACTTTGGTCGTCATTTTCATTGGATTTCGTGATTTGATTTCGCTTGAAACTTGACCCATAATATAATTGGGTACACAGGGAAGCTATTAGATCTATTTTCAAAGTGATACGACGCTCCGAGAACCCTGAAAATTACACTCAAAATTGGTTTGGTTGTAAGTAAACCCTACAGTGATCTTAACTATTGATTGAATATAATTGCACATGTAATTGTATCATAGTCTACATTGCATTTTATCATTCTTGGTCATGCATACATAAAGTGAGTGAGGGGGATAAACTTGTTTCGGAGTTTGGTTTGATTGAAACTAGGTTTCAGTCCTGCCTCCACACCGACTAGTGAGACTAGCGGAGTCTAACGCCGACAAGTTATTTCTGCATTTCATGATCTCTTAATATTATCTCTATACTATTTTTGGAAGTCAACGTCTGATTATAGCTAGGGGACAGCGACAGAGTGGATTGCATGTTATGTTGACGCACATATCTTATTGTTTATTTGGAAATGCAATTACATGTCTCCATATATCAAACTAATAATTGCACGAGTACAGATCAATGTAGGAATTTACTTACTCGACGTCTTCAAGTTGTTTTTTATTATGTCAGATTTTGTATGAAAACAAAGGAAAAGTGGACAAGGCTCGAAGATTGTGGTGATTGTTTTCACAAATTAAAGTAAATTCTTGTTTTAAATTGTTTAATTTATTGTTTTGGAGTTTTTGGGGTGAGTGTAGGACGTGAATTTTATTTGAATGGTTGTAAGAGTCTCCTAAGTTAGTTTAAAATACGTTGAGAGGTTTATGATTCAATTTTAGTCTATTTGAGATTGTGAAGTTATGATTAAGCTATCAGAGACTCTAAGTTAATTCATAAATTTGATTTTGATGTATATTATGAAATGCGGGGAGTTGTGAGTCCTTCTAGGCCTCTCCTCAATTTTGTTGTCTATTAAGTGAATTTTTTGGCAAACTACTTTTAGGGGAGGTGCTGCTAAAGTTTTTATTGAATACGGACATGACTTCTAAATTTGCTCCAATTGAAAAAATCATGAATTGAATTTCATTGAGGATAAAAATTTAGTTTTGGAGCTTGTAAATGATTGAAATAATTATTATTTCAAGGTCAAAGTTGAAAGAACGGATTAGGCTAACTAGATTATCAAGGGATTAAGGTAATCTAAGTCGGTCAGTCGCTTTAATGACGAAGGGGCTACAACACCTCCCCTAAAAGTGGTCTGCTGAAAAATTTACCAAATAGACAGCAGAATGGGGAGAGGTCTAGAAAGGCTCACAACTCCCCGCAGTTCATATATATATATATATATATCAATTTAAATCATTTAAACTAACTTAAAGTCTCTGATACCTTATTTACAATTTTACAAACCCAAAATAAGCCAACACTGAACCATTATGGTCTCAAAACTACTTTGAGACATTTCATAAGGATCTTATCACCTTACTAAGGTGTTTCACGCCTTACACTCACCTTAAAGCCCAAAACAATACATAAAAATGGTTTACAACATAGAAATTAAAACTTTAAAAAGCATTCACCAAGATTTTCGAGTCTTGTCCATTCTTACTTGTATTCACTGAGAATCGAACATCATCAAAAGCAACTTGAAAATGTCAGGTAAGTAAACTCCTACACTGTTTTGTACTCCTACAAATATTAGTCCTAATATGTGGAGACATGTAATTGCATTTCCAAATAACAGGAAATTTATATAGCAACGAGAAACCCTTTCATTACTATTTAAGGTTCAGAAACAGACTGACCGACCTAAGAATGAACCTAAAATAGTAATGGAAGTCCAATGCATGATTTCAGGAATCAACATTGCCCGCTTACAGATTTACTTGCATCTAGTCTTTTTCATCTAGACGGGATACCTAGCAATCAACTAGCTTTACTCGCACCTAATTTTTTCACCTAAGTCGGATACCTGATCGAGACTGAACATGATAATGTCACTCGTATGCCATGAACGCATGACCAAATATAATGCGAAATGCAATGCAGACTAATCACAAATGCAGGTACAAAGATAAATCATTAAATAGTAGAGACCACTGTAGGGTTTACTTACAACCAACCAACTAAAAATTTATAGCGAAGCCTCAATCACGCGTTCCCAGACTTTAACGTACTTTCATGTCTTATTAAATCATAAATTTCACATTTTAGAGTTACAGCTTAATTTCAATACTACAAAACTATTTTCAAGTCATAACAGAGTTCCAAACAACTATAAACTTTGATAACTCTTTTTACAATATCCCACGCATTCTTCACACCTCTTTTCCATGCTTAATCCTCTAAAAAAGTTCTAACCCATTTATTTATTCCAAATAGGGTCTTAACCTTTTTGTGGGACTTCCAAAAAGAATTTATAACTCACCAATGAATTCCTAAATGGAGTTTGTAACTCAATTGTCAAATCATAGGCTATGCCTATTTCAAACATTGACTATAAACCTTCAAATGAGTCCCAATTGAACTCATTTTACCCACCAAACAATGCAATTCCTCATACTTAACCATACACAATAAAATGAATCGTGATTTCTTTATTCTACCAAAAAAACCATGTAATTCGTCTCTACAAAATCATCCTAAAACGTTAATCATCTGATTTGATTAATCAATAGTTCAGTTACTTAGTTGTTGATCACTATCTCAATTTGGTTCACCTAATGGATGGTCCCCTTGTGATCACATGTCACATAACACATCCCTTCCTCCTAACACTACTCAAGGTGAGTTAGTCATATTGAAACTCTACATTAAGAGACAGTGTTATTAACGAGTCTTACCACATGTTTTGTCAAAAATTCTCTTCCAACACACTTAAACCAAGCTTAAGGCTTCTTTAAGGAATAGATCTCAAACAAACCAATTAATATAACTTACTAATTATAAATCCTTAATGCTCAGCCATGCCTTGGCCATGACTTTGCCTGCCACAAGGCTCGGCCATGTCTTCCTTGACATAGCAGGGCATAGACCTGCCCTTAATGACATGGCCTTGCTCGGTGCAAGGGCTATGCCCTGCACAAAGCAAACCAGTCCCTCATTCCATCAACAACGACAACACCAACAACAAAATAGTCACATCCCCTTTTCTTCATCGTTCTCACCTCCCTTTCCAATTAACTTATAACAATAACAAATTAAATCAAAAGCCTCAACAACTCACCTTAATCCATGATTTATTCCCCTCTGCACTTCTGCCATCCATTACCGTTACTGTCGAGAGGAAGAGAGAAGGCCTTGAGCTCGTTTTGGGACAATGATTAGAGAGAGAACAACCGAGAGTGGAGAGCACAGAGGGAAACGACGACGAGCAGAAATACAACGCAGAAAAGGGAGTTTTGAGGATCGTCTTGCAACCGTAGGTGAGAAGAACGATTTTAATGAGCAGAGGGAGAGAGCTCACTGGAATGAGAGGGAACGTCCAAGAGTGGGAGGGGGAGCACCGTGAGGTGAGATCCATAACACAGTTGCAAGAGATTGAAGGCACAGAGTAGTCGTTGGAGAGGAAGATAATCTATATGAGAGGCGAGTAACAATGATCCAGGGTTTTGGGTCGAGATGAAAGTGAAGAAGGGGGTTTTGGTTTCTTCCCAAATCGATTCTCATTGGGATTAATTAGTTTGGGATTTATCAAATGACACTTTTGCCCTTAAGACTTATCCCGTTATCCTCACTCCCCTTAATTAGTTTGGGGCGAGTAACACTGCCTTTTTTGTCATTTCACCATTTTCTCCATTTTTCATGATTATTTTTTAAAATTTTACCCAAATTGATAATTCCCCTAATTTCGCAAAAAATTAGAGATTTTTCCAATGCACTCCAAAACACATAGACACCACATCTACGCGTCAACTTAACCCTATTTCACATCTAATAGAACATAATACCTTCACTAAGCACATAACAAACAAAAATAATATTTAAACATATGATCTCCTGGTCGATATGCATGGGTCCCACCTCGGATACTTAATTTCAATTTAAAACCCGAAAATCCTTAATGGGTCCCACCTTGGATACTTAATTTCAATTTAAAACCCGAAAATCCTTAAATAACATGCTAATCAAGTTTATGAAATTTTCGAATTTCATAAAAGTGATTCAAATTTCGGCTCTATGAGTGCAAGTTTGTTCTAAGTCTTATATATAGTTGATATTAGGCTCAACACACTATTTGAACATATCAAAATCAGTCACATATGGTTTCCACACAAATCTTTAACAAGATATAGATTTTTCACAAATAGTGTAGAAAAAGATGAGATCTTACAGCCTAAACTGTGAAGATGATTTAAACCACTTTGGACAATATGTTGAGGACCCTAGAACACTTCTTTTCGTCTCATTTGATTTTCATAAGCTCAGACCCAAGATATTAGGCTCAACACACTATTTGAACATATCAAGTGAGTGTATGTGTTTGATCTTCACTTGTATTGCAAAAACTCCATATTTTTGCTCTCTTTATGTATGTATGTGTGTGTAAGATCAAAAATTTGTTATGTGTTTATTGTGTTACCTTCATACCCTTTTGACTGTTTTTGACCGTTATGCTGATCCTAGGGTCCAAAACAATCCACCAATTCAAATTAAATGTGCAGATTGCTTACTTTTAAAAAGTTGTCAAGTAGCCAGGGAGCGTGCTCCATCAATTCATAGGGCACGCACCAGGACTTGGGATGCACTTCACATAATAGTGGAGCTCACTTCAGTAGTGAGGGCCTGAAAATAATATTTTCTTGTTTGACATTTTAAATCCCTTTTCCTGGTTACGATTCCCCATAAACCTTTGCACATGGTCTTTACAAGTGTGATGTGACCTAAAGAACATGTCAAAATCATCCGAATGATTTTTTAAAGATTAAAAATGAAAAATCCATGTTTCATTCCAATGCTAGGGAGTTTTCTACAAATATTTTTCAAGTGATCTAAAAACCCATCTAAACTGATACCGGGCATCCAAAATCAAATCTAACAGTTTGTACACCTCAAGTTCATGCTATACAACCACATTTGCATGATTTAAAATGTTTAAAAACTCACAAATTTGGGAATCATGAAATGCATGAATTTAAATTTTTGAAAACATGAAATTTATTAAATACATGAATCTAATGCATTTGACTTATGTAGTTGAACTCTTATACCTTACATATGATGTACATAACTTCATAGATGTTTTCCAATGCTTTTCCTTGTCTTGATCAAATTATGAGCTCTTCAAGTCTCATTCCTTCCATTCCATCCATTCCATCTCGAATTAGTAACCTTCGAACTTGTGAGTTCGAACAATGTTAAATATGCCAAAATATGTGACAAACATGTTAGTACCATTTCACGTTATTTGTCGACATCAAAATCTTGGGACGGAGTCTAAGTGATGGAACACTTAATCCAACAACATGCACAAACTTCTCCTTTTGACAACCATGCGTCCTCAACATAATCCAACTACCTCAGGACTCCAACATATTCAGTTTCTAATTCGGCAATGTGACCATTATAATTTGACTCAGTTTGGGTCTTCAACAAGTTAATCCACATCTCATACCAATTATTATAATCTTCCTACTCAGAAAATAGATTCATTGTCTTCGCAACAATATTCTTGTTCACGTGTCATGAACAAAGTAAGTGGGTAGCGGTAGGGAACTCATTCTCTATTGTTGCAACCAAACCCAAATGTCCATTAAAACAACACTCGGGATTAGCCACCCATCCAATAATAACTTCAACTGTCTTAGCACCCATGCATAGTCAGACCTAGTCTTCTTAACTAAAAAGGCATGTGCCATAAAGAATGTCATGTGCATCAAGGTAACCCTAACAATATCAAGGAGCGGGTACTTTAACCGAGTTGTCTTGTAAGTGCAATCTATTATCAATACATAAGGAAAAAAACGAAGGAGTTCCACTGAATTATGGTAGGCAAAGAATAGATCCCTCACGTTATACGTACCTGGCCAAAAAACATATTGCTCAATGTATTTTTGCTCGTCCAACTGTGGAGTAAAAGCTACATCTTGCTATTCCCGTCAACTTCAATCTTTCTCAACATAGCTCTTTCATTGTAAATTGTCTTCATAACAGTCACATTGTCGTTGTTTTTATGCTTGATGCTAATTAAAATATCCTAAGGCCAGGTATTAGTCTTGATCATGTCTCACACTATGTTTTTTTCTGGTACAATAAGTTTGCAGGCATAAGAGTGCCCAATCAAAGAATTAGTGAAGCTACACACAACCCGGTCAAGCCACAACCTATCAAGTTCGTGCTTCACATTGATTTTAAACTGATCTCCACACTTTTTGGATCTAGTCAACTATTTCTTCTCCTAACTTGTCTTAGCTTCCATTCCTTTTAATATTTGCTTTGTCTTTGCAACTTTCACTCTAAATGCCCCATATCTCTCACAACCTATTGACAACCTACCTTGCCTACCTTAACCAAGGCCAAACGAATCGGACTTTAAAATGATCGCTACAAAACCACAATGCTTGACAGTCTCCTGAACCCAAGTCATTATATTTTTTCTCCTCTTAAACGGTACATCCAGTGTAAAGTTTCTCATTCATTCTAGAAAAAGACCCGGTAGATGTACCTGTTGTGTCGCATGTAGCAACCTACAAAAACCAAAAGGAACAAAAGTTATTCAAGAACCGAGGCTAGAAACAAAATTTAGATGAAGAATGAAGAGTATCGGAGGAACATGTCCGACACTTTAAGTATGAGTGTCGGCTTGATAAATCTGAATGGTAACTATGGATTACGGCTTACATGTGCCATAACCATAAGTGACTTTTCGGTTGAATTAAACCAAAAGGTACCTATACCTTTTAGAGTTGATGGGTTATGACGTTTAGTACACGTCTTGACCTTGTTACTCCGCATAACACGGGGACAACAACCTCAAATGGAGGTTTTTCCTCGATGAGCAAAACCCAATAAAAATAAATAAATACCTCTTCATTGTCGGGATGGCTTCGTTTTAATGAATCCTTCGACGTTTCTAACCAACAAAGTCGAAATCAACAATAACTCGAAAGCCCTAATAACCAAAAATAATAAACAACAAGATTCAGTCAAATGATGCCTAAAAAACTTGAAAGAACCATAAAACGAGCATAAACAAGGAGATAACAGACTTACCAAGTCGATTACGTGTGGAATCACGTGTTTTTGCTCCGTCGACGTCGAGAGTGTGAGAATCGGTTATGAGTTTTTCAAACGTCATAGTGGTGAAGGCGAAGAGAAGGTGGGGTTTGGAGACGAAAAAACACTTTTATATGAAGGGTAAAATTGTAATTTCCTCTACAGGCAGAATTGGAACTGATGTAAAAAATTTAAACGGGTCCTCTAAGCCATAAATGAGGTTTATTTAGCTGCTCCTTTTTTTATTTTATATATATCAATATAAAATTATTATTTTAGTCCACGCATTTCCACCTTCTTACGATAAGACATTCCCATACCGAACAGCCTCCAAACTCAATAGGGACTAATCAAAATTATCAAATCCATCCACTGAACATCCCTAGACCACCTCAACACCCAGAGCGGTAATGAAGTTTGAATAAAACAGCAGGTATGGCAGCAGAGAAATGGAAGACGACGGCTCTGCTTATTGTGGACATGCAGGTTCTCACCGTTAGTCTCAAAGATCAACTTTCTTTTTCTTCAATTTTAGCTTCTTTGTTTCTTAATTTTAGGGTTTTTGTATTGTTTGTTTCAGAAAGATTTCGTACTCCCACCTGGAAAGTCTCGTGTTGCCGGAGGAGAAGCAATCGTTCCGTCAGTTGTAAAGGCTGTAGAAGTTGCGAGACATCGCGGAATCCTTGTAGTTTGGGTAAATTCACTTTCGGAGTTCCTGTTGTTGAGTATTTTTTCTCGAATGCTTGATCTGTTTGGCTAATTGTGTTCCGTGAGATTCGAGCTATTGGTTCTTTCTGTTACAATTTGATATTTGGAAGATCATCAGTAACTCCTGATTGACTTAGAAAATTGATTGAAGATATCGATTGTCGGAAGAACATTAATGCCTGTTGTACTGTCAGATTAAGTTTTCTAGTTTCAATTCTTGAGAATATCTAATCTGCTAGGTCAATCTTCTGCAATGGATTTTTGGTTGGTTCGATGAAATACAGAAAAACATATTATTTCTTATTTTTACAAAGATTTGGTTCTGATGAATTTGGAAACTAGTTAAAGCGAAACAGAAGCAATGAACAATTTCATATGGTTTGAGACCGAAAAAAGAAGAAAATTGTTGTTCTTGGAAACTATTAAAGTTTTTATTAAATATTTTAAATTTCTTACCTGCGAAGGTGTAAAATAAAACTTATCTCGGATACATCATACACGGTGAAGATTGTAAGAACTGTATATTGTGTTTGGGGCACAAGTTTTGGATTGTGGGTGTTGTAGTAGTATCTTTGGCTGAACATATAAGTAATTGCTCTATTCCTTATTTGGAACATGATGTGATACATTTAACAAAAGTATTTTTTATCTTGCATTGGGAGACATGTTTTATTCATAATACATTTCAAATGGATGCTCCATATATTTATGGAGATGATAAACAAAAGGAATGTAGGTTGTTCGTGAACATGATGCACTAGGTAGAGATGTGGAACTCTTTCGTAGACATCAATATGGAGTTGGAACAATAGGACCTCTTGTGAAAGGAAGCGAGGGTGCAGAATTGGTTGATGGTCTCATTATCAAAGAGGGAGATTATAAATTGGTCAAGTCACGTTTTAGTGCTTTCTTTGCAACACATCTTCATTCATTTCTTCAAACTGCTGGGATCAAGAATGTTGTTGTCGCTGGTTAGTGAGGCTTTGAGATGAGATTAGAGGCAATCTTACTACGTATTTACTTGTCTAAATGATTTATAATCCTTATATATATATTTTTTTTAAAAAAAAAATTTCAGGAGTTCAAACTCCCAACTGTATCAGGCAGTCAGTTTATGATGCAGTGGCGCTGAACTATCAAACTGTCACCGTCATTGTTGATGCTACGGCTGCTGCAACCACTGAAATACATGCTGGTCAGTCCATTTTAAATAATATTATGTTACTACTACTTCTACCAATTATACTAAAATAGCAATATTCAAGATTTTTTTAGCGCAATAAATATGAAAGTTTGTTAGGCCTTTTTCCTTCTGCATGATATAGACCTTTATCTAGTTACCTGAAGTTGGGACACCTAGCTGTAGGTTCATCCTATAAGTGCAATTGTAGTGGGAGTTATAGTTTCTTCTGTAGACTCCATGAATTACCTAAAACATATGCCTACTATGCATGTTTCCTCTTTGTTACAAAAAGTCAGTTGATAATTGTTAGAGCGATTCGTCTTATAATCCTTGGTATTTATATATGAGGGCTGTTATATCAAGCCGTCTATCCTCTCTGCCCACCCAATATAAAAACAAATAAATTTTTTGACCAAAATGCTCTAGGAGCCTATAATAATAATACCTTTGTACAGACCCCACCCTCTCTTCTCATTGCATGCTCATCCACTACTCTCTTTGCACCCACCTAAAATAGGCGACACCAACCCCGCGCCACTACTTGCTACTATCCACCATTCACCATCTTCATCTTATAAAATTTGAGATAAGAAATTAAAAGTCTCACACGAAAGATCAATGACCAAATTAATCCGCCAAGCATGTCAAATCGTGAATACATGAAATAATTTACAAACCCTAGCAGGCTTAAGTGCGGACATTGCAAATATGTAAACTTTACATGAAATCTCCATTTAAATTGTCTCATATAATCACAAAACAACACGAATTGCAGCAGTAATTCATGCGTTTGATCAATCATTAAATTGCATCCAACGGGTTTAACATCCATGAAGGTAAAGCTTAACACACACAGAGAACGGGAGAGTGAAGGAGTTCGAGCACGTGTGTGCCACTGCAGTGGGAGAGTGCAACCGTGTGAGCCCAACGGCAGCGGCTAGCGTGTCCGGCCAATTGCGCAGTCGTTCCGCGAGGGGGTGAGGCCAGTATGTTGGTAAGTTTGGGTTGGTGAGAGTAGGGGTACTTTAGGTATTCTAACATTATTGTTGGGTGGGCTGATAGGGTTTTGAAAGATATTGGGTGGTTAGTGAAGAATGGGTGGGAAGATAGGTTAGATGGGTTGAAACAGCAACCCTCTTATATATTCATAAAATCAGATCACTTTTTGTTATCACTTTAAACTTTTTAACACACAATTGACACTTACCTAATTTTATTTAACATATTTTATCTTGTGCCTTATATTATATAAGACAGACCCTTACACAAAGCAAGACATATCTTAACCTTTGTCCTGAAAACAATCAAGGCCAACCTGAGTTTTTCTACTTTTGTGGATCAACTTTGTGTTTTACTATTATACATGAAGTCTTCTCGACCTTCTATTTATGTTAAATGAGGACCTAATCATGAATAGCAAGCTAATTTGATATTGTCTGTCATGTGCGACTAGGGATGCAAATGGGTAGGGTAGGGGATGAGGACCTCATTCCCATATCCATACCCATTAAAAAATTTATCACCCATACTCATACCCACAAAACAATTTATCACCCATACCCATTTGAGGATGAATTTTCATACCCATCCCCATACCCATCAAATACCTCTAGGTATGGGGAATCCCTATGGGTAAAATATTTTACCCATTTTCATTTCCCATTGGGGATTCTCGTGAGAATTTTCATGGGGATTTTTGTGGGGATGGGGTATCTCCGTGGGAATTTTTTTCTCAATTCCATTATCCATTGGGGATCCCTGTGGGGATTTTCAAAAAAAGAATTGTAACAAATAAGTTGTCAAATATACATACATAACAACATAATTGATGAAACTCCAACAAAAAAATCTTCAACATATCATGCAAAAAAAATTCTAACTACTAAGTTTTAACATTTATAATTTTCTACAAAATCATTGGCATACGCAAAACTAAAAGCTCAAATTCAAAATATTCCTTAAAGTCAGTATCTCTTTAAACCACCAAGTCATCAACTTTTTTCAGTATTTTTGATCCTAAAATTCTAAAATATAAATATAGTTACAAACAAGTCAAAACAAAACATATAGTTATTAATTAACAAAATAAATCAAAATTATAAATTTCATTAAGAGGTTAATGTTTCGGAGTGGAGACTATGTAATATTATATAATATTTATATATAAATATCATATAGTATATATATATATATATATATATATAACAAATATCATATGTTATATAAATTGATATATGTGGATGCCCATGGGTAGATGGGTATCCGTGTGGGGATCTCCGTGGGTTTATTTTATTACCTACACCCGTATTCATACTCATAGGGTATGAGATTTTATACCTATCCCTATTTAAAATCTCCATACCCGTACTCGTTAGGGTAAATCCCCATCACCCGTGGGTATTCCCTTACCCATTTGCATCCCTATGTGCGACCCACTCTTGCAGAAGACTATTAAAGTAGAGAAAAAAGAAGTTGAATGCTTAATATGCAAATAGAGATGGCATTGGCCAACAATGGCGCTTGAATTGAAGACCTTGTACCATCCCAAAAACCAAAGCTATAATACTATGTTAGATTGCTAGTTTAATTAAAAGCTAAATTTTTAAGTACTTTACCAGAAATTAACATCAAGGTATTCCAACATTTACCTCCACCTTTTCTATGTTGTTCATGTATCTCGATCATTTGTACAAGCCAAGAAGTATATATATTGCCAAGGTATTTGAAACCATTGTTAGCAACATAGAATTGCTTCAGGTTTTTCTTAGTTGATCTTATCAAGAAGTTGCCAAAACGTTATTTATTTATTTGTTTTTTTTGTGAACCATGGGAATCTAAACTTTCGTCTTGACTAATCACACTGGGGTTAGTAGGACGCCAAAACTTGACTTAGATCAATTTAATGACTCAATCACCAAAAATTTGGTTCCATTTTGGTTTCACAAGTGGACTTAAACCAGTTGCTTGGTTGTAGGTAAGAGAAGCCATGTATAAGTGTTGGATCATATTCACCTGATTTTCTTATTAATTAATTAATCTACTACGGACAATGAAGTAGGAAAACACAGGAAAACACCTTGATTTGTTTTCTTGCAGAGGCCCTCAGCTTGGTTGTTCAAATAGGCTTTAGTCCTTGAAGATAATGAATTGATGGTTCAGGTTTCCAATGTGCAACATCTCGTTTTCAATTTCCCGATTTATCAATGCCAAAAATTGGAAATAAATTGCGTTTCTTTTCTTCCTTTCACTGTGTTTCCTTGTAAAGCACATCACTTTCTTTCATATAGTTTGCATCTATGAAGTGTTATTCATTAATAATTAATACATAATAATATATATCAAATAAATTGTTTCTAAATGCACATTCATTTGGTCGGTAGATGTTGCTTTCTTTGGTAGTCAAAAGTTAAATAACATCTGAAACTCAGATTTCAAAAGAAAAAAAAATGTGCGAAACTTCAGATTAAAAGCAAATCTGGACCTGTTGAGCTCTACCGAGCGTAAGTCTTCGTAATTAACTTCTTTTTTAATTGAATTTTATATTATTTGTCGAAAAACTTTAGTTCTCATATTGTGAATTTGTTTCTTTCTACAATAACATGCATCATATTAATCTTGACAAAGTTTTCGATTCCCAACAGCAAATATTCTAGACATGATGAACATTGGAGTAGAGACGCCAACATTGGATGAGTGGTGCAGCTCAGGTCCCTGACTTAACAAATATTTGGTATTTCTGAAGGTCAAGTTTCTCATTCCCTTGTATCATTACAATACTGAGTGCTTCTCTGAATAATAAATATGTAAAAAAGAATAAATATGAAAGTGTCTATTCTTTGTCAAAATCAGGTACTAGAACGCCAACATTGGATGAGTGGTGCAGCTCAGGTCCCTGACTTAACAAATATTTGGTATTTCTGAAGGTCAAGTTTCTCATTCCCTTGTATCATTACAATACTGAGTGCTTCTCTGAATAATAAATATGTAAAAAAGAATAAATATGAAAGTGTCTATTCTTTGTCAAAATCAGGTACTAGAATTGATTTCCCTTGTGTCATTGTGTTTTTAGTACTATTCTGTGATGGTTGGCAGACCAATAAAGTTAAAAAGAAAAGATAATTAAGGGGATAAAAGATTAGGAGTTTGGTTAAAACAAGCCCTATTTACGTTGTAAGGACCTCTATTGATAAGTCCACCCCACATATTTTTTAATAAAGTTGATATATTATCTTAAAAATAATGCAATCTTCATACATTATTATTATTAGAGCGTGCATGAGGAAGACGTTAGGGATGAGTAATTTAGAAAGATTGCAAATTCAATTTTTTCTTCAAAAAAAAAGGGTGGGGGTGAACTCATAATAGGGGTTCTTACAACATATATATGGTTTGGTTTGCGTCAAGTGCCCACCGTACATTGATGCCATGTCACTTATCCGAGGGCTAGCTCAATTAAAAAAGGGTGGGGGTGAACTCCTCTCCTTCAACTTTTATATATATATATATATATATATATATAGATTTGCGTCTTGGACTACATCAATGTACGGTGTTCATGGTACGTTAGGTTTTTTTTTTTTTTTTTTTGGTCAAACGGCTTGGTTAACCAAATATATTAATATAACCATGGTGCAATTAGGGGTGACAATTCGTATCAGAGAGTCGTAAACGTGTCGTGTTGTAAACGTATCGTGTCCCATATAATGCAAATCCATTACATGACATGTTTATTAATCGTGTTAATCGTTTTCGTGTCTAAGTGGGTCGTGTGTTAAACATGTCGTGTAATCGTGTCACCCACTTATTAAATATTGTATTTAAAAATTTTATTTTATTTAAACTTTTATAATTAAGTTACTATTTTTTAAAAATATATCTAAATGATTAAATTCGAAAAAACATACTAAATAACCAATAAAATATAATGTGGTTGTATATAGTCGTTAGTTTTACTTTACTTTTTCATTCAAGTCTTTATTACTCTTAAAAATAAGTCAAAAATGACTCGTAATAATAACATAAACAAAAATATAAGAATCATCTAAAAAAATATCTAAATTTTACTTTGGCGAAAAGTTTTATTTTTTCTTAATAAATAATTATTAATAAAATCTAAAACATAAATAATATATTAAAAGTAAAATGAATATTTCCTCTCAAATATAAAATAAAATATGATAAAAGATGTCTATATATAAAATAAATAAATCATGCTATTAACATGTATTCAAATAGGTGAATTTTGTATCAATCTATTTATTATACAATATTTATTATTTATACATTATTCTTTAGCCGTGTTAATCGAGTCATAAACGAGTTGAGCAGGTTGACATGTTAATGACTCGTTTATTAACCTAAACGTGTTAACATGTTTATGACTCGGACCCACTTAAGCCAAACCCACGACATATTTATTACGTGTCGTGTTAATCGTTTCATGACCCAAATTGCCAGCCCTAGCTGCGATACAATCTGTCCACAGCTAAGACAGTTGGCAGCGAACGTCCTCTTGGCATGAGTACGTGCAATTACATTATATTCCCTAGGGACATGGTGAATATTCTCTACTCGCAGTCGCTCCATGACGTTGTTCGTGTCAAGTGCCATAAGATCTTGATCACTTCTCTCCTCTAGCCCTCGGATAAGCGACATGGCATTGGTGGAATCTGTGAATGAATTAAGGAAGGGAGAGGAGTAATAGCTTGTTGTGTATGCTTCAGACCTTCCAGAACGGCGAGGACTTCCGCCCACTCTACATCACGAGTAAGCCCACGAAGGTGGATCCTGCTAAAGCAATCTGTCCTGTTTCGGTCCGGGCCTCGTGAGGCCTGATTCAGGGTCCCTAGACGCATCTGTGCACAGGATGTTACCCTACCCGCAAATAATTGTTGTGCATAGTCCATGCTTAAATCGCTTGGGCCTTCAATATGAGGGCCTTCGGCCTTGGTCCATTCTCCGAATCGGAGATGGGTATGCTCCAATGTGATCTCTATTGGTTCGACCACTCCTTGAAATGCCGCATTATTTCTTTTCCACAAAAACCAGATGCCTATAGCTACCTATGTTTACGTGTCTTGGCTTATACCCTCCTTCTTAAGATGACAAGTAATCAAAGTTCAAAGCTGATAAAAAGAAGCGGCGCCGAGTTCATCGACCTTTAATCCTAATGGGCCGGCCCTCCAAAATCTCATTGCTTGGGGACGAGTGAAGCACATGCGTAGAAGGTCTTCTTTACCTTCTCTGCAGATTGGGCATAGGGGCTCTGTTTACCTTCTCTGCAGATTGGACATAGGGGCTCTGTTGTTAGTCTTCGCCTCTCCCTTAATGTATTAGTGGGCACCAAGTCGTTGAGACATTTCCACAGGAAGGTCTTCTTTTGGGTGGGCTTTTTGTTTTCCACAAGTGCTCCCAAAGCTTACGGTCTGTATGCATTTTGTTAGGGTCTCTTTTCCGGGAAGCATATATATATATATATCTATCATATATATAAAAGCACGAATCACAAATTTTTGAGTCGTAATCAAATTTACTTTTTTGTCCCTATGTCTTTAATTAAATTTACTTTTTTGTCCATGTCCTTTCGTGATTTCTACTTCGTTCCTATTCTCTCACGCCTCTCACTCACTTTCTATTTTTTTCTCTTCTCCTTGTTCCTCTTCTCTCAACAAACAAACAAACAAATACTCCATTCCTATTCTCTCACGTCTCTCTCTCACTTTCTATTTTTTCTCTTCTCCTTCGTTCCTCTTCTCTCAACAAACAAACAACTCGGCTATCAATTTCCATGCGCGTCGCTCTTCCATTCCCATTGTCAATCTCGTCGAGTTTCCCTCTCTTTTCCTTCTCTTCGATCGCTTCAAAACCAAATCCCCGAATCACCAAATCCTATCGCCCAGATCGCATTCGCTCCCAAAATCGATCTCTTCAATCGAAACTGCGAGAGATTCGCTCTTCACGCAAAAACTGAAAACTCGCCCATCCGAGGTGTTGCAATGGCTTTGATTTCGGTTTGTCCCGACTTTAAATCATTAGATCTGATTGAAAATGGAGTCTCAAGTGTTTCTTGTGATTTTGTGATTTTATTGCGTTGTTTTGAATTTTTAAGCTTCTCGCTCCGTGATTTTGTGGTGAATGTAATGAGATCGACTTTCGTTTGATTTTCTTTTTTTACGTGGAAACTCGATGATCTGATTAGATCGATTTGGATTCTTCAATTGATGAAGACGTTGATCTGAATTGATTTTTATTGAAGTTCAAGTTTGCATCTTCTCCCTCAACTTCGCATGTTGTTATGAGCCCTTTTTATTGGGAATCTTTAGCCTCTCTAACACGAGATCATCACTGCTAACTAAATTAACTAAATTGTGAGATTGATTAGTTCATGTGGACGTAACTTGCGAGAGCTAGCTGTAGAGAACCTACTAAAAGTCCCAAATTACAAGTGATGATCAGGTCAATTTATTCAAGAACGACTTTAACTATAAATAGTTCAATTGATCGAATTAATAATTGGTTGGAGGAGAAGGGAATAAAGGGTTTTTTGTAGTTATTTGTTGATCCCTATTGCGGTTTGATTTATTGAGATGGCGTTGCATTGATAATTTTTTGTGCCTATGAGAATATTGGTTTGAGATGCCCATGGGATAATTAGTTTGATTGCATTGAGATGAGTTTGTATTGATAATTTGATAGTTTAATAGTGCTTTGTAGTTGTTTGATGAAATGCCCCATAAGATCCGTTTTTTTGTTTTTTGTTTTTAATTTCCACATTCGTTTTTTGTAGTTATTTGTTGATCCCTATTGCGGTTTGATTTATTGAGATGGCGTTGCATTGATAATTAAATCAATGCAAAAAATATACAAACAATCTCTCTGTTGCGGTTTGATTTATTGAGACCTAAACAATCTCTCTGGGACCATTTCAACTCTGTTCATGTAAGATTTCTTCATTGATTTAAATGTAGGCCTTTCACTTACCTTTTTGTTATAATATGATATACACTTCTATGACTCAATGTGTTCTTCCCGACGACACGCAATCTTGACTCTCTCTTTCAAGTACATCTTCTTTCTATTTATTTAAAAGCTACTTTCCTTTCAAACTATACTTTCTATGATGTTGTAAATATGAGATAATTTAGATGTTTTGATGGGTAACGTACCTTCCTCGGTATGCAGTAAATCATCAATATTTTTCAACTTAAGTGATTATAAAAAACGTTCACAGAAATAAATTGTGATTACATTATTATTACTTTGTTGGCTTGATAGTAAATAAGTTTGAGATTAATATATAGCATAGGTAAAACATACTTCAAAAATTGTATAATTTCAGAACCAGTTGAAGAGGTGCAGGAAGAGTGGACACAGCTTGAGTTTTATGGTGCAGCTGGTAGATTAATTGAAGGAAATGCATCAAAAATCGACTCGTCTTCGAAACAGCACAAGGTTCTTTTCTTACCAAACTTAGGAGAATTCTATAATTTGTGTCTGAACCCTTTGAGAACTAAATACTTGTTAACTTTCTCTTATGTCATTTTTGAAGTTTGATGAATTGTCTAAACCATAAAGTTTATGTTTCGTGAAATGCCTATGAGAATATTGAATGTACTATTCCATTGCCAACAAATTGAACCTCTGATTCTATATATGCAATTGATGAGTAGTTAATTAGGGCTCTGTTTGGCAAGGCTATTGATAATCTATTGATAGGCGATAAACTAGTTGATAGTGATAATCTAGGCGATGATAGTGATAATCTACTATTTGGTAATGGAAAGTGATAATCTATTTGATCAAGTAAAAAATGTTTGGAATGATAGCTGACTGATTAGCTGATAAATTCAAAATGACAATACAGGACATATGACACAATTAAGTATATTTATTATATAATCATATAATTAATGTATTTTATTTACAAAATATAAATTAATACCATAAAATAATTTATATTATTTAGAAAACTAAACTATGTGTGTCCATAAATGCTTACATGAAAATAGCTCTATATTAATTTATAAGAATTCGTAAAAAATAAACACATGTAAATAAAATACAATAAACGACTTGGATAACTATACATATACCTAACGCATCATCCATAACTGAGAAGCAATATTATTGCGAATATTCTTCATTTCTATATAAGTATCTCTATAACTTAAAAAAAATAGTAGATTAGTAAAAAAAAATTAAAAATATGTAGGATAGCCCACCACTTTAAAAAATATTTTTATAACATCTAAAAATATTTTTATACTCGACGTTGTTAAAAATGATTTAATATGTAATAAATATCTCACAAGATTTTCTATAATTAAGAAATTAATGTGTAATGATTTTTAATTTTAGTAAAATTCTTTATTTTATAATATTTAGTTAATTATTAATCACTATTTTTTATTAACAATATTAAACTATATCTTAATTTTAAATTCAATAAGTTTTAATAACGTATTATATAACTGTTGGTCTAGCCTATAAGAGTTTGAAATGCTGGTTTTGCCTTTGCCAACTCTATCTGGGTATAATAGCAGGTATTAATATTCGCGGGGTTCGTTTAAGTATTTGCGTATTTTGTTTTTACTAATTTGGAAGGACATTAATTTATTAATACCCAACTCTATCTTGGTATAATCGCAGGTATTAATATTCGCAGGGTTAGTTTAAGTATTTGTGTATTTTGTTTTTACTAATTTGGAAGGGCATTAATTTATTAATACCGTAAAAATAAGGGTATAATGGGAAGAAAAAACCCAAACGACGGATTTTCGGTTCAAACGTTACTAAGAGTAGCGCTTCAACTGGGAGCTTATCATCTAGATTATTTTTAAAATAAGCTACAAACCAAACACAGCTTAACAAATAAAGATCGGCTAATTGATAAGCTAGTTTGTGCTTACCAAACAGAGCATAACACTATTTTATAAGGTGTTTAATTAAAGTCAAGTAAATATCAATGGATACCCAAGTCCATAAACAGTGTTACACTAAAATCTATCTTATCTTTCAATCATTTTTTTATAAGAAATAGGTATATGTATATATCAAAATTATCAAAAAGTGTACAGAGATGAATTTTGCTTCTGCGCATTATTCATTAATTCTTAGAAATTACTTCCCGCGAGTGAAGCGAGCGGGTCCATCTTGCGTAGCAGTCTTGAAACTAGTATATATATATATATATATATATATATACTGATATCTACTCCTTCCTTTTCTCTCACGTCTACTGATTTCTACTCTTCCAATTCTCTCACGTTACAACAACAACAATGCAACAACAACAACAACAACGCGGGATCTTCTTCAGATCTCCCACTCTCCACTTATAAGATCCACCACCACTCTCCGATCGAGCTCGAGATCGAACCCGCCCACATCGAGGTCTCCGCTCCTACAAGTCCCGTCCAGATCTATAGGTACCGAACCAAAACGAGTTCTTCATTCAATCTCATGAGCTAGGGTTTCGTTTCGCTTTCACATGTTTGTGCCATTCGCGATTCGCGATGGTCATGGACTGCATCCGACTCCGCAGAGGTATCTTCCTCGTGATTCTCGTCGCGGTCGCGTTCTCGGCCTCGGTGTGCCGCTCGGGTAGGCGGATCTCGACATTGTGTTAGGTTTTGATCGATCCGTGTTGTTAGGTTTTGATTGTGTTGAAGTTTTGATTCTTATCGGGTACTTGAACGGGAGAGTGAGAGGAAGAGCGAGGCGTTGAAGAGAGTCGCGAAAAACCTCGGTAGGCGAAGTAAAGTGAGGATTTTGGTTTTTATTGAGAGAGACTAGGGTTCGTGTTAGTTGAGAAGTGTTGATTTTGTGTTTTTGTTGTGCAGATTGAATTGGAGTATCGGAGCATGGTAAATGGGGTGATAAGAATGATCGAAGTTGGTTATAAGGGATGCGCGGGGCGGGGAAATTCGGCCTCGAGTGGTCTTGGGATTTTTGATGCTTTCTTTGCCAGTTTGTCAATGATCTTGGTTAGCGAGGTTTGTGCATTTGCCCTATTAGTATTTCACGTTGCTACGATGATTGCAATTTATGTTGATTAGAATGTATTGCAACTTGCGACATTGCCGCATTGCATTGTTACCTCGCGCGTCAAGTTAATATGTATTCAAAATTACATCTTGATGTGTACCACTGTACGCGTGATCGGTTCACTGTTCTGTAGTCCTCTTTAATGTGTGGTGGATTAGCCGGTAATTTGAAGGCGCACAGTTGCTGCGCGTATGGAAATATATGTTTGAACGTCTGGTGAAAGGATTTTATGCTCGATTCACATGGAACTTCAATACTTAAAGTTTTAAATTGTTTAGGGGAAGTCCGTTTTGGTCATTGTAGTATGAAATTCATTATTCATCCCGTTAAGTTTGTGTTGAGTTTCTTTTTTTTTTTGGGTTGGATGTCGGTTTTCTAGGCATTGGGTGATGGTAAATGTGAGCCAATTCAAGGTGCATATGGGATTATCAGCAAATATATGCTAAAATTTATACAGAATATGGCACTGGTAGAATTTTTTTAAGTTAGTATACTTTGTTTTGCACACCATCTCAAAAGTCAAAAAAGTGCTTTATACATTTTTTTAAAGGTAGTTTGTATTTTAAAAACGAACAAATCTGAAGCTACATTTGTTAATGCTATTGCTTCTACCACTTTTTCCATATTTTCTCGCTTGATCTCGATGCATGTATGGTACTTTTCTAACTTTTGCTAGATTGGAGATGAAACCTTTATAATTCTTTGCGCTTATGGCTATGCGCCATCCTAAATCAATTGTGTTATCTCGGGGCTCTTTTGCATTGATTGTCATGACAATAAGCTCTTCTCGTCTCAATTCATCATATTGGTTTGAGCTATTTATTTTTGAGCTGCTTTCTCATTGTGTTGGTTTTCACTTTGATGTTAAGCTACCCACCACCATTGTGATATATGGTTCCATCATGCACATGAGGATTATGAGTTCACATCCTAATTTACAAAATTTAATTTTGAATTTGCTTATGTTTTCTTGTTCATTTTGTGAATTAGGTCTCGTCCACTTTGGACTTGGTAGGATCGTGCCAAATTTAATATCAAGGAAACATACAAATAGTGATGCTACAGGTATTTGTGTAGTTCATTACTTGTTTATAGGACATGTGGGTATGCCTTTAGTGACCAATCGATCATGGTTTCTTAGGTAAGTATCTAATTAATTTTACATATGTTAATCTCGGTGTTAATCTCGATGTTAAATTGTTGTTGTTGTTGATTAAATTTGTTAGTGTTAGATTGTTTGAATCATTGAGTAGTTGTGATTGCAATAGTGAGGATTTTATTAGGTAAGTTTGTTTGATAATTGATTGAATTTTTACAACACAGAGGATTGTGGTGGTGGGTATGCCTTTAGTGACCAATCGATCATGGTTTCTTAGGTAAGTTTCTAATTAATTTTACATATGTTAATCTCGGTGTTAATCTCGATGTTAGGTTGTTGTTGTTGTTGATTAAATTTGTTAGTGTTAGATTGTTTGAATCATTGAGTAGTTGTGATTGCAATAGTAACTGCGAAAATGTCGAAGACGTGTGATACAGATACGTGCAAGATAGTGAGAGGACTGAGATGAGCCATATATTCTTAGAAATTAAATTTTAATTACATGTTAATTGAAGATACGTGCTTTAAGATCTTGAATACTAGGTATTTGTTGAAATGCCAAAATAATCTCCATCTTCTTCCTTTATATAAGAAATATATAGATGTTTGAATAATTGGATTAAATGAACCCCGTGTGATTATTATTTTGGAGTATTTTGGCCTTTGTGATGCTTTTTCTTTTCTGGGATGTTTGGAATTAAAAGCTGAGGAGTAAATATTACAATCTTCAGTAAGAAAAGAGGTGCACAATTAATAGAAATCAAATCCGTTGCAAAAGAGAGGGTGAAAATAACTTCATATAAAGTAGGGAGTTGGATGTTTCGATGCTACCTGTGGTTTGCAAGATGTCAAGCATGAATAATGCAATGTAGCAAATGCTTTTATCTTGTGCCACTCTTATCTATCCTTAAAAATCTTGAAGGATGTTATCATTCTTTAAATCTTCCATTTTCACATTTTTTTAATGCGAGTCTATAAATATGTGTCATTAATATTTGTGATTAATAAGTTTGAGATTAATATTTGTGATTAATAAGTTTGAGATTAATATTTGTGATATAATTGAGATTAGGAATTGCGTTTTCCCCTTTTTTTTGATGAATTTAGTTTGGATTTTTGTGTATTGACTTGGATTTGTTGTTAATCTCGATGTTAGGTTGTTGTTGTTGTTGATTAAATTTGTTAGTGTTAGATTGTTTGGTCTCATTCGGTTGAAAATTAAGAGGGTTTTTTTCTAATTAATTTTACATATATTAATCTCGATGTTAGGTTGTTGTTGTTGTTGATTAAATTTATTTTGTTTTCGGGTATTGATTCCATTTCGGGTTTGATAGTTAGGTGAGCAAGAGACAGATGAAGTTTATGCTCAAATTACTTTGACACCGAAGTGGATGTAAGGATTTATGCGATTTTGTTTGAAATTTAGCCTAATTTGGTGTTTGGAAGTTGTTAAGTGTGGTAGAAGCGATGTTCGATCTTGTTTCTTTGAATGAATATTTACGCAAATTGAGCCCAAAAGTGCTTGATCCATGTCTTCCCGAGCAACCTGGACAACAAAGTGCATTCATTCTCGCAAGATTTTAACCGCTCTCGATACCAAGACTCATGGGGGTTTTTGTTATGAGGAAACATGCCAATGAATGCCTTCCACAACTTGTAAGTTGTTCTCCTTTGTGAGATTGAACTTGTTATTTCTTTATGGGTTTCCTCCGATGTTTTCTCGCTTTTCCTCTCTTTGGTTTTCCTGTCTAGGACATGAGCCAACCAACCCCTATTCAAGAATTGGTGCCAAGGATCTACACGGGTTTGAGTGGCGATTTAAGTATATATTCGAGAGGTTCCTTGCTTGCCCACTTCTCGCTTTGTTTGATTCTTGTCTTTAACTCTGTCGTTTTTTTTTTTTTTCCAATTCTGTGATGTGTGGTGGGTGGAATTGCAAATGAAAGACCGAATGAAAAGGATTTGTATAGTGGCTCCTCAAAGTCGCTCTTTTCATGGTTTTCTATTCATTCGATTTGTAGTCTCCTTTATTCGATTTTTTTCTTGTCTGTCCACCAAAATTGCAAAGTTGTTAAGTTGTAATCGATGATTCTTTATTCTTTGCTTGTATAAATTTTGTCGGTCAAAGATATTCAAAATGAGTATAAGATGCAAATGTTGCTTTGTCCTTCCCGTTTTACTCATACTTTACCACCCGAACTTTCTTTACAACATCAACATAACATCTGTCTCAAATTAATTGGGGCTACATAGATCAAATTCTTCCATTGTGCTCGTTTAAGATCATCCCCTCTTTCTTAAATGCCTATAAATTACAGTAATTGTGATAGTAAGGTATGTCCAGTTGTATTTTCCGTGTTAGTCTGAGAGAGCCACTAGGAGGCGGGTTTCAATGTTGCAAGAAATATGTGTACTCTCTACTTGTTTGCAACATGGCTTTACAAACAACCGACTACCAATTTTTCCCAAAATTTAGCTTGCTTTTCCCTATTTTTTTCTTTTAGTTGGAGGTCAAAGTAATGGTATTTGTGATTACATTTTCCTTCGTATCAACCATAAATACCTATTTTTCATGTTTGAGCTTCTTTTTGTTCACAGGTAAACGTTTAAGAGATCCTTATCTGATACCAACATTTTTTCTGAAGCTGACTCTCCTATATCAATTATGAGCATAGAATGAAGAAATTTTCTAATACTATTGTACCAAAAAAATCGCATGGAGACTGCGCTGGTATTTCTGAATCCACACCTTATGTGTCAACCAATGAAAATGGTATATCATATAGTAGATTAGTTTATTGTCTTTATTTCATAACATAATGTATCTCGTCATCTAAATTTGCCTGCCTTACATTAGAATGAGAGTGCAAAGCCGCTTCTCACATTGTTTTGTTGTAAAAGGAAATGTACTTTTAAATGCATGCATAGAAGGTTTTACAGGATATACAAAACCCAAAGAGCGAAACAACAAAAATAAGAAAAGAATGGAAAGAGATCAACTAAGGCAAGGTCGTTTATGTGGAATATGTGATTAAAGGACTACAAAGTTCCACATGGTACTTGAGAGAAGGCAACACAAACTCTCTTTTAATATTTTTTTTTTCTTGGTCAGGCTATCTAAACCTTTAATCCTAACTAATTCAATTATTTACATTCATAATTTCAAAGTTAACCTTTCTATCTATAGAGTTTGAGGTAAAGATTGAACTTTATGTACAATTTTACGGAATCTCCACAAGCAAGTGTTCATAAATTAATGGGTCAAACCACTTGTGTTTTTTTCCTTGTTTCCCTTTTTTTCGAGGAAGTAATGGCCTAGCATGGCTAGCTTGTTTCTTCATTCACGTCTTATCTCAATTACATTAGAGAATATTGATGAGCTAAAAAAGGTGCTTGTACTTTTAATTTTTAAAATTTAATTACAATTTTAACTTTTATTAATAAATTCTTAGAAATTAATTCACGCGAGCGAAGCGAGAGGGTCAATCGTGCGTAGCACGACATGAAACTAGTATATATATATATATATATATATACTAGTTTCAAGACGTGATACGCAAGATTGACCCGCTCGCTTCACTCGCGGGAAGTAATTTCTAAGAATTAATGAATAATGCGCAGAAGCAAAATTCATCTCTGTACACTTTTTGATAATTTTGATATATACATATACCTATTTCTTATAAAAAAATGATTGAAAGATAAGATAGATTTTATTGTAACACTGTTTATGGACTTGGGTATCCATTGATATTTACTTGACTTTAATTAAACACCTTATAAAATAGTGCTAGGCTCTGTTTGGTAAGCACAAACTAGCTTATCAATTAGCCGATCTTTATTTGTTAAGCTGTGTTTGGTTTGTAGCTTATTTTAAAAATAATCTAGATGATAAGCTCCCAGTTGAAACGCTACTCTTAGTAACGTTTGAACCGAAAATCCGTCGTTTGGGTTTTTTCTTCCTATTATACCCTTATTTTTACGGTATTAATAAATTAATGCCCTTCCAAATTAGTAAAAACAAAATACGCAAATACTTAAACTAACCCTGCGAATATTAATACCTGCGATTATACCAAGATAGAGTTGGGTATTAATAAATTAATGTCCTTCCAAATTAGTAAAAACAAAATACGCAAATACTTAAACGAACCCCGCGAATATTAATACCTGCTATTATACCCAGATAGAGTTGACAAAGGCAAAACCAGCATTTCAAACTCTTCTAGGCTAGACCAATAGTTATATAATACGTTATTAAAACTTATTGAATTTAAAATTAAGATATAGTTTAATATTGTTAATAAAAAATAGTGATTAATAATTAACTAAATATTATAAAACAAAGAATTTCACTAAAATTAAAAATCATTACACATTAATTTCTTAATTATAGAAAATCTTGTGAGATATTTATTACATATTAAATCATTTTTAACAACGTCGAGTATAAAAATATTTTTAGATGTTATAAAAATATTTTTTAAAGTGGTGGGCTATCCTACATATTTTTAATTTTTTTTTTACTAATCTACTATTTTTTTTAAGTTATAGAGATACTTATATAGAAATGAAGAATATTCGCAATAATATTGCTTCTCAGTTATGGATGATGCGTTAGGTATATGTATAGTTATCCAAGTCGTTTATTGTATTTTATTTACATGTGTTTATTTTTTACGAATTCTTATAAATTAATATAAAGCTATTTTCATGTAAGCATTTATGGACACACATAGTTTAGTTTTCTAAATAATATAAATTATTTTATGGTATTAATTTATATTTTGTAAATAAAATACATTAATTATATGATTATATAATAAATATACTTAATCGTGTCATACGTCCTGTATTGTCATTTTGAATTTATCAGCTAATCAATCAGCTATCATTCCAAACATTTTTTACTTGATCAGCTAGATTATCAGCTTTCCGCTACCAGCTAGTAGATTATCAGCTATCAGCTAGATTATCAGCTATCAACTAGTTTATCAGCTATCAGCTAGATTATCAGCTAGCCTTGCCAAACAGAGCCCTAATTAACTACTCATCAATTGCATATATAGAATCAGAGGTTCAATTTGTTGGCAATGGAATAGTACATTCAATATTCTCATAGGCATTTCACGAAACATAAACTTTATGGTTTAGACAATTCATCAAACACATAAAATGCATAAATACTTAAATTCAAAACAACCAAACGTTGACTTTATGGTTTAGACAATTCATCAAACACATAGAATACATAGAACAAAGAATTATAGAGTTCTATAAAAAGTCTCGATCATGGGTATCTAAAAATTTCCAATACCAAATATAATCAACACAGCAAAAAAAAAAAAAAAAAAAAAAATTGGAGAAGAAAGGTGGATTACCTCACATTTGAATCGAAGAGCAAAGAAAAGCAGCGAATGAATCGATCGATGAAGGAAAACATGGAATGAATGATTTGAAGAGGAAGGAGAGTGGTTGATTAGTGAGTTGTTGATCTATTTGAATAGGTAGTGTTCAAGACACTGAACAGGTAGCGTTCTCTCAAGTCGTTGAGTTGTTGATCTTTAATTTAAGTCGGATTCCTCTATTATCATCTGAATCGAGCACAATGGAAAAGTTTGATCCATGTAGCCGACCCCAGTTAATTTGGGACTGAGGCTATGTTGTTGTTGTTGTTGTTCATCTATTATCATCCGATTTGGATTAGGTTGAATTAATTTATTAATTTTAAGGGAAAACACGAGAAGTATGGGCAAAAAGGTAAATTTTATTAACACTCAAATAAAGTATGGGTAAAAAGGTAAATTTCATTATCACTAAACAATTTGAGGGACGCTAAAGGCACCCCACCGTTTAATGAAGACACACAAAGTTTTTGTAAAAATTTCAGCGAAAATGGAAAAGACCATTTTGCCCCTGTATATATATTGATTCAAACCCTACAAACCATTTTGAGAGAAAAAAGGGGCACCCCACCACCAAGCTTGAACCTAAAACGACATTGCGTTTGCCGACCGTTTATCGATTCTTGCAGATTGACATCATCCGACAACGATGTAACAATGTTTGATAACAATATGATGGTTTGAAGGAACTGTTTTTTGTCAACGTAGAGTTTCTCAAATTTTCAGATGTTTTTTCACGGACGCGATTGATTCGGCCTCGCAGGACCGAGAGTTATGCACACGTCTCGGCCACCATCCACCGAGAACTGAATAACAGTCTCGGTAATGGACAACCGAGAGCTATTCTACATTCTCGGTTGGACATCACCGACAGGACATAAACTATACACTTCGACTTACTCTCGTGAAGTGGTGACCGAGACGACAATAAAAGTCTCGGTTATGGACAACCGAGAGCTATTCTACATTCTCGGTCATGCTTGGCCGAGACTGTAAACAAAATCTCTGGCCTGTGTGGCCGAGAACCACGAACGCCCAATAAATGAACCATTGAATGCACCGCCACACAAACATAACAACTACTCTATCAAATGCAACTTAATTAGACTACCAACGCACATTCAAACGATCGATTTCAACACTATCGATGTGTGAACGAAAAACTTGAACCGAGCCCTAATTTGGATATGAAATCGACCAAAACTCAGAGTCTTCAAACTCGAAAAACGTCCTACAACAGAGGAAAGAGATATAGAGGAACGAATACAACTTAGATTCGGGATTGCTAGGTGGTTCGTTGACGAGAAATGGAGAAAGTCAAGCAAGAGGACGGTGGTGGGGTGCCTCTGTTTTGCAGGAGGGATTTTTTGGTGCCCCAGGTAAATTGGTTAGAGAGGTATTTTGGGTATTTCGGGTCTAATTTTTTGGTGCCCCAGGTAAATTGGTTAGTGCCCACATTAACTGGGTGCCTTCATGAAACGGTGGGGTGCCCTTAGCGGCCCTAAAAAATTTGTGCAATTTGGATTAGGTTGAATTAATTTATTAATTTTAAGGGAAGTCACGAGAAGTATGGGCAAAGAGGTAAATTTTATTAGCACTCAAATAAAGTATGGGTAAAAAGGTAAATTTCATTACCACTCAAAAATTTGTGCAATTTGGATAAGATTGAATTAATTTATTAATTTTAAGGGAAGGCACGAGAAGTATGGCCAAAGAAGTAAATTTTATTAGCACTCAAATAAAGTATGGGCAAAAAGGTAAATTTCATTACCACTTAAAATTTGTGATTCGTGTTTATATATATATATCAAGTAACTATGTTTGTGAGAAAGTTTTACTATGTGACACTTGGCTTTTGAGAAGCTCTCTTAACATGACACGTGAAACAGTGATATCATAACTAAGATTTATAACAAAAAAATAAAACACGAGCCATTGATCTTTGTCACACTTAAGTGAGGGGTAGGATGATAGAACACGAAATAAGATTTTGAGTGACATGGTGATGTCATTAATTAAATATAATTTTTATTTTTATTTTTTTGCTATTTTTAGGTTATGTTTTAAATTGTTATACAAATAAGATTTTTTGGTTTTTAAGTTTTTTTTCATAATTTTTAATTTTCGTTTTTTTTCTATTTTTAAGTTATGTTTTTAATTGTTATACAAATAGAATTTTTGATTTTTTTAATTTTTTAATTTTCATTTTTTTCTTGCTATTTATAAATTATGTTTTTAATTGTTATAGAGTTTTTGGTTTTTAAATTTTAATTTTCTAATATTCGTTTTTTTTGTTATTTTTTAGGCTATGTTTTTAATTGCTATACAAATAGGATTTTTGGTTTTAAAATCTTAATTTTCTATTTTTTTTGATATTTTTTAGATTATGTTTTTAATTTTTATGCAAATAAGATTTTTGGTTTTAAAGTTTTTTTTTGAGTTTTTTTATTTATTAGATGCTACATACCATGTACATGATATATTAGATTATTTTAAAAAAACTGAGCTATATATTTTTAGGTTATGTTTTTAATTGTTATACAAATAGGATTTTTTGTTTTTAATTTTTAATTTTCCTTTTTTTTGCTATTTTTAGGTTATATTTTTAATTGATATACAAATAAGAATTTTGGTTTTTAAATTTTAATTTTCTATTTTTTTTTGCTATTTTTTAGGTTATGTTTTTAATTGCTATACATATAGGATTTTTGGTTTTAAAATCTTAATTTTCTAATTTCTTTTTTTTTCTATTTTTTAGGTTATGTTTTTAATTTTTATACAAACAAGATTTTTGATTTTTAAATTTTTTATTTTGAAACTTTCTATTTATTAGATACTACGTACATGATATATTAGATTATTTAAAAAGAAATTAAGCAATGCGTATTTTTTAGGTTATGTTTTTAATTGTTATGCAAATATGATTTTTGATTTTTATTTTTTTTATCGAAATTGTTTTTGTGAGAAGCTTTCACAAAACATATGGTGTGTGAGAAGCTCTCACAACGTGACATGTGGCATGATGATATCATACTTGGTTGGGTGGCCCAATAGGATGGTAGTAGATTTAAGAGTATGTGGTCATGGGTTCAAACCCGACTATTTCTATATAATATTTTAAATATTTAATGTTTTGTGTACATTTAAAAATATGCATAGTGTTAGCAAGTATTTTTTTTATTAATTGTTAAGGGACCTAAAAAGAGTGACTTTGAATTCACATCAGAGATTACATAAATTATTTTTACATTTTTTCAACTTTTTATATATAATATTTTGATATTTAGTTTTGCTCGTAAGCAAAGTACGGGATGCCGACTAGTTAGGTGAGTTGAGATATGTAAGCTCACATGCCAATTTGTAACCTGATTTGATCGAATAGTCCCATGTGGAGTTGTGGTGCCAGATCAGTTTGTCGTCTCTTCTAGTAGTTCTGAGTGGTATAGAGCAGATGACCTATGCATCTTCTTTCGAGAAATAGGTGTGGACAAGTTGGTGGTTCCAAGCGCCGCTTCGAGTGTTAATGAGATCGCCAACTTTGGGGGCCATCCATGCTTGATAAGTCTTGGCCTGGAAGAGAGGGGTCTTAGGAGCTATAGGTCATTGTGGATCTGCACATTATTTCCATCCCCGATTTGCCATCTCATTCTTTTGATGAGTAACTCTTTGCCAGTTAGGAGACTTTCCCAACCCCATGAGGGTTGGCGGTCTAGGCTAGCGTCGAATGGATGTTTGCCTTCGAAGTACTTTGCCCTAAGACATCTTGCTAGTAAAGAGTGAGAATATACAATAAGGTGCCAATATTCCTTAGCTAGAAGTGCAATGTTCATAAGCTCTGAGCATCTGAATCCCAACCCTGCTTAGTTTTTCTTCTTTGCTAACTTGTCCCACTTGCACCATGCGTTCCCTTTCTTACCTTTAGTGCTTTGCCACCAATATCTCGATAGAGAGCCCTGGACCCTACGGCAGAAACCTTGTTAAGATTGAAACACGACATCTGATGAATGGGAGCAGCAAGAGCCATCGAGTTGATGAGGATTGATTTGCCTGCTTGGGAGAGAAATCTTTCAGCCCATCCTTCGATTCGTTTGTGGATGCTTTCCTCTATGGCATTCCTTAGGACTTGTTTTGAGGCATCGATATCGATCATGATGCCGAAGTATTTGCCTAAGTTCGCGGCTTCCCCTATACCTAAGATGGTACAAATGGCTTGGCGTGTCGGTTCAGTGACCAACTCTCTAAAAACCACCCTGTTTTGGCTTGATTGATGAGTTGGCATGAGCCCCGACAGTAGTTAGTAAGTACCTGTGACAATGATTAGGTTTCTCGGATGTTGCCCAAGCCGAATAACATAACGTCTTCTGCAAAAAAGATGTGAGATACGAGGGAGTATGAAGAGAAATGAAGCCATCTTAACCATCTCCTTTGTAAATAAGTTTGTAACAAAATTGAGAGTCCCTCGTAGACTATCAAGAATAATAAGGCAATAAGGGGTCCCCTTGACGGAGGCCTCTTGACGCCTTGACAATCACGAGGAGCTCCCATTAACCAAAATATTGTAAGAGACAGAGGATATACATGAATGAATCTATCTACACAATTTGGGAGGGAATCCCAAGCGTGCCATGATTTGAAATCTCATTCTATTCTATCATAAGTCTTGTTCATGGCAATTTTGATTTCCATGGAATCCTTATGGAGTCAATACATTTTTTTATGGAATGGAGGGCTTCGTGGGCCTCTAAGATGTCGGTGATTTGGCGTCCCGAGATGAACGCTCCCTGGTTCTCGCAGATAAGAAGGTGCGTGATCTTGCTAAGTCTCTTTACCAGGATTTTGGTTATGATTTTATAGGCCACATTGCAAAGGGTAATAGGGCGAAGGTCGTGAATGGTTTGTGGGTTTGGAATTTTAGGAATGAGAATGATGTGGGTTTGGTTCAATGTGGGTGGTAATGTATTATGGGCGAAGAATTGGGATACTATATGGTTGACCTATGTGCAGAGCGTGACCCAAAATTTTGGAAGAAAAAGGCGGAGAAACCATCTGAACTCGGGCTCTTGGTGGGATGCATATTAAAAAAAGCTTCTCTAATATCTGAAGTGGTGACTCGAGAGATAAGAGAAACACCGACATCTTCTGATAGACGCAGATTGATGAGGTCCAATATCTCTGATTGGGTGGTTCTATGATGTAAAGAGTTGTGTAAAATGGACCTCGGCTAGGCGGAGGTCTCGAGGCTCGGAAATCCAGTTCCCACGTTCATCTAGTGGCTGTGCTAGTTTGTTTGAATGCCTACGAGTTTTGACTCTCTCATGAAAGAATTTTGTGTTTTTATCTCCCTCTTGTAGCCAATCAGCTCGCACTATGATCCGCCAATAGGCTTCTTCATCCTTGGTTGCTTGCGTTAATTGTAACTTTAGGGAGTGAGCTTTGTTCCAGTCTGGTTGATCGCCCTCAAATGTCTCCATTATTACGGCTTCCGGGGCCTTCATTGTAACGACTCAAAATCTCTAACTGTGTTTAATCCCTTCAACAGGATCAATGACCAGTACTGTGGGACCCACACCGTGATATGTTCACTGACCGAGGCAAGGGTCAAGGTATATGTTATATTTGTTATGATGTATGTCTAATGTATTGCATATGTGTAGACTCTTAAGTCAATTTTATATGGGTGTATAGGTATCGAGACAAGCGGGGACGTACCTGGAGTCGCGTATCGACGTGGGATCGAGGTAGCGGCTTACCAGGTAAGTCTCATTTATTTAAGTTCAATGTGAATTAATGTGAGTTTAATAAGTGGCTAATGTGGCCACATTGATATAAGCATTAATGTGCCTATTGTTGAGAAATAAAACAATATGCATTGGATGTACATCGAAACACGCATGTCAAACAACTCCAGGGGACTAAGCGGAGATCACAAGAGTTTGAGCACGCATTTTAGAGTTTCGAGGGATCGGATAGGCTAGGACAAGCGTGTGAATTGTAAGTAAAGTTGTGAGAATTCTATATTTCATTTCATTTTTTTATTGCATTGTTGGTCTATTTGAAGACATTGCTACTTGTAATCTCACGTCATGTTTCTCTTGTGTCTATTCAAAATCGAATGTTGTGACATGATGCCTTGTGAAGTGTTTTCATTGATTCCATTGATTCCAACTCTTACTCTTGATGTCATTTTTAATAACGAATTGATGGAAATCATGCTATTAGAATACCTTGGATTTGACTAGTCTTGTATTCTATTCATTTGGGCTTTGCAGTCTAACTTGATTTGGATTCCTAGAGAATTGGAACTATTTCTTTTTTAAAACTAAAGTGGAGATTATCTAGTTTCCATTGCACGAGAGATGTGCGGTTCACGGGGACATAGGTCTACCGGGGTTCTGGCACTCACCACTACACTTGCGCGGCACACGAGTTATAAGACTCGGGGTGATCGACAAGAATGAGATAGATGATGTATATGTGTAGAGCACAACTCCGCTTTTGGTTATGAGATATGTTGAGCACAACTCCATATAATAGTAAAAAGGCTAGGTGATAGTTCTCACAGCCGATCGGAATAGATCATCTCGACTTAGCCTGTGTTAATTTATACATCTTTAACTGTGGTATTTACTTGCATTACTTGTTTCAGCAATTTATTTCGCTATTTATGCTTTTAAGTACCATTTGTTTATTTTGAAAATGTGGCATATAATTCTTCAGTTATTACTTAAATATTATTATACTCACCGTCTAGTTTATGACGGTGGGTGTAGGTCCGTCGAGCAGCAGCAGACCAGGGAAGGAGAAGATCGACGACTTCCTCTGAGCAGTTCGACGACTCTCCTCACTCATTTTGTATGTCTCGACTTTTGTTGTATTATTATTGTTTATGTCATTTTGTGTTGTACATTGGGTTGAGTGATTAGCTATACATGCATGCATTTGATGTATTTTCCTGATTTTCCACATTTAGGATTTTGGATAATGAAAGCTTTTGCATAACATGATAAAGAAATTTTAATTAACTCTGACTTTAATAAGATATTGTAACATGTGATTGAGGAATATAGGGACGAAAGACTGACTAATACATAATTAAGTCTTATGTGATTTGGATTAAGACTTGATTATGAGATTAGACAGGGTGGTGCCCTATTTTGTAGAAGAGGCCGTCACATTCATTAGCCTTTTTGAGTTGGTTGAGGGTGTCCTCTCATTCCATTAAAGTATTTTCCTTTTGGTTCGTTCGAGGAGTTGCGATAGGAGGAGGGTAAGGTTGCCATCTTGCTACGCTCTCCATACTTCCTCGACACATTTACAACATTCCTTATGGGACGCCCACCGATAAGGTTGCAAGTAGGGCGGGGAATCCCTGCTCCCTGCTGTGCCCCGCCTCGGTGGGGTAAGGATTCCCACTTTTTACTCCACGCATGGTGGGGCAAAGGCACGGGGCAAAAATTTGCCCCGCCACGCGAGGTAGGGACGGGAATTATTTTCGCCCCACGGGAATTCCCTATCTCGCATCCCTTGCATAAGATTCTCCATTTTTTATATTTTTACAAAAAAACTATATAACTTTCTTACTTAAAACATATGTAATATATGGAATGAAACTCAAGATCTCCAATAATTAAATTTATTTTTACCATTAAATTAATTATAATATATATCATAAAGATATATAAAATTATATTAGAACATCATTGAAATATATTTGCCATAATAGTTTTGGAAATCTTATATTTTTAATTAAGTATGATAACTTGTAACTCAATCAACAAAATAAATCCACATTAATCCTTCAATTTGAGAATAATAGTTTTTTAAAAAATTGAGAAAGTAGTACTCAAGTGCCAAAATAACCAAAGAATGAAGACCAAAATAGATATGGCACCGCGGAGATTCCCTGCCTTGCGAGGATCCCTGCGGGGGTGGGGCATGGGGTGGTAAAGCTCACCTCGTGAGGAATTTCCAAGTATAAATTCCCGCCCCACGTTCCGCGAGGACGGTGACTGTAACGGCCTGAAAAAAATTTGACTCATGCCACGTGTCAAGTCAAGGTCGTATGTGGGACCCACTCGTCGAAATACGTATATCCGAATCCAGGTTGGGATGATAATGCTAACTATGCGAGGAATTCGAGAAAATGAAATACGAACGAGGACGCGCCTCGAGTCGCGTGCCGACTTGGGATCGAGATGTTGGTTTTAAAATGTACATTGGATATGCCTCATTATGCGTGTAGCGCGATTATCGAGATTTTGAAATGAAGTGGGTTGGTGCCTCGAGATGCGCACTGCTCGGTTGTTGAGTTGTATCGAGATTCGCGTTGCACAAATCTCGAGGAAACTTTGATTTGAAGTGGAAATTAAAAGAGAAGGATAAGAAGAAGTAATATATATATATATCTATCATATATATAAAAGCACGAATCACAAATTTTTGAGTCGTAATCAAATTTACTTTTTTATCCCTCCCCTGCACATATTTTTTTTTGTGCGTTACTTATCTTTTCCTTTTACTCCTTTCTTTTCTCCTGCCTCCCTTATCTTTCCATTTTACTATTTCCTCCTCTCACGTCTCTCTCTTTATTTCCGCTTCTCTCACGTCTCTCTCTCTCACCGACGTTCTCTTCTCTCACGTCTCTCTCTCGCCGATCACTTTGATCAATCCATTGGTTCTCTTCTCTCACGTCTCTCTCTCGCCGACGTTCTCTTCTCTCACGTCTCTCTCTCGCCGATCGCTTCGATAAATCCATTTGCCATGCAGCACACTCCTACTTCGCGTACATCGATCAATCCATTGGTGGTCATCGTTTCGAATCTCCATTGGTCGACGGAGAATCTCCATTGGTTCTGGCGGTCATCGTTTTTCAACAAAGCATTGGTACAAGTTCTTTAAACTCGGCCCTTCTATGATAGCTCTATAGTAGTTCAAGCCACCAAGAAATCTGTTTTGTCAAACTTTTGCGCGAAGAATTGAATATTTTCTTCGAAATCCACGATGGAAGCGACGACGGGATGTGAAGGAAGTCGATGATTAAGATCTCCCATAGGCTCGACTCCACTATCGTAATTGTAGGGTGATTCAACGACATTGGTTCCCTGGCGCAATTGGTTTGAATGAAGGTTGAGAGCGCCTTTTGTATATTTCTCTACTTTTTCTCCATCAACAATTACCACAACAAGCACCCATAAAGGTAAGTCAATCATCGCCCTATTTTCTTTATCTGCTTCCAATTCTTTCTCTTGTTGGTTAGACTTGATGCTCACCAAGTGTTTGTTGAATTGCCTCTGTTGTGTTTTTGGTTTTGTTCTTCAATATTCTTTAATGGTTTGGGAACCAAACTTCTATTGACTCCTTTGTGACTCGAACTCCACCTTTAGGCCATCCACTTTGTTGGTATGGATCCAACTCTTATTTTCACCGTCTCTATCTTGATGAATATATGTTTTTGTGAACAATCACATCCAAGTTTGCAACAATTTGGTTTTGTCCTATGTACGTATGCTTGTAATACCTATATGTACGTATGTGTATATATAAATTAAAATTCAAATTTGAGAACTAATGGATTGGTTCAGTATTTGGATTCTACATTGGTAAACCCAATTAGACCTGAACCAACCATGACCACACTAAACAATTGTAAAAGATTTAGATGTAGTTAATTTATATATGCATAACAAAAATTTAAATCTCAATCGATCTCAAATATCTTTTGATAGATTTTCTCACACTTGTATCAATCAACAATACCAAATAATTCGCTCCGTTTTATATCAAGTTGAGTTTTTTTGACTCGTCCGCCTTTTAATAATTTAGCCATTTTTTAAATGGTTACTCTTTTATTTTATCTTTAGACTTCAATTTGGTTTTACGTTGAAGAAATATCTATAATTTGCATTTTGTTTTTCGAAGGCGAGGAACTTCATATGTGGTTTAATAATTGTGCTTCAATATTAGTTTATAACAATACTATATTTTTGTTGCCTTTTGATCATATTTTTGTTTGGGTTATTTTATTTTGAAGTGAACTAGAATTTGAAATTATATGTTGCAAGAGTATATGCTTGGTAGTTTACTTCCTCATTTTTGGAAGAAAAAATATTATGATTTATAAAATCAACCCGACGATTGAAACCGACCCAACCCAAATTTATAGAGTTGAAGGTGTGGTTTGTTTTTAAAGAGCAAATTGGTTTGGTTTGGTTCTAAAAAAAATACAAACCCGAATTATTCGGTTCGGTTTGTGTTTGAGGCTAAACCCGAATCAACCCAACCTTTGTACACCCCTACTCTTCACGACTCTTCACGAAATGATACAAACATATATAAACGTTAGGGCATTGTTGTTGTTTGTGTTTTTTTGACTCGTCCGCCTTTTAATAATTTAGCCATTTTTTAAATGGTTACTCTTTTATTTTATCTTTAGACTTCAATTTGGTTTTACGTTGAAGAAATATCTATAATTTGCATCTTGTTTTTCAAGGCGAGGAACTTCATATGTGGTTTAATAATTGTGCTTCAATATTAGTTTGATAACAATACTATATTTTTGTTGCCTTTTGATCATATTTTTGTTTGGGTTATTTTATTTTGAAGTGAACTAGAATTTGAAATTATATGTTGCAAGAGTATATGCTTGGTAGTTTACTTCCTCATTTTTGGAAGAAAAAATATTATGATTTATAAAATCAACCCGACGATTGAAACCGACCCAACCCAAATTTATAGAGTCAATTTGGTTTGATTTTAAAGAGCAAATTGGTTTGGTTTCGTTCTAAAAAAAATACAAACCCGAATTATTCGGTTCGGTTTATGTTTGAGGCTAAACCCGAATCAACCCAACCTTTGTACACCCCTACTCTTCACGAAATGATACAAACATATATAAACGTTAGGGCATTGTTGTTGTTTGTGTTTTTTTGACTCGTCCGCCTTTTAATAATTTAGCCATTTTTTAAATGGTTACTCTTTTATTTTATCTTTAGACTTCAATTTGGTTTTACGTTGAAGAAATATCTATAATTCGCATCTTGTTTTTCGAAGGCGAGGAACTTCATATGTGGTTTAATAATTGTGCTTCAATATTAGTTTGATAACAATACTATATTTTTGTTGCCTTTTGATTTCATTGTTCTGTGTCCCTTACAATTTTTTTTTCTTGGAAAAGAAAAGATGAAGCTGAACTTATGAGCTTCACATGAAGAAACATGGTTTTTCAAAAAAATAAAAATAAAAATAAAAAAGGAAGGTTTTCAGCATCACTGTTTTTTTATTTTTGGTCCAAGTCATTTGGTATCCGTCCTATCTGACAAATCTGGTTTCGCCTTGTATCGCACCCGTAATGAAGAAGGAGCTCCCAATGGTGGCTCGAACTTGAGGCACCGGTAAAGGAACATAACTCTTGACAAACTGTTGTTCCCATGAAAGAAAAGAAACCTCGGAGAAGATATTTGAAAAAGGAAGTGAACGGCCTAATGAGCAACTCTTTAGATTGAATAAGGAATACCCAAATTTTATCCTTCAACATTTGGCATACGAGTTCATAAATAAATTACATAATAGTAGCTAACCTTGAAAGAGAGTGAATTGATCAATCCTTCAATCTCGCATAAATGTTACAAAGGTTTGAAGCGCTCATGAGAAGAGAAGAGAGCTGGTTGTGAGTTGCATTTCTCACTTCACCTCTCTCAATCCTACTTGTTGGTGCAATGACTTCTCTTGAACTGCTAGAGTCTTCAACATATCGGATTTGTGATTAACAAGTTCGAGATTGATATTTTTGATTAATATTTGTGATTAAAAAGTTTGTGATTAATAGATTTGGTTCACATTTGAAATATATAAATGTTTGAATAATTGGATTAAATGAACCCTCGTATGATTATTATTTTGGATCCAATTGTGGCCTTAGATTAATTGTACATAATGAGCATTATGTTAGAGTTCTAATCTAAATTAGTTATATGTTTGTGTTTAAAAGACACAATAACTTCATTGCTTACTTTCCATCTCATTTTGAATATTAAATTAACATTTTTTTTTTTATTAGTACTCTAATGTTTGTTTCATTGCATTGTAGTTTAACAATCTCATATTAAAACTCATTAAGTATAACCATTTTACCTTGCATTAGCGAGTAACCATGGTTAGAAACTTAAGAGTTACCAACAATAGTGAAGACTTTGTAAGGAAAGCAAAAAATACTAATCGTAGGGAGGTGGATAGTTTGAAACGTAAATTTGTAACGGAGGAAGAAAAAGAAATGAAGCGGTCTCGCCAAAGACAACTAAGGAGAGAAAACAAAGAGTTGAATGATCGAGGTATGAATTTGAAACTTCACAAAATATTCTATGAAATATTGAGTATGGTAAATGCTATAAACCAAAATGAATAAATTTAATTAATAATTTATAAATTATGTTACCTTTCTTTTTTATTTTTTATTTATAGGTCCCCGGAATGCAAAACCACGTTATGTCGCTATGGGTTTTTACCACGTTGCAAGTTCAGCAGATGTGTTACCATTAGTAAATTCTTGTCGAAATTGCAATGCGAAGAAGTTCTTTCATGAATCTAATAGTTTCTGTTGTTCAAACGGTCAAGTAACCCTCGTTCCTAATGTTGTTCCTGAAGAAATGTTCGACCTATTTACTTCAAACAATGAAGAGACACGTGAGTTTTTGATGTACATCCGTACTTATAACACCAATTTTGGTTTTACTTCTTTTGGCGTAAAGTGCGAAAGAGAGTATGCCAAAAGTAATATGGGTGTATATACATTTAGAGTGCAAGGCCAAATTCATCATTTTATAAATAATTTACTTTCGATAAGAGCATCCTTCTTATTTGCAACTGTACTTTTATGATACTGATCATGAAGTGCAAAACCGAATGCATTGTTCGATAGGATGAAAGAGACAATTTTGGCAAGGTTAATTAGTATTATTATGAAAAATCCATATGCAAGTTTTTTTTCGCACTTTACAAAATAAAAAAATTTAGAAGATCATGTTGTTCAATTAGTTTCAAGTGTTAGTCTTGATAAGAGAGTATTTAATTTGCCCACTACTTCTCAAGTTCTTTGCTTATTTGGATAGATGATAACACATGTGCTCAGCCAACTAAAAGGGATATCCTTGTCTATAGTCACTCCGGAAGTAGCCATAGAATCAATTACTACTACGGTTGTTACGATCCTTTACAATACCCATTATTATTCCCGTATGGAGACGTAGGTTGGCACGATGGAATTCAGAGAAAATTTACCACTGAATCACATGGAAATTACAACACAGATGCCATTCTTGATCCTCATTTAGTCAACTCTACTGAAGAGTTACTTGATAATGAAAATGAAGGTAAATGTTTTCATTTCCTACCTTTGTTAAATAATTTACTTTTTTATATTTGTTATTTTTATATTGAACTTAAATATTTTGTTCTATTTTCACAGTATATTCTAGACGGAAGAGGAATTGTGTTTCTTGCCGCGAGTATTATTGTTATAAACTTTGATTAGGGATGTAAGGAATTCTATTCTATTACATTCTGGAAGACTTTTGCAACAATACGTCGTTGACATGTATGTCAAGTTAGAGACATCTAGGTTAGATTTTATTCGTCATAGACAAGATGAGATACGTTCAGAGTTGTACCAAGGGATTATGGATTCTATTGATATGGGTGAAAGCATTGGTTCAAATATTGGACGTAGGATTGTTCTTCCAACATCTTTCATAGGTGGGCCAAGAGACATGCGTAAAAGGTACATGGATGCTATGGCATTGGTTCAACGTTTTGGCAAACCTGACATATTCCTCACTATCACTTGCAATCCTTATTGGCCAGAAATACAACAAGAGCTTCGATTTAATGATGACACACAAAATAGACTGATTTTTTGCTCGTGTTTTTAAATCAAAGTTGGAGTGCTTGAAGAATGAAATAATTAAAAAGCGAGGTTTTTGGTCCAGATTAAAGATATGTTTATGTCGTTGAATTTCAAAAACGAGGTCTTCCCCATGCACATTTTCTTATTGTTTTACAACCAACAACAAAATTAATAGAACCTGCAACTTTTGATTCGTTCGTATGTGCGGAGCTTCCCGACAATTCAGTTCACCCCCACTTGTATACATTTGTTGTGAAACATATGATGCATGGTCCATGCGGTACTTTGAACCCAAATAATGTGTGCATGGATTCAGATGGTAAATGCAAGAATAACTTTCCAAAGCCCTTTCGTGATTGTACTTCGCATGGCAAAGGATCTTATCCAAAATATCGGAGACGTAATGATGGAAATACTGTACGTGTTAGGAAACACAATTTGGACAATCGTTGGGTGGTTCCATACAATCCTTACTTACTTGCTAAATTTGATTGTCATCTAAATGTTGAGGTTTGTTCTACTATCAAGGTGAGTTAAATACATGTACAAGTACATATATAAAGGTCATGATCGCATTGCGATTCGATGCCTGAACAATAATGACAATGCGACATTGATGAGATCAATAGATTCCAATCATCACGTTGGGTAGCAGCACCAGAGGCAATGTGGCGCATATATGGTTTTCCTTTGAATGAAATATATCCACCGGTCATCATCGTTTGCAACTACATTTGGAGGGAAAGCAATTGATTAAGTTTAATAAGAACGACGTGTTGCAAAACTTGGTTGATAATGGATTGTCATCTAGTTCCATGCTGACGGAATACTTTAACATGAACCGGAATGATAATTTAGCTCGTACCATCTTATATAGGGAATTTCCTGAGTATTTTGTGTGGAATCAACAAGTCAGAAGATGGACACGAAGGCAAAAGCGTCAAGTTATTGGCAGAGTTGTAGCGGCAAATCCAATGGAAGGTGAAAGATATTACCTTCGTTTGCTATTAAATCATATTAAAGGTTGCACATCTTTCCAGGAACTCAAAGTTGTCAATGGTGTTCATGCATCCTCATATAAAGAAGCAGCTATTTTGCACATGTTACTTGATGCTGACAACAGTTTAGATTTGTGCTTGGAAGAAGCATCGACGTATCAGATGCCGTTTACTTTACGTCGATTGTTTGCTACAATATTGTTACACTGTGATCCTGAGAACCCTCGTCATTTATGGGAGAAATTCGAAGTGAATTATGTCTAGATCTTGAACGTCTCATGGCTATCCGTAATCGAAACAAACTTAAAGCTCTCAAACATATTAACACATTTCTAGAATCAAATGGAAAGAATATTACCGATTTTTCTTTAGTCGATTACCCAATTACTATTGATGATGCTTATCAATGCAATAGAGAAATAGATGAAGAGTTGAGCTTGACTGTTGATATTAATGATTTAGAAGCCACATCGAAGTTGAATCTTGAACAAAAAAATGCATATGATTCTATCCTTGATAAAGTGTTAAAAAATGTACCAGCTTTATTTTTTATAGATGGTCCAGGTGGTACAGGGAAAACCTTTTTATATAGAGCAATATTGGCAAAGGTTAGATCTGAAGGAATGATTGCATTGGCAACTGCATCATCAGGTGTTGCGGCTTCATTGTTACCTGGAGGTCGAACGGCGCATTCGAGGTTCAAATTGCCGATAAATCTTAATGGCATCAAGACATGTAATGTTAGCAAACAATCAATGTTGGCAAAATTATTATTGAAAACACATTTGGTCATTTGGGATGAAGCACCGATGTCAAATAAACAACATATTGAAGCATTGGATTCGATGCTTAGGGATGTAACCGATAAAGACCTTCCATTTGGCGGAAAAGTGATAGTTTTTGGTGGTGACTTTAGACAAGTACTTCTGTTGTTCCTAAAGGTAATAGACAAGATGTAATGAAGTCGTATTTGGCAACATCATATATTTGGCCTTTGTTGGAAAAAATCAAGTTAGTCGAAAATATGAGAGCAAGACTTGATCCAAAGTTTTCAAAGTTTATACTTCGAGTTGGTAATGGTACGAATATGAACTTCAAGGAAATATGATTTCTATACCTTCCAATATCACCTTACCATATGTTGATGAACATAATTCTTTGGAAAAATTAATTACAAGAGGTGTACCCAAATTTGAATAAGTATCTTAGAAATAGATGCAATGTCAAGTCGTGCTATATTAACAACAAAGAATGAATTTGTAGATGAAGTTAATTCTCTACTTATTCAACGATTTCTGGTGAAGTTGTTAGGTACTACAGCTTTGATGAAATTCTTAATGAAAACACGAATATGGTCAATCTCGAATTCTTGAATAGTTTATCCTTGAGTGGTTTTCCTCCACATGATTTGATGTTAAAGAAGGATTGTCCAGTTATTCTCTGCGCAACATTAATCCATCTCGAGGGATTATGTAATGGAACACGATTAATTTGCCGAAGATTTGAGAAAAACATCATTGATGCGAGATAGCTACAGTCATTACAAAGGGAAAAGGGTTTTTACGCCTAGAATACCTTTCATTCCAAATGAAGAAGATAAAATGCCATTCAAATTCAAAAGGAGACAATTCCCTATTCGATTATGTTTTGCAATGACTATTAATAAGGCTCAAGGGCAAACATTAAACTTCGTTGGGGTTTATTTGAGAGAACCAGTTTTCTCTCACGGTCAACTTTATGTTGCGCTTTCACGTGCTACCACTGCGACTTCCATCAAAGTTCTTATTAAACCTTCTACTTACAATAATCAACCAAACACGACAAAGAACATTGTTTACAAAGAGTTGTTGTCACTCGTGGATGCTTCTATTGCATAATCATTTTAATTGAAAGGTAAGTTTTCAACCATTTTATAATTAATATGTTTTATATGTTTCTCATTCTTTTAATAATTTCGTTTAAAATATTTAAACTTTTAAATATAACAGGGACAAACTGATAAAGAAGTTGAAGAATTATTTCATGTTGGTTGTGTTTGTTTTTAGTGGTAAATTGCATTTCATTCTCAAGGCCAAAGGACGGAGATGACAAATGTTGAGATGTTAAATTCGGCGAACAATAAGGTGAACTACAAACCTCAACTCTTAGTTATTTAATTTCATTCTTGGTCAACAACTCACTGGCCTCTCATTGAAGTGTATGAATATGTTTGTTGTTTCTCCCAACTTTGTATCTCACAAAGTTTTATCTATTCTCCATCACAATCAACTTTTCTTACTGTTCTATCTCATTCAAATTGGTCGATCTCAATTACAAGTAACTTAATGAGTTTTAGTTCTTTAATTTATAAAAATAAATTAAGGTTTCTGATTATGGTGCATTTTCTGAATTTAGCGGTTCGCGAAGGAAGTGTGAACCCCTTCTTTTCTATGTTTTTTTTTCATTTAAATTTTAGGGTTTTGTTTAGGGTGTGTCTTATTGGGATCCTCAAATTCTTTTCAATTTTCGATTAGATGTTTGTCATTGTATACAGTTTTTTTTTTTTTTCTACATTTGACTGAACGGTGATTTCTTTAATTATATGGTGAAACAGGCATTGCTAATGGGAGAGTCTTCACCAACATACATGAATGGATAATATAGTAGTCCCCCAAATCCTCAACCTCTTGGTCTACAGGTTGTTGGAATTTGGATTATTCCAACATTGATAGGTGCTATAAGTTATATTACTCAAGTGGTGATTGGGAACCAGCATGCTAAACCAAAACAAAAGCTTCTCTTGAGTATTTGTTCTGGAGTAGCTCTAGCAACATGTGTTGTGGGAGGTGTGCTTTTCATATTCTGCATTATTCGGTGGAAGAAGAATTCGGAAGCGCGGCCTTATAAATAACGCATGATGATATCTTGGGTTTTGCTTGACCTTTATGAACATAGTTGTCGGCATTTGCATTTGGTTTCCTTTATTCCTCATGAAAGGCAAATCAATGCTTTATCTGAGCCTACTTCACTATATTATTTTTGCTTTGTAATGGGAAAATTGTTCAATTGCACTAAATTGAGCACAAGTGGAATAGTTTGACTGTAGACGACCTCAAGTGATTTGAAATTGATATGTATTGTTAATACAAAATGAAGAATAAGGTTGTGCCTTACTTCGCGGATTATCTCAACTAATATGATTTATATGCTCAACGATTCTTTGGAACCATTTTAAGAGCATTTGTGGTGAGAATTATATTAGTTAGAAATGTCCTTCATTAACAATACTATGTTTTTATGATCTCATTTTTTTTCCATACAAACTTATTATTCTTGTTTTTGGTGGGGAAATTATATATGCAGAGAGAAGAAAGAGAACAAGAATAAAGCGAGATATCTTTTGGGGGAATCAATGGGAGGAGTCAGCTGTTGCGATTCTTTTGCACAAAAAACACCCAAAATACAGAATGGAGCGGTCTTGGTTGCGCCCATGTGCAAGGTCTGTCCTGTTAATTAATATAATTATTTTCCTTCTGTTTGCTTCACTCGCTATGTAACAAACTTTTAATTATCTAAAAAAATACAAAAAAAACAAAATTGATTTGTTTTAGTGCTTTTCCAGATCGAAGATGATATGACGATGGTAGGAACCTTTTCTTCTGTCATGTTCTCTTTCTAGCAACCTAAGATTGAATATAATGAGCTTTCGCTTTTGTTTATTTCTATATGTTCGCAGAGCACATGAATCCATTGTTGGAGCATATAACAAAGTTGGAAGATGCTCTTTACAACATCCAGTTTTAACAAAATTGGTTGGAGGATCAAACTGACCACCAAGTATAAACTATGTGAAAATTGTTCAATAATTTGGAGGAGCAGGACAACATGTATAGTAGTTCAACAGCGATGCCACCTTTTTGTTTGTTTGCTTTTTTCTTTGTTTGGTTACATTCTGAAACATGGTTTTGCTGTGCAGAGCTTTTGCGGGAGAATAAGAGGATGATAGACAGATCTATTAGAGAAATAGAAAGAGAAAGGCAAGGTCTGCAAACACAAGAGAAGAAAGTCATAGCAGAGATAAAGAAGAGTGCCAAACAAGGACAGATGGTGAGTTTTCTTATTAACTGCCAATTAGATTGTTTTATTGTATCAACTAATGTAGACATGACCTCATTATATCTAATGGTTATTTGCAACCACGGGTATTTGTATTTTCTTACATTTCTTTAATTTAACCTTGGGTCTTTGGTTTTTAATATAGGTTTCTGGCCATGTTATCATCTCTATGTTATGTGTATGTTACTAGAATTCTTTGCATCGGTGGAACTTTTTGTTTGGCAGGGTTGTGTGCTTTTGTTTGTTTCTTTCTTTCTTCCTGTGAAATTATATGTTACAAAGTTTGTTACTTTTTTTAAAAAAAAAACAATTGAAGTGATTTCCAAGGGGATGGAATTGATTTATGACTGAAATATGAACTAATGGGACAGATGGCATTGTATCTTTGTTGGTTGCCTTTGTTAGCGGTGCTGTGTGCATTTGATCTATATCTGTGATAGATTAGCCATATGATGATGAGTGCATGTTATTGCATTAGTTAGCAAGCAATTGGAAAGAAATTTTTTTTTTTTTTCAAGTTGTTAAGAAACTTTAACTTGGTAATATGTCCGGAAATATAAGCAAAGCAAAGCATCTATACATTGGGCTAAGAAATGCTAATCCATACCATGTATCTCGGAGAAACTATCTAATTATTTTATTTGAGATTTTCTGAGAAATATGGGATCCCATTACTATGTGAATGCTCGGGCGCATGTGACATGTGTTTCAGTTTTTTGATTCATCTTTCTGTTCACTGTTGAATCTGTTGGTGATCGATACTTCTCTTTTTGAAAATGTGGACTCGCCTTGATTTGATTGTAACAAGTCTCTGTGTTTATACTTCCTGGATATTGTCCAAGTACGTTAGTCTAGCACATCCCATATTAACTGTTGTATATGCTTCATCAATTGTCGCTTGCTTCAGGTCTTGAAAGTATGTTGGTCAAATCTAATATTCGTTTCTTGGTCTTACAGTGCCTGCTTTCGTGATGTCATTGATGTTCCCCTAATTGTAAGGGGCTTGCGCAAATTCAGAAACGAGGTGTGTTCTATGTTAAACATTTTTGCATCATGAGTTTTTTCTTTGAGCTATCTCTTGATTGTGATTACTCTATGCGGGTGAGGCGGGAGCTTGAATAGGGAATGATGTAAATCGGCTATTTTCAATTTTGGTGGACAGTCGACATTACATTCGCATATATTAATTCCTCCTATATCTCGCATAGATTATTGGTCAACATAAAGATAGTTTGTCGGTATTAGCGGTGGAAGTTTATGATGCTCTACACTCCTCGAGGTGCATGTAAAATGACGATGAATTCGTCTATGGTTTTTGTGTTACTTTTGTATATCTCTTGTACTGCAGTGGAAGTTAAAGAAAGAATTTTTGCTCGATGGTGGCTATGCCTGGTGAGTTTTATTGTAATTTTTTCCCGATTCTTTTGTCGATGTTGTATAGAAGTTGGAGCATTCTTTTGATAAATCTAATAAATTCTTACTACTCTGTAGGATCATGAGCGAAGGAAAACCAAGACCTTCCTCCAAACTTTATAAGACTTGCTAAAGATGTGTATACACACGATATGATAGCAAACTTACGATTTCGCATGATTGGTATTTAGATCAGTTTTTGATTGGTATCTGAAATTAGTTTACAATTCTTTGATCTTATGTGGTACTTTCTCTGTTAGGAAAAATCGGATATGGAACAGTCAGTGAAGCTTTAGCATACAAAATACCTTTTGTCTTCGTGCGCAGAGATTATTTCAATGAAGAGCCATTCTTGAGAAACTTGTTGGAGGTTTAGCTTTGATTGATGCTATCTCGTTCGATGATGAGCGATGAACTCAACTTTTTCTTAAAAGGCCAAAGTCCTATAAGGCTTGCAGCCCAGTTTCATTACTCTTCTTTGTTGTGTCCCTGCATTACAGTTCCACAAATATTCAGCTCTCTCAAGTGCTACCATGTCCTTGTAATGCCTTTTTGTAATGCCTATGGCGTCGGTCTCACCGACTTCTTGCTTGTGATCTTAGCCAACAATGGAGGGGCGCTTGCAGGGTTGGCAGCGTGTGTAGTCACGATGGACATTATTGCGACGGTGGCTTCGACCTTATGCGGGACTTCAAGACAAGTTCCGCTTGACTCTAGCTTCTCCAATGTCCATGTTTGTGAGGCAAGTTATAGGACCGCAATGGGCCGTGTCATATCCTCATGTGTCTGCTGGATCTTCATCAAGGCCTTCAAAGGAATCGGTGAGATCGGGTTCGAGTATCCAGGCTCCTTATGCGCTTGCTTTACGCAACATAGCGATATTAGGTGTCGAGGGCCTTTCTCAACTTCCTAAACACCGCTAAAGCTATGAGCGGGGTTCTTTCTTCTTGCCATTCTCAATAACGCAGTGAGAGATAGCTTACGAAAGAAAGTGGTACAGTTCATGGCGATGGCGTTGCATTCTATGTCGAGCATACATTGGAATCGACATGTTTATCTAAGACTTTGTGATAATGTTTGTCCTGCAGGGGAAGTTGTATAAAGTGAAGGCGGTGCACATGGTCCTGCGATCGCATCGGGTATGATCCGATCTACCCTGGAGTTTGTTTCTCTTGATAGGAACTTCATGCGTATGGGTGGGCGCAATCCTGCCATGTTATCATCTCTATGGTATGCGTATGGAGTTTGCAACCACGGGTATTTGTATTTTCTTACATTTCTTTAATTTAACCTTGGGTCTTTGGTTTTTAATATAGGTTTCGGCCATGTTATCATCTCTATGTTATGTGTATGTTACTAGAATTCTTTGCATCGGTGGTACTTTTTGTTTGGCGGGGTTGTGTGCTTTTGTTTGTTTCTTTCTTTCTTCTGTGAAATTATATGTTACAAAGTTTGTTACTTTTTTTTTTTTTTTAAAACAATTGAAGTGATTTCCAAGGGAATGGAATTGATTTATGACTGAAATATGAACTAATTGGAATGAGATGGCATTGTATCTTTGTTGGTTGCCTTTGTTAGCGGGCACTGTGTGCATTTTATCTATATCTGTGATAGATTAGCCATATGATGATGAGTGCATGTTATTGCATTAGTTAGCAAGCAATTGGAAAGAAATTTTTTTTTTCAAGTTGTTAAGAAACTTTAACTTGGTAATATGTCCGGAAATATAAGCAAAGCAAACCATCTATACCTTGGGCTAAGAAATGCTAATCCATACCATGTATCGGAGAAAATATCTAATTATTTTATTCAAGATTTTTTCGAGAAATATGGGATCCCATTACTATGTGAATGCTCGGGCGCATGTGCCGTGTGTTTTGATTTTTTGATTCATCTCTCTGTTCACCTGTTGAATCTGTTGGTGATACGATACTTCTCTTTTTGAAAATGTGGTGGCTTGATTTGATTGTAACAAGTCTCTGTGTTTATACTTTCTGTCATCCTGCCTTTTTTGTATAAAATATTAGTTCTATTGATGTTCCAGGGGTTTGTAAGAGTTATGGCAAAAGATCTTATTAGAACAAGACATCGATTGAAAAGTTCTATAAACTTAAGTCGCAGCTCCAAGGTGTAGGCCGAGAATTCAGGTATTTTTGTTACTCTCTTGCATTTGTTTTTTTATTCGATATTTTTGAGAATTCAAGTTGTTTTTTTATTACAACTATTGCAAGTTTGGTAGGAGAAATAAGCTGTCTTTTATTTAGATAAATCTAGAGTAAACTTGAGTGAATGTCATAATTACCATAGAAAGTTTGATGGTTAGCAAGATTTAAATTTTTTAGAGGAGCAACATCGATTTCTTGGAAGTGGTTGATATCGCATTATTTTGAAGTTTCAAGGAGGTTAAAAAGTGGTTACCAAATGGTTTGGTATGTGGTCTATTCTGCAAGTGGTTGAGGGTTCAATTCTTCCCGTTTGTAAGTTTGAGAGTTGATAAGTTGGGTTTTCATAAAAAAAAAATAAAAAAAATAAAAAATTACGATCCTATTGTAAAAAATAGGACTCTCTCTATGATTATCTCGAATTATTGGTTGCACACAGATCTAATAAAAAAACATGCAAGTCTATATGAAGCACAATCTTAGGAACACTTGGTTGATGGGTTTTTCACAATCTGGATGCAAGACATTTTGGTAGACACTTTGGAGACAACATTCCATATCATCGATTGAAACCTCGGACTTGAACATACCATTCGGTCTAGCTTTCGCCAACAAATTTAAATCATAAGGAATATTTCCCAAGTATATGAATTACTTGATATTTATGCGAGATGGTGGCATCTATTAGCCAATTTTGGAAGAATTTGGTTTCCAAATATTGAACAAGATGTATGACACGGCTTGAACTGAAACTACTGAACGGTAAATAGGATAGAGGCACCTTCCATATTTAAATTGAAGGGAAAATTTCGCGATACGGGAGTCCAGATTTAGATTTTTTTTTTTAGTTCTCCGATAGGAAAGATTATTGAGTGATTGAGAGTCAATGATTCTTAATTAGAGGTCTCAAGTTGAAGAAAAGTATGTACATTGGGCCTGTGGAAGGTCTCGTGCTTGATTGGGCGTACGCTACGCTACGCCGAAGCAACAAAAGAAAGCAAAGGAAACAAAATTTAGAACAAGTGAAAAAACATATAAAGCCTTGTTTAGTTATAAGAGAAACTCGTAGATTGCAAGGTCACTTAAAATTTGGCCTTGTTTAATTACTTGTGAGGTGTTAGTGGAATAATGGAATTGGCACTGGTTACCTACCCGTGCATATAAAGCCGTAAGGAAAATTTGGGGGGTTTGTGTATAGCTGATGAAGTATAGCTGATGAAGTTCAGTCTGGCTTTGCTCGAACGGGAAGTCATTTATGGGATTTTGAGGCGCATGGGGTGATACCCGATATTGTCACAATGGCTAAGGTTTGTTGCCATTTAATGTTATGTCTTTTGTCTTTTTTGAATATGCTAGCTACTTCATTTTCATTCTATTATGTTTCCTGGACATGATTTATGAGTTGGCTCGTAGGTTTCCTAAACATGAAGTTTCTATTTAAAAAAATATTGATAGTGAAAGCTATTCTTCTGAGATTCATTTACTTAATTATATAATCGAGTCAATGCTTACTTCTACGCAATTTCTCAGAAGTCTCGGATGTTACTGATTTCAAATTGTGACATCTTCAGGGAATTGGAAATGGTATTCCTCTTGGAGCAGTGGTGACCACTCCTGAGATCGCGCAGGTTTTGACACACCGCATTTACTTCAATACCTTTGGCGGAAAGCCCCTATGTACTACCGCAGTCATGCCGCATTGAAAGTATTGGAGAAGGAAAACTGCGAGGAGAATGCATTTGTCGTCGGATCATACATGAAAGAACGCCTTACTTCCCTCAAGGAGAAGTATGAAAGTAAGTTTACCTTCTAAACGCCCTAAAACAAGGACAAAAGAACCATCTAAACATTGTAGATGTTTGAGCTGCATTACTTCAGAATGTTAGTAATTGTGGGGAGACATGATAAAAAAAATAGAAGAAACATAAATAAATGTGACGAATTCACAAATAAATAGAACCTTTGAGGCGCTTGCTATGGCAAGTAACTAGAATTCTTTCTCCGTTGATAGAACTCGTGGTCAGTTCGTTTAATACATGACACATTGCCTTACTTTATTTTCCTGATATTATTTTTGTTGATGGATTTAAGTGTGTTGTCTATAAACGGTTATAGGAAATGTACGAGGAAGAGGTTTGATGCTTGGCGTGGAACTTGTTACCGATCGACACTTGAAGACACTCGCCAAAACCGAAATCCTTCATGTCATGGAACAGATGAAAGGTATCTCTTCCACTCCCCTTTGCGTGCCATTAAGTGACACTTATATTTCGGACGTTCGCCTTGTTATCTAATGTACCTCCAATTATATTTGCAGATGTCGGGGTGCTCTCATCGGAAAAGGAGGATTCTATGGCAATGTGTTCGAATCACGCCTCCTCTCTCGCTTCACCAAAGAAGATGCAGGTGAACATCTCTTATTTTCATGACTACACTAAAATCAAGATTATCTCTACCATGATAGATTTCATGAGACGGAAAGCAACAAAAGGTTCATTTTGAGGTCGCAAACACCTCTCCAAGACAAAGCTCCACCTTTGGTTGGCGCTTAAAAAACTTCTGCAGAACAAGATGTGGCTTGTTTTCACTTCCCCGGACATATAGCAAAGTTGGAATCCCTTGTTCGAGCATATACCAAAGTTGGCAAAGTTGGAAGATACTCTTTACAACATCCGGTTTTAACAAAATTGGTTGGAGGCTCAAACTGACCACCAAGCATAAAGTATGTCAAAACTATTCAATAATTTGGAGGAGCAGGAGAACATGTATTGTAGTTCAACAGCGATGCGATTTACAACTTTTTAAATCAATGGTTTTGTTTGATGTAAAGTAAGTGAGCCCCCATTGTAAAATCACGAGCATTGGTTCCTTATTCTTTGAGTTTGTGAATGATGGAACAATGCAATTTTACATAGCTTATATTTCAAATAATAATCTCAATTTTGTTTACCGCAATGGTTCTTCATGTTGTAATTCATGTGGTTTTTTTTTCCTTCTCTCTATTCATGACAAACTTATCACTTAACCTCATATTTAGATCTTGTGGCGTGGACCTTTAAGATTCTATTATGAGATAGATTGCAAGAGCTTCTTCTACGCCTATAATCATGGCATTGCTAGGAAAGCTTCAAGTAATGTTCTCTACACTCACTTTACTTCGAGTTTTGAATGGTTTCGCATTCAAATTGAAAACAAATCGAATAACACACTCATAAGGAACTCTCAAATGAAACTTCTCCCAATTTAACTATTACTGTAACAACCCTTGCATAGAATTCTTGAATTTAGCTTAATATCAGACTTAAAAACAACACGTATACCAATTATTTGTTTATTAGTAAATTGCCTTAAACAAGATCTTAAACCCATACTGTTAAATCCCAGTCACAAAACACAACCGATTAAAACCGCACAATTATCCTCGTTCACAATTAAACCCACACTCTCTTAAATCCCAAAGTCACAAGATCTTAGTTTATTACTTGATGTCTCACACAATCGCTACTGTTCTCTCGATCCTTTGGTTTAGAGTGACAAATTGTATGTCTCACACAATCGCTACCTGTTCTCTCGATCCACTGGTTTAGAGTGACAAACTGTAGAGAGAGAGACGAAGAAGCATTTAAATCGCACAATCAACATCACGGACAGTTAGAGCGAGAGAGAGAGACGAAATCACATTGACAGAGAAGAATCGATTATTCGCATCTATCGCTGTGTCTTAATCCGTGATTCTCTCCGTGATTATCTGCGTTATTTTGTATGTGTGGATTGATGCAAATCGTGCTTGAATCCCGTACCATCAGAATTGGATTGTTGCAAATCGTGGTTGCTTCTCTCCGTGATTCTCCCAATTCGACAGTGTCACTCTTCAACAACAATTCCAACTCCTCTAATATCTCTATAAATATGAGATAAGTTTTTTATTTTATCTTTATCAAGGCACTCTCAATTCTAAATTACAATCACGTTCTCCTACTGATTTCTCTCATTAAAATTATTCAATCTCCTTTGCAGGTAATTTATGCATCAAAATTATTCGATCTCCTTTGCAGGTAATGTAAGAGATTCAATTATAATCAGTTGTATTGTTTAATTTATTAAACTTGTTTATGGTTTATTGAATCATCCCTTTCTCTTGTTGGTTCGACTTGATGCGTAAATATTCTCTTGTTGGTTGTTTCGGTTCGCTCACCAAGTGTTTGTTGAATTGCCTCTGTTGTGTTTTTAGTTTTGTTCTTGAATATTCTTTAATGGTTTGGGCTGAATTTGGGTCCTTTTGATCGATGGGTCATTGCCCTTATGAGGGTAAGTAGAGATTTTTATTGGGAATATATGGTATATAGACATGGGTGTATGATTTATAGATTGGTATGGTTGTTGGTGTAATGTATGTGACTATGTAATGCACAAGTATATGTATTAAAGATTACAAGTGATGCAATCTAATACAAGTGATGCAATCTAATACAAGTGATTACAACACGCCTATGATTTCATCAATGAAATCGTGTTTTTGCATAGCATGCAATCTAATACAAGTGATGCGATGATCATGCCAAACAAACTTTTCTAATTAAAATTCTGGCTTCTATGAATGAACCACTCACATACTTTCAATGCTCACCTTATTTAGTGGTGTTGCTCTTCATCTTCACCTTCTTTGGTGGCTTTTGTTCCTTAGATACTAAGTAGCAAAAAAGTTTGATTACTTGCAGTGTTGAGAGATGCAATGAGTTTAAAATCCATTCTTACCAGTGTTTGCTTTTGAAATTTCACTGTCACTTTTATAGTCTTTCATCGAATGATCGATTTTGACTGAATAACCTTATCCTAATATCTAATAGAACTAAACAAGCTTGTCGATAAGGTAGAAAAAATAAAGGGCGGTAGGGGATGGAAAACACCTTATAAGCACCTTATAAGCACTCTATATACCATCAACTAAAGACTTTCAGGTGGGTTTAGTTGGGTTTCTATGTGAGAATTTTAGATACAATTGTTCTATAAGGTCAATGATTGAGTAAAGTTTTGAACTTGACGCAATTGTAGTGAAGAGACGAGGATTAAAGCTGAACTTTACTGAATTTGAGCTATAGAGTGTTTTTAATGGATGCTTGTGCGTCAGTATGTCCGAATATGGTAGGTACTTGATTATATGATTTGCAATGTAGAAGAAGTTATTAGGTTTTAACTTGTGTTGGTTATGGTTTCAGGTGAGTGTCATTGGACTTCTATGTGAGAATTTTAGATACATTTGATGATCGAGTAAAATTTTGAACGTTACGCAAGTGTGGCGAAGCAACTAGGATGAAGTTTAGTTTGTGCAAATTTCGCATAGAGTGAACTTTATTGACAATGGTTGCGACGTGTTTTTAGCAAATTTGCTTATGCACTCATATATCCAAATATGCATTGAAAACATAAGAAACCACCCCGAATGATCTACCGTTGCTTTGTTTGGAAAATTCTGCATTTTTGTGTTTTTGTGACGCTTGTTTGATTTGTAGATGATGCTTGATTGTTTGATTGGCAATGTAGAAGAAGTTATTGAGTTTTAAATAGTGATTAGTGAGGTTTCGATGATTATTACTTGGGCTTTCGATGTGAGAACTTTAGATGCATTTGTTCTATGTGGTCAATAAATGAGCAAACTTTTGAACTTAACGCAAGTATAGCAAAGCCAACGAGGTTTAGTTTGTGCATATTTTACATGTAACTAATATTGATTATCTTCAATGGTCGCTTATGCACCTTTGGTACATCCGAATTAGTCACTATATTCTCAATCAATATCGGCTTAAAAATTGCTTCACTTTGCTGTGAATCTTTTAAATTTTCTCTCCATTTGTGTTAATGTCTCTGCCGCAAATTGGTATTGATATCTTTCGGGTTCGAAAATTTTTCACGGTTCAAACAATGCCATTAATCACAGATGAGATGTATATACTTGTTAACAATTAAAGTGTATATTAATTTGTTTTCTATTACTAATAACATCTCCTTAATTCTACCTAACATTTTTATTCTTTCACTTTTATTGATATATCCTTTTACTTAATAAAGATTCTTGATAATGTCAACATCAATGACTCCAATAAGAGATATCTGCACAACGGAACATGCACTTGAGGTAATAGCGAAAATAACAAGAAAGTGGTATTCGACGAATCTAAAAACAGATGCGCTCATATCAATGGATATCATTTTGCTCGACGAGCATGTGAGTTCAATTTTACATTCTTTTAAATTTGATTATTTATTGTAAACTATGTCTTGCATTAACAATCATATAACAAAATTTTTTTGTAGGACGACCATATACATGCAACCATACCCATCTATTTGGCTTCTGATTTTGAGTACCTCTGAGAGACAAGGTCTACAACATTTCGAACTTCAAAGTGGAAAGAAAAAAATTGCATAAGGTTGTAAGTCACGACTACATGATACACTTAACAGGTGATACCTCTATACAAGAAAACATGAGCAGCGTGCAAATTCGAAACCACAAATTTGAAATAGTTCAATTCGAAGAATTGACAAAACTAAGCAAGACAGTTTCATTCAATCATCGTGCAAGAAAAAAAACCATCATTAGCAAAAATACATAAATTTCGATTTTTTATATAACTTTAAATATTACTAATTATTTTGTTATTTACAGATGTACTAGGGCGTCTTGTTCGAATAGGCGAACTTGTAGATCAAGAAGTTAAAGGAAAACAAAAAACAAATCAAAAAACTTGTTTTACGTATTCAAATGAACAGTATATATATTTTTTGGTCGAAGTTAATTTTTATAAAAAATAATAAATTCATTGTGTTAGGCAATTTAATCCTACATTTTATCTAAAGAAACAAGCAAGTGAACGCAACTTTTTGGGGCGAAAAAGCGATCGAAACAAGCAGTGAGTTTAGCAATTGCAAATCATCAGACTCAATGGTAATTATAATTACCTCAAATAATGTGAAGACTTATAGAGGTAATTGATGCAAGTTTATTTATTATAATACATGTATAAGGTTGCTTCATTTCTACATACGTTGTAACATTAATGATGAATTTATTTATATTTTTCAATCCACATAAATATTTAATTTTTATCAACAGGTGAGCCAACACTTTCATCAACGAGTGCAACAAAGATTTACACAAGTCCAGATATTGAAGAAATCGCATCATTCATGAAAGGGTATAAAATTTCCTTTAAACATATGCGTTTTTTCATATGTAATGCGTAAATTAAATTCCATGACATATTATTTTCCTTATTTTTTCAATTGCAGAGAACAATTGAGTAAAGAAGTTCAGTTGATTCGAGGAGATAATGAAAATTTTAATATGAAGGCAGAAACTATGACTATAGAGGAAGTGAAGCGCCAAAGATCGAAAGTTACGGTAAAATATTATTATATACAAAATAATATTATATAACTTCTTCACGATATAAAACTATATTTTAATTTTTTTTACACAGGAATTGTATGTTGTTTGCAAAGTGAAAATCATGTCAATAAATTCAAGTGGATCTTGGCATTACAATACTTGCTATTCACATTACGTCAAATTAGAAAAATCGGGAACACAATATTATTGCGAAAGGTGCAAAGAATTTGTTACAACGCCATATCGAAGGTAAGTTAAAATTATATAATACAAATGAATGTCACTTTTATAAATTACGTATATAATTTTAACATTCATCTTTGAGTCTTATTAGCCATACCTTTAAACTATTTATTATTAATTTTAAATTTTCTAATATTCTTTGTTGTTGTACTGTATATACATATATCTTGTAAAAAATTAAATTCATGACAATTGGATTTGTTTTTAGATTCAAAGTTCACGTGCGTGTCGAAGACAATACAGGATCCACAACTTTTGTTTTATTCGATAGCATAGTGAAAAATATTATTGGAAAAGACAATGGCGAAAGAATCTTGAATGAGGCATCTTCGGTACATCTTTTTCTAATTTAGAATACAAAACTAATTGAATGCAAATGCAATATTTTATAGAATCTGTGTCTTCTTCATTTTTATGATCCTTTTGTTCTAACTTATTTTTTGATTATATTGTCAGACAAACGAAAAGATTGTCCCAATAGAACTCTGCGAGATTGTAGGAAGAAGTTTTGCTTTTAAACTAAAACTCACTAATTACAATTTAGCCAGTGGAAATGAAAATTTCACCGTTTCGAGTATATGTCATGAAGAATATGGAGATAATTTTCGTCATGATGAGGTATTTATTTTATTTTACAATAACTTACAAGATCACATTATATAATTTAATTTTACATATTCTCTTATTTTGGAAAATAATAGGGCAACTCGTCAAATGATATTTCAACACATAAAGATGAAGTCGACAACAAGAAAGAAGTCAACATGAAGAGAAAAAGTATTGATAATGAATTTGGAATAAATAAACGTCCAAGAAAATATTGTTATGTTGAGTAAGTTATTTGAACTTAGATATTATTAATTAGTTACTTATGTATTTATAAATAAACTAATATAATGTGTTTCTTATGCAGTGATGACGAAGATGAAGTATAGTCAACATCATCTTGAAAATGCTACAAAATACAAAAGAGTTTTTATATTTAATTTTTAGCAGTATGCATTTTATATTTTCAATATCATATTTTCAATTTATTTGCCATTGTATATTAAATTTAATATTTAATATTTATATTACATAGTTTGTTCAAACTCATAAATATTATTTTAATTTTTATTATACATTCAATAATGACTATAGACTACTAATTGAAGGTAACTAACTCTAACATTGGTGTGGCAAAAAAATTATCTAGACTTATAGGCCCATTTTTGTTCAGCCTTGATTAAATAAGGTTTGAGTTAAGTTTTGGACATGACCTCTCTTGGTCCGGACTCGGACGGACCCTTGCTATTATTTAAACGCATATTATAATTTGATCTGAATTATTAGACTATGGATACCCACTATATATAGCTATACACTACTCCAACAAATGATATCTTTGTTTTTGAGATGACTCAAATTTCTCATTAGAATGATTTTTATTTGTATATCAGTTTTTAAACTATAATGAGTACTAAATGGGATTATAATATGTATGGCAAGTTCATATTTATTATAATTTATATTATTGGAAAATTTAAATGTAAAAATACTTTTTTAGTAATTCCGATTTCATTCACTCGAGCCCTCAACGATTCGTTACCAATTCACGATTTTGACAAGTATCTATTCCACTCACTAAACTCACTTTCTATACCTAACCCCAAATTAAATCATAAACTCATCTCATTTATCTAAATTACATTAAAGAATATTGATAAGTTAAAAATGTACTTGTATTTATAGTTTTTAAATTTTAATTACAATTTTAAAATTTGTTAATAAATTTTTAGGAATTAATTCTCATGAAACGAGCGAAGCGAAGCGGTCAATCGTAGCAGAAGACGCCCCGAAACTAAAGTATATATATATATATATATAAAAGAAAGAGATAAGATAGAAAAAAAAAAGATCTGAAGGAGAGAGAAACAACGGAGAGAGAGAAAAAGGGAGGAGAGTGAGAGAAACAGGGGAGGAGAAAGAGAGGAAGAAGGAGATCGGAGAAGAGGGAGAGAGGGACGCCGGCGCCGGAGCTCACGAGTGGCGAGTTCGCGGAGGCTATCGGAGGACGACGCGACTCGTCGGTGGGGGACTGCTCGTGAGCGACGCGGAGGCCGCGAACCCACTGTGCAGCGGCGAGGATCGGGGAGCAGCGCGGTGGCTGCAACGCGCAAGGGAGCTCCGGCGGTGTCTCAGCAGCGGCAGGGACGGCGATCGGACCCGACGGCGGCTAGCGAGGCGATCGGACGGTGGATGGCGTGGAGCAGCGGCTCCGAGCAAGCGGCGCAAGCAGCGCAGCGGCGCAGGGCAGCGTCGCGAAGGACGGCGGTTTTGGCGACGCCGGCTGCAGTGGCCGGCAAGTGGCCGGCGGCGGCGCCGGTGAGCGACCGGCGGCGGCGCTCCGGCGAGGCAGCGGCAGCGACGCGATAGCAGCGCCGATAGCGCGGTGGCGCGTGGCGTTATCGGCCGGTCGGATGCGCGATTTCGACGAAATCGCGACGACGCGGTGGAGGTGAGATTTGTTTCACCAAATTTCAGTTTGATGTGAATAAATTGAAATAAAATTATTTAAATGGTAGAAATGGACACCAGGACCTTGGGAGTCGGGTGTCGGATGCGCAAATCGAGACGCGAGCGAGACATTTTGAGGTTCGCGTTTCTCGAGGTAAGTAAACCAGCTAGGGACCTATACAATATTTCATGTTTATCCATTGATAGTTGCTATTTACTGTTTTGTGATAGCTTATTGTTAATCACTGCAAAACTATGCCCATATATGTTGTATGTCCATGCGTTTCGAGGTGGGCTGGTACCCCCGGCGCTTATGCTGAACTTCATATATGTATGTCCATATATGTTGTATGTCCCTGCGTTTCGAGGTGGGCTTGTACCCCTGACGCTTGTGCTGAACTTCATATATGCATAGAAGATGTATATGTCTTTCAGAGTAATTGGGGAGACATATACATCCATCACTGCAAAACTATGCCCATATATGTGGTATGTCCCTGCGTTTCGAGGTGGGCTTGTACCCCTGGCGCTTGTGCTGAACTTCATATATGGGGGAAGCATATAAGATGTATATGTCTTTCAGAGTAATTGGGGAGGCATATACATCCATATAAAAGTTTTGGTTGAGACTCCTTGTTATTTGGCATCACTCATCGATGAGTTGTTTACAGTCTTTTATATTCATGCGTTCTCGATTCATTTCGTTCTATTTGCATGAATTTGATGCTTTGGATATTTGTGAACTGATGCTTTGGGATATTGTGAACTGTTGCTTTGGATATTGTGAACTGTTGCTTTGGATATTGTGAAACGTTGTGTATATGTCCTACTGGATTTACTTACCTGGGCTCGTCATTTTTATTTTGACTGAGTGCAGAGCCGCAGACAAGTAGCAGAGGAAATGCTTCATGGCTAGGTGAAACTTGAGTGCAGAGCCGCAGACAAGTAGCAGAGGAAATGCTTCATGGCTAGGTGAAACTTTTGTATATTTTATAATTACTCTCTTCTGATGATATTTACTGGGTTCCACAATTAGGTTGCCTAACTCCCTGATCTTTTTGTTGAGTTATGTATTAGTTGCTTCCGCTAAATTTGTAAATCTTGAATAAAATATTAATAACTCAACCTAAAAATTGTGAATTGACTGAATATGATGGATTGAAAGGCTGACTAGGCCTGCGTTGACCTTGCGAGACTGGCTCGGGGGTCCACTTAAGCTTAGGCCGGGCGGGGCCCAATTTGTTGAAAATTGGGGCCGTCACAGTGACGGTAATTACGATCCCCGACCTTCCCTACCCCACTTGCAATCCTACCTACCGATGATTAAATCGGAAAATGTATGGGGGTTTATGTGTTTTTTTTTTTTTTTTTTTTTTTTTTTTTTTTTTTTTGCAATGGAGATGAGTAGGGCTAAATGGTCCCAACCCCCTGTTGGAATGTGAAGTATTGATGCTTGGGGGAGTTGCTGAATGACGGATGAGGATACGAAGGCCCGGTCCAATCTCTCTAGCAATGTGGTCTCAACCTCTTCGCCGATTAGACGACGTGAATCTTGGACCCAAGAAGCCCACATCCAACATATGCTTGTTGGGAATGAAGTCATGAAAAGCTTTAGATGTGTCGGGCCACCACGACCTCCCCCCGCTTTTTCTCGTCTGGATCCACTGTGACGACCCTAATAATCTAATCTTAATCGTACATTTTGTAGGACCATGAGTGAGTGGCCAATCTTACGTGGCACACTTGGTCAACACTCGAGCATCGACATTGAGGTAATAATTAAAATTATTTTATTTGTGTTTAATCTCATATAGTACATTATGCCTATCTATTTTTAGGGTACATAGTTTTTATGATTTTGACCTTCGACGTCAATAGACGAGAGTTTACTTCGAGTTGTGTGCACGCGAGGGCATTCGTTAGGATCATTGCAAATTTAAATATATGGCTAGTTGTTACTTGAAATCTAAATGGAATCAAATGGGTACTTAAATTATTCTAATAAAACATATCAAACAAGTCTAAGTTTGAAGAAAAAAAATACTTAAGTTTTATTATGGACCCAAACTAATAGGTTTAATGAGACCAACTTAGAAGGGCTTATTAACCAAAGTTTGGTCATGGACAAATTAACTTAAGTAAGAGAAAATGCTAAATTTAACCTATGGTTTAGAAAAATACTTTTATGGTTATTTATGAGCCTAACTTACTAACTAAATGCCATGAAACATTTATGGGGATTTAAATAGATACCATTCTTTTTGTATATTAGATGAACCTAAGGATCTCTTTGTTGACAAATTTTAGGATACTAGTGTGCATTTATGGAGTGTACGTCCCATTAAATATGGAGTTATAGATCTTCCTAGAGATTTATGAGATTGAGAGGTACAATGTCCATCTAGTGGCTAAATTTTAGAAGAACTTGCTAATCAAGAGTCCTAAGCTAGGAAGAGAAAAATCAAACCTAGATAACTCTTATTCCTTATCTTTCATGCTAAAATTGAGTGTTTCCTTTGATTCATAATGAGCTGAGTTTTTAGAAATGTTACCCCCATCTATTAGAGATATATCGATTTAGAATATAGTGGTTTCAAGCTCTTGAAATATCTAAGTAATGATGTCTAGAAATTATCAATAAACTCAATACTTTTATATCTCAATTTGGGGTTTTTAGCGTTAAATCATGCATGGACTGAAGTTCTTAGTGAATGGAGATATAATGCTTGATTTTTTTTTTACTTCTATATGAGTATCTCAAATTGGTTTATAGTGTTGGAAAGAATTGAAATGAAATTCATGTTTCATGTTCTCGATGATTGAATAGATGGTTGTATAATGATAATAATTATGATGGTTGTTGTCACTTGTTGGATTTTGGTGGTTGTACCCATACAAGTAGAGGCTAGGGAGGTTTGGGCATATGGAGTTGGTCAATTTTGGGTTTCGAGGATTTGATCTTTATGCTAGTAAATTATTTGAAGAGTTGTGTCTTAAGGGTTTGATGAAATGTTTGATCTTAGTATTTCATATTTCGATTTAAAATTGGTTTTATGGGTTATAAGGAGTTTTTAAAATCAATCCATAATATTCATATGATGCAATTTTGTTTTTGAGTCGTATTGGAGTATGATTTTTGGTGATCAAACAAATGTTTTAGGGACAAATTTGCAACGACCCAAAATTTCTAATCGTGTTTAATTCCTTAAACAGGATCATAGACCCGTACTGTGGGACCCACATCGTGATACACACATATCGAGGCATGTTTTCGAGGTATATTTTATATTTGTTGTGATGTCTCCTTAGTGTAATGTATTTGTGTAGTCTATTTAAGTCATTTTACCCATTTGTAGGTGTCGAGACATAAGCGAGGACACGCCTCGAGATACATGAAATCGTGGGACTGAGTAGAGTGACATGGTGGGTCGTTTATTTAAAATAAATGAATTAATGAAACCAACTTAATTGTTTCCATAAGTCTATGGTGGTTAATTTTATCAATTTAAATAGCCTAAGTTGTAACTACAACATAACACATAAATCAACAATCCTTGATATACCTTGAAAGATGCTCCAACACAAGATGTCATAAGATGTTAGTGCACTTTTAGTGTTGATATGAGTGTTGTAGTGGTGGTAGGAGTGATTGTGAGCCATTAGATCTCATAAAAATTGATGGCCAAGGTGTGTGCATTAAGTTGTACCTATATATATATAACACTTGTGAACTTTTTGATTCATTTGCACGAAAACCACATAGAGAAACAAAAGAGTTGGAGAGAATTTGCTTGCAGTCCACATTGACCCAGAGCTTGTGGAAAAGAAATCACATTAACAAATTGGTCATGTAGGAGCTAGGAATCAAGCCAACATACTAGGTAATGTTCTAGCCAATTCAAGCATCCAATTTCATGAGTTTGTAGTTTGAAATTATGGGGCTTTTATCTCAAAACAAACTTGAAGTGTTTCTTGATTATTTCCTAACCTAAATAAGGTTCCAATTTAAATTTCCAAATTTAATGGTTTTAATCAAAATTTGGGGGTTTTCAAATGAGACATAAATTCTAATTTTTGGGTTACAAAATGAATTTGTTTTTTTTTTTTTTGAATCAAATACCATATTTGAATTCCTTATTTTGTTCTAATAATCTAACTCTAAACAACTTTGAAAAATTGGATTTGTTTTTATCAAGTTATGGAATTTTCAGTTTGCATGATGTTCATGAGATATTTGAATGAATGTATGCTTAACTTGATGAATTGAATGAGTTATAGAGGTGCCTGGTGCATGTTGTTGATTCGATGTTTGTTACGGACCCTGGTGGAGGAGAGCGAGGGGTCCGAGATGTTGGATAAGGCCTAGACGTCCAGGAAATCAGAATTATGCACTTGCATAATTCTGGGTTTTGCAATGTCTAGGGCGCTATGCCCATTGGGTAGCACCCTAGATGTTCTAGGTAGCGCGCTAGATGTTATGGGCACCTAATAAGTGTTCTTCGAAAAGAAGAACACTAGCGCGCTAGAGGTTTCCACCTAACGCGCTAAAGTTACCTAGTGCGCTAAAGAGGCTCTGGACACAAGTTTTTGAAATTTCTTAAAACTCATTGAGTCCAATTAAACCAATTTAAAACCCAAACCTAGCAACTCTAACCCACTCTAAAACATACCAAACAACTCCGGAAAACTAAGGGGAGGTCTCGGGAGTTCGAGAACGCGTTTTGGGGTGTCGGGAGGCCTGATAAACTAGGATAAGCTTTGTAACTTATAAGTAAAGATGTGAGCATTCTCTATTTCATTTCATTGACTCTTATTGATTTATAGTCTATTTGTAGACATCGCTAGTTGTAATATCGCATCATGTTGTTCTTGTTTCTATTCATTATTGAATATCGTTTACATGATGTCTTGTGAAATATTTCATTGATTCAAATTTCTAAGGTTGATGATATTCTTGGCATATAGTTGATCAAAAGCACTTTATTAGGATAAGTTATAATGGATTAGATTTGTATTCTATTTCCTTAGGCTTTGTAGCTTAACTAGTCTTCAAATCCTAGATACTTAGAACTATTGATCCTTGAAAACTTAAGTAGGGATTATCTAGTGTCCATTGCACAAAGATGCACGGTTCACGGGGACTTGGATCTACTGGGGTTTCGACACTCACCACTACACTTGTGCGACACATGGGGTATGGGCCTCAAGGTTGTCGGCAAGAATGAGATAGATGATTTATACACGTAAAGCATAGCTCCGCCATTTGAGGTTTGATAGAATTGATGAAACATGTAAAGCATAACTCCATATAGTAGTAGGAAAGGCTAGGTGATAGTTTTCAACGCCGACCGGAGGTAGATCATCTCGACTTAGCCTGTGTCAGTCTATGCATTTTTAACTGTGGTATTTACTTACATTACTTGATTCGACAACTTTTTTGCTACTTTACGCTTTTAAATACCTTTCTTTCGTTTTGGAAATGTAATATATAATTCTCTAGTTATTACTTAAATATCACTATACTCATCGTCTAGTTTGTGATGGTGGGGTAGGTCCGTTGAGCAGCATAAAGCTGGAAAATGAGAAGATCGACGACTTTCCTTGAGCATTTCGACGACTCTCCTATCTCATTGTGTTTATGACTCGACTTTTGTTGTATTACTAATGCTTATGTCTTTCTAGTACATTTTGGGTTGTATGTTGGGTTGAGCGTATAGTTCCTAGACTTGAGACTCGATTATCATACTGCGTTATTATCTTTATGATATTTATTATCTTTATGATATTTCCTAGTTCCTACACTTACGATTTTTAAATAATAATTGCTTCCGCATAGCCTTTAAAATTTTTGTGATAATATTAAAATAATAAAAAAGTTTTAATAAACTATGAAATCTAATGATATCGTGAACGATGTATTACTTATCCTGAACGCATGTATCGAGGAGTATAGGAAAGAAAGGCTGACTAATACGTAGTTAAGTCTTAAAGAGCTGAGATTAAGGCTTAATTATGGGATTAGACTGGGTGGTGTCCTGTTTAGAAGAAGGGACCATTACTGTTGGTATCAGAGACAAACGTTCTTGATAGGTAAAACATAAACATGAATAAAATATAAACCTTAGTTGTGAAAACCAGACGACGTTTGCCTAAAAATCATTAGTTGGGAAGCGAGTGAAATTAAGATGGGGGATTTCTTATACGTACTTGTTAATTTCTATACGTATATATATTTATGCGCTATGTTACATGGTAGCTGATTCGCGTTCACTATCCACTTGCGGACCCCAATGGCTGATACGCGAGGGGGAGGAAATGCAGAGACTAGTGACAGTCAGCCTCCTACTATTGCAGAGGATGTTCAGAGGTTGTCTGATCGAGTGACAACTCAAGGCTAGCAGTTGACCAATTTCATCGCTTTGATGACAGCCCATTTTGCTCCACCGACATTGACATTGACCCTACGACTACTACACCCACTCTACCGGTTCCAGTACTTCACACTACGACCCCAACAACACCGATAGTGCAGACTACAACAATCGTGACTGCACTAGTAGTGGAGACAGCTGAGGTAGTACCATCCCCCACGCCTACATCTTCCAGCACATCAGTTGAAGTTCAGCTTGTGAAGGACTTCATCAAACTCAAGCCAACCTACTTTGATTGAGTAAGGGACTTTGAGAAGATTGAGAAATGGGTCCTATCGCAGGAGAAGCTTCATAGGATACCGAAGATCGAAGATATACATTGAGCAGAGATCTCATCGCATACTCTCGAGAGAGACGCCGATGTTTGGTGGCGTATGACAGTAGCTGCTCATGGAGAGTTTGAGACATGACAGGCTTTCAAGCAGAAGTTATATCAGTAGTACTTGTGACATCCCCTATCCCGATTAGGGAAAATGTCTGGCATAAAACCCTAATTAAGCCCACTAACCTCGTAGACTGAACTAGAGCCAACAACCTCTCCATTCATTCCTGATAAACTCAACCTGTATATTCATATAGAATTTAAATATCAAACTAATACGCAGCGGAAATTTTTTTTTTTTTTGATATAATTGAATATAAGAAAATACGGAGGTTACCAAAATTTCCAAACCATTTAGAAAAATCACCCAAACCCTGTTTATATACATCAAAATAAGTCAATAGAGTTATATAGATACAAATAGGTCATTACATCGTAGAGAAGACTCGAGACTCATAAATCTTCTCTTTCCCCTTAACTGAAGTGCTGGGTTGGCACCTGAAATGTGTAAAAGGAATGAGCACTCCAACTAGCTTAGCAAATACAGATTCGCAGTATGCATCAATATTCAATATAGTAGTCAAGGAAAACATGCAATAACAACATGATCCAACAATATCTAACAAGGATATGGAAGCATATAGATTCAATACATAGTCAGATGCAAAGCAAATATTTTGAATTGTGATACTGTGATTCCCATTTATTTCATAACACTAGGGTCGATTACCCATCAACGCCATTAATGCGATTGCAAGACCAGTATGTTGGCCTTCATACTATCTAGCCCATCCATTAATGCCCAATGGTTCTATCCCAAACCCTTTAATGTGCACGTAATCCATACAACCTATCGAATTGAGCTAGAGTTATATATAGGCCGGGAAGGGAACTTATCTCCTATAAACCTATTCTCAAAATCATGAGTTATAGTATGGTCACATCACATACCGTTTTTCTATTTATCAAAAACCATCACAGTATAACCAATTCCCCATTCCACGCCAACAACTAAATGAACTATATATACTAAATAACCAGACAACATTGATAAATAAGCGAATCCGTACTTACCTTGTCTAAGTCCACTCCCAATTTCTTAACTTTCGGGTCCCTAACTTTCTCCCGATCAATCCACACCTATCATAAACCAATCATAGTAACTATAAATGTAATATACTCTATTATAAACTACTATAAACTCCTAAATCAGTCCCTAAGCCCCTCATTCACATTTAAAAGAAAAACAACATTGTTGATGTTCTGGGCATGGATTAGCGCGTTAATAGGTAGAATTAGCACGCTAATCCCTGTTAGTACTGCATGTTTTTCAAAATTATGTGCATCTAGCGCACTAATTTTCTGATCTAGTGCGCTAATCGCACGAGACCAACAACAACAACGTACTGCTGTAACTCCAATCCCACCAAAACATCTCCAAACCGATACCAACATCCACAAATTCATTCCCAATAGCTTTGAAACATCAAATATGAGGTGAGGGACTAAATAGGAAGTGAGTGCACTTTTAGTGTTAGTGTGAGTGATGTAGTGGTGACAGGAGTGATTGTGAGCCATTAGATATCATAAAAATGGATGGCCAAGATGTGTGCATTAAGTTGTACCTATATATACAACACTTGTGAACTTTTTGATTCATTTGCATGAAAACCACATAGAGAAACAATAGAGCTGGAGAGAATTTGCTTGCAGTCCACATTGATCCAGAGCTTGTGGAAAAGAAATCACATTAACAAATTGGTCATGTAGGAGCTAGGAATCAAGCCAACATACTAGGTAATTTTCTAGCCAATTCAAGCATCCAATTTCATGAGTTTGTAGTTTGAAATTATGGGTCTTTTATCTCAAAACAAATTTGAAGTGTTTCTTGATTATTTTCTAACCTAAATAAGGTTCCAATTTAGATTTCCAAATTTAAGGGTTTTGGTCAAATTTTGGGGGTTTTCAAATGAAACATAAATTCTAATTTTTAGGTTACAAAATGACTTGGTTTTTTTTAATCAAATGCAATATTTGAATTCCTTATTTTGTTCTAATAATCTAGCTCTATACAACTTTGAAAAATTGGATTTGTTTTCATCAAGTTATGGAATTTTCAATTTGCATGTTGTTCATGAGATGTTTGAATGCATGTATGTTAAATTTGATGATTTGATTGAATTATAGAGGTGTCTGGTGCATATTGATAATTTGAGGTTTGTTACGGATCTTTGGCGGAGGACAGCGAGGGATTCGTGACATTTGAGAAGGCCTAGATGTCCCAAAAACCAGAATTCTGCACTTGCAAAATTATGAGTTCTGTAACGTCTAGCGCGCTATGCCCTCTGGGTAGCGCGCTAGGTGGGTTTCCCTAGCGCGCTACAGAGGCTCTGGACATAAATTTTTGAAATTTCTTAAACTCATTAAACCTAATTAAACCAGTTTAAAACCCAAACCTAGCAACTTTAACCCACTCTAAAACATATCAAACAACTCTAGGTAACTAAAGGGAGGTCTCAGGAGTTCGGGAATGCGTTTTAAGGTGTCGGGAGGCTAGATAAACTAGGATAAGCTTTGTGACTTATAAGAAAAGTTGTAAGAATTCTCTATTTCACTTTATTGACAATTATTGATTTATAGTTTATTTGTAGACATGGCTAGTTGTAATATCACATCATGTTATTCTTGTTTCTATTAATTATTGAATATTTTTAACATGATGCCTTGTAAAATATTTTATTGATTCAAATTTCTAAGTTGATGATATTCTTGGCATATAGTTGATCAAAAGCATGCTATTAGGATAAGTTGTAATGGATTAGGTTTGTATTCTATTTCATTGAGCTTTGTAGCTTAACTAGTCTTTAAATCCTAGAGACTTAGAATTATTTATCCTTGAAAATTAAAATAGGGATCATCTAGTGTCCATTGCACAAGAGATGCGCGGTTCACGGGGACTTAGATCTATCGGGGTTCTGGGACTCACCACAACACTTGTGCGGTACACGGGGTATGGGCCTCGGGGTTGTCGGCAATAATGAGATATATGATTTATATGTGTAGAGCACAGCTCCACCATTTGAGGATTGATATAATTGATGAAATATGTAGAGCACATTTCCATATAATAGTGGAAAAGGCTAGGTAATAGTTCTCATTAGCAACCAGATTTATATCATCTTGACTTAGCCTGTGTCAGTCTATACATTTTTAACTGTGGTATTTACTTACATTACTTGATTCAGCAACTTTTCTGCTACTTCATGCTTTTAAATAAATTTCTTTTATTTTGGAAATGTAGTATATATTTCTTTAGTTATTACTTAAATATCACTATACTCACCGTCTAGTTTGTGTCGCTGGGTGTAGGTCCATCGAGCATTACGACGACTCCTATCTCATTATGTGTATGACTCAACTTTTGTTGTATTACTGATGCTTATGTCTTTCCAATACATTTTGGGTTGTATATTGGGTTGAGCGTATAGTTCCCCGACTTGAGACTCGATTATCACACTATGTTATTATCTTTATGATAGTTATATGTATGTGATATTTCCTGGTTTCCACACTTAGGATTTTTAAATAATAATTGCTTCCGCATAGCCTTTAAAATTTTCGTGATAATATTAAAATGATAAAAAAAAATTTAATTAACTCTAAAATCTAATGATATCGTGAACAATGTATTACTTATCATGAACGCATGTATCAAGGAGTATAGGAAAGAAAGGTTGACTAATACGTAGTTAAGTCTTATGTGGCGGGGATTAAGGCTTAATTACGAGATTAGGCCGGGCGGTGCCTTGTTTAGAAGAAAGGTCCATCACAGAGTTCTTGATGTATTTTAATAGTTATATGTCAAATCTAATCCATGAAAATCAGCTTGAAGTTTGATGTAAGTTTCGTTAGTCGATCGGGGTCGAGTTGGTTGCATTTTAAACAAGCTAGTCCTATAGAAAAAATGCATTCCAATTTTTTAATCAACTTGGGTATTGATTTTGGGCAATCAAGCGAATGTCTTTAAGCAAAATTTTTAATGGGTTTTGATGTTTACATAAGAAACTTGACACTTCAAAATCATATTTTGATTTGGAGGCGTTTTGATTATACTTTTGAGGTCGATAAGGAGGCCCAAAACTAAAGCCGCATTACTTTTCCTACAAGTTTCACAAATAGATGTTTGAATGTTTCTTCGAGTTTTTCTTATCGAATGACTTAGAACATTATAAATAGATAGAAAGTATCTATTGAACGTTCCTTAATATTTAAAGACTTGATTTAATCAAGTAATGGTCAAGATTATTGAGATTTTAATAGTCATTTGTTAAGAAAGTTTAATGGAAAACTAAGTCTACTTAAAAACCTCATTAATGATGAAATAAGAACTTAGTCAATAAAAGCAAGTAAAAAGGGGCTCTCTCATGGTCTTCTTGCGTTGAACTTATGGTGATACCTAGTGTTAGAGTCCGAGAGCCCAGGGAAAGAATGTTGGACCCTTAGAAAGCCTTAAAACGACAAAATTAAGTATAAGAAAATATTAAAAACATAATAAAATGTCAAAATGAGTTGTTTTGAAAATAAAATAAAATAGTTCATAACAAATGAGCTCTAATGCATAAAATGAACTCTAGTAGGTACCGAAGATATAAAGCGTCAATTCCAAGTATCGCAAGGGTAGTACGGATGTGTGGGAGTCGCGTTTATCTTGGATATTATTGCATTTTGAGGTAAGTAAACCAATAAGAGCATCAACATGTTTTTTTTTCAACTTCTTATTGTTAATCTTTTGAAAAGCATGTCATACTTGTATTTCATTCTTGTTTCAAGTGGCTTGGGGTCTGGGTAATCCACCGGTAGTGTTATCTTGCGGGTTAAGCATCCAAAGTCACCGTGGTTTCTCGCCGAAGACTATATAAGGGATAAAACATCTCGCGTCGCTGTGGCTTACCTTGATAGTTTAAAAGGAGTTGTTGGAAGTGACTCAAGGAGTTCGCAGTTCCTAAAGAGTCATGTTGGGGCAGTTGGAAGTGGCTTTAAGCTCGCTGTGTCGACTTCAAGCCGTGTTTTGGTCTGATGACCTGCAGTTTGGACGAGATTACCTATTCACCTATCTATTTTGCTTCCTTGCCACTTCACTTTCACTATTTTATTTGATTAGTCTGTCTATCATGCACTTTGTCATTTTATTTATATATTTCTTTAAATATCTGCATGATTTAGAGACTATTGTCATTTATTATTCAGAAATATTGTTGAATCTCTTCTAGCTTTACTCACTAGAATGTCGAAAGAACAACCGACCTCATTTCAAAATCTCACATCGGTGAAAATTGCAGTCCCTCTAGCAAGGGTGAGGAGCCCAAGATCGGTGACTACCTCTAAGTTTTCCTCAAGGGTGAGGAGCCCAAGATCGGTGACTACCTCTAAGTTTTCCTCAGAGCCGGCTTTTCGTTTGATACTATCGTAAGTATTTTAATTATATCTATTATATTATACTTGATGTTTTTATACACATTTGGGTATATGTTTTGAGAGATACATTTGAGATACATGTATATAATGCTTATTTACGTTGTCATCGCCAAAGATATACATGAGATCTATATTATGCAAGATTTCCACATCTAGGACTTGTCCTGAACTAAGTTTATTTATTTTTAGTTGCTTTAAATTACTTTCCACCGCGTAATGAATAATAAGACTTGTTAAACTAATCAACAAACTTAATAAGCAACCAATGGATGAATAATTTGAATAAGAAGCTGACTAGGCATGCGTTGACTCAGCGAGGGTTGACCGAGGGTCCACATACCTAGGCCGGGCGGAGCCTAGTTTTTAGGGATTGGGGTTGTCACATCCACAATGTTGTTGAAGTCACCAATGATCATTAGGGGCTCCACGATTTGTTTAACTCTTCCTTCGAGTGACTAAAACTATTGCTCAAGTATTTTCGCCCTAGAATGCATATATACACCCAATACCAGCCACTTCACATTCTGTCTCTGATCACGAACTAATAATTCAATGAAATATAATCCTTATAATGCTATTTCCACATTCACAACATCTTGCCATAACACCGCCATGCCCCAAGCTCTGTCGACACGGTCCATTGCTAAGGTACACGAGAATCCCAATTTTATTCTCAAATCATCAATTCTTTTTTTTTTTTTGTCTCGAAGGGGAAAACCACCTCGGGGGAGTGAAGTCTAATGAGCTTATTGAGTGTTTTGAATGTCAGGGGACTCCCTACTCCTTGACAGTTCCAACACAACATTACGGGAGGGAGGAGCTGCCTCTACCTCTTAGGGGACATTACACTTCTCTTGCTTCATTTTTTTGGGGGTTGGGTTATCCAACAGATGGGGTGTGGCTTGTAAAGTTTGTGGTGGATGAGTGAGGGATGGAATGGGAGGGGTGGTTACTGGTTGTGGTAGGGGGTGTATGGAGGGGAAGGATACGGGGAGTGTTGGGCTGGCATAAGGGGTTGCGAGCTTTCTTTTTGTAGGTTATGGGCAGGGTGTTGAGTTTGTGTGTAATGGGTACAAGTTGGAATGGGTCTTGGGATGTGGGAGGGTCGTAAATTGACAAAGTCAGGGATTTGGTGATGTGGGTTTATGTTATCTGATTGGTGGGGGTCTGATGTTAGGTATGTGGTTTGCAAATGAGGGTTGACGGGTGGTTTGGTTGTGGGGTCACATCAAAAGGGATCCTCTGAGCTTTATGGATCTTAACCTCAATAAGCCCATGTGGAGAGGTGGGGGTGGGGGTAGTCGGCCTACACTGACTGATGGACTAGATAGAGGCGTCGAATCGTTGTCTTCCTCCATCATGTCTCTCAAACCCATTCGGACTCGTAGGGGTTTCTCGCCCTTCCCTCATCTATTTTGGGGCCTGTATGGCACAAAATTGCGGCGTCAAAGGGTGGTTCTCCTCCCGAAAAAATTCTGGGATTTACACGTCAAAGTCCAATACGGAAGTCCTTGCATCGAGCCAAGTACCATACGAATTCGACTTTTTTATTCTGTCTGCTCAGTCGTTCTTCTTCGAATTGCAAAGAGACTCCTCATGATCAAGGGTGCCACAATAGTAGCAAAAAGTCGGGAGTCTTTTATATTTAAAGGGAGCCCATGTTGTCTTACCTTCATCATCTTCAATACACAACCCTAGCATGAGCTGGTTACAGATTGAGACTTCACTCTTACTCTTATGAATTTTTAGGGGGTGATGCCATCGTAACATAGGCCTTCACCTGCGGTAATCAGATCGCCAATCCTCTTATCGATCTATTCCACCACTTCTGGATCTTGGTAGTGAAAAAGGAGCTTAAATATGTGAAACCATTGAGCAACTATTGTAAAGGATTCGACTTTCAGAGGAAACTTTTAATGCCTTTGGATTGTCAGGAAAAAGATTTTTTCAAATAACCACAAACCATTATAGAGGGCATGGTTTGTTGTGACTTCATCTTGAAATGTGACATGAAAAATGTTTGTTTCGACTTCCAAGAACTAGGCATCCGTCTCCGTAGTGAGATTCCATGCCTTCGAAAGTGCATCCTTTAACCCATTCTTGTTGAACTTCTTGCGTGTAAGTAGATACCCCAAGTATTGACTTCGTATATATTTTATATTAATATACATATGTTTTGAATTTGTAATTTATTGGTATTATTATTTCTTAACTCTTAAGAGTTGATAGGGAAAAAATATTCATCGATTATAATCACAACAAAAACTTCAACCCTTAATCTCAATTCTCAAATTAGGTGAGTCAATTACATGGATTAGACTATTTATAATATAATAATTGTTAATATTTAATTATAGCTTTTTTGAAAACTTATAAAGAATATTTATTTAAAAATAATCTCGTCATTAATCGTGTCAAATCTATAATCTATAGTAATAATACACATACATACGCGCTTATATGTATATATATCATATTAGCATATGCCAATGCTAGTACATAGAAGTCAGAACTTTCATTGCATGATATGTCATACTTTATTTTGGTTGGAATTTTCAATAATTATGATCTTATGTATGTGTACCATATTTTTTATAAATCTTTTTGAGAAAAATTAATTGAAAAAAATATTTCTCGGCAGTGATTATTCGCAAAAATCCCCACAAAATATTTTCCTATGAGAATTCCCAATCCCCGTGGGGATTAGACGGGGGTAGGGATGAGGATGAAAGTTCATTCCCTCATGGGAATGAGTATGGGCATAGGGGATAAATTCTTAAGTAGGGATGGGGATGGGGATGGAGATGGGGTCCCCATCCCCTACCCTCCCCATTTGCATCCCTGGATTCAGTAAAGAGACTTCTGCGAGATCAATGACATTTTTAAAAAGAACCCAAGGAGTGGGACAGAGATGGAGGTGAGTGATCCTGGAGGAAGGTTGAGTGGGGATGGAGATGATGCAACTACTATTGTAGTTGATCGAAGTTTCACTAAAGAAATCAGATAGAAGAGATTGAGAGAGAAAGAAGAAAATTAGGAAGAAGAATTGATTAAGAAAGGATTAGAGAAGATATAGAGAGGATTGAGAATTAAGGTTAGAGAAGAAAGAGAGAAGATAGAGACATACAAATGTATGTCTTGCTTGCCTTCACATAAAACTGATTACATCTTATATAATGATTAAACCCTAACAAATTATATAAAAATTACTATACTAACCTTATACTACTATAACTCTATTTAATACTATATTAACTCTATTATAGATATACATCATTACCGACCCCTTAAAAATAACCTTATCCTCAAGGTTGAGCAATCGAAAACGAGCTCGCACGTGTGCTAGTAGTATCAATGCCCTTCGAGTATGTGTCCAACTTGCTATGTCTGGATAACCATTACACCACCAAAAAAATCCCCAAACAGGATGCATAAGTAAAGCAGTCAAGAGATTATGTTGAGCCGTCACAATAAATATGAGAGCGTGCATAAACTCCTCCGCTACTAACTTATAGATGTATTCTTGCATCTTCAAATGTTGAGTGTAGTGTATCATAGAGATGAAGAATGAGAGTTCCCATGTGATGTTGGTAGTGATGAATACCCTATCATATAGCATTGATCGTGTATGTGCAAGCCTTCATTCTTAATAACACCCATTGCCCCATTGTCCTCATTAGTAGTAGGTTGATCAAGGTGGGTGAGAAGAACCACTATAAAACCACAATGTTCAAAAGTGGAAACAAGAGCATAATGATAAAGCATGGGAGCATAAGGTGGCGTTGGAAGTCCACCGTAGTAAATGGGACTTACATCTTCTGTTGTGCAACCATCTAGCTGAAACGTATGGGGATGAGAGATCAACGCTATCATTATCCTAGCGAAGATGAACTTCTTGCCTTTATGAACAACATACATAGCAAACCATACCCATGACAAAAGACGACCATGAGAATGCACCAAAAAGGCTGAGAGAATATTCCATAGAACACACAAAGGAAAGTTATCAAGCCGCGTGAACATTCTCATCAACACGTACCGTGTAGTTACTAATTGTACTAGCCTAACCCAACCTTTGCTAAGCCCTTGAGAACCAAAACTCCTATCAGACAACCGTTTTCAGAGTAGAAAGGTGTTGTAATATGCCATCTACATGAAAGTCAAGCTCTTCATTTGTATGGAAATTGCAGATCACATTGTCAAAAAAACAGTGATCATTCCTGCCCTCATTTATAGGATGCAATATGGATAAAAAGAACAACACCCAAGAAATTGCAAGCCACATGAAACAATGCATTTCATAATTGGACTCAATAAGTAGTCGCTGCCCATCAACTTTGAACTTTAAAGAAAAACCCATAGTAGACCAAAGAACAATGTTATCTACTTCAATTAACTTCCCAATAGAATTGTTCTTAGTAGCAATCATTAGTCTCCTGCACTTTTTTTCACACTAAGAACGAACCACCGTAGCAGAGGGAATGAACTAGGCTGCGAATTCTCAATTAAAGTGACTTGAAATTTCCCAAAACAACTCACAATAGTTGCACTGAAATCATAGTCACAAACCATCACTTTCCAAAATATCAAGACTCGTCTGGTATTCATCAAACACCTTGAGGGCTTCTCGAAGATTTTTACCGAGATTCAGACAACCACCAAGCATTGGAGTCCTATGAATATGATTTCTTTGAAGCATATTATCAAACATCTCCGTTGAAAAAAAGACAGAACATTCTTTCACACAGCAATCAGTGAACCTATGGTTGAAACACAATTTTTCTCTAACCAACAAAATGGAAACCAAATTTAGAAAAGAAATATCAATTTTCTCCTCAAAAACCAAACTATCAGGTGGTTTGGATTCTATGTTAGCAAATCATTCATTTAGGAAAACTTTCAAATCATTTCGAGAAATTATTGATATGCTATTCAACGAAATACTTGTTAATTGAACCATCTTGAATTAAGGAAATGTGACACACATTTGATAATTTTGAGGTCTAAACACCCAAATCAACAAATGACATTACCTCATCAGAGTCCCACATCACTGGTTGCACCATAGCCTTCGGAAGATCTCTGACTGTGCTATTCTCTTCCTCATCTCGTGAATAATCATCTTGCTCATCAATTGACTGCTCAAAAGTGATTATCACGGGTTGACAAACCTTCTTGATTAGATCTATGCTATGCGAAGCTCTGTCGATGTTGCTCTTGTTGAACTCTGCCGTGCAGGTAGTCGTGACACTGGTAATGGGGCTTAGGTTAGGCAAAAAAGACTTAGGGAATGAATAACCAAGCAATGACGGTGGAGAAAATGAAGGTCGTTGGATAGCTGAGAGCGCTAAATGGAGCGATGGACGGTGGAATCTGATTTTTAGGATTGTGTTCACGTGCGAATGGAAATTGTTATTGAGGTGAGAGTTGGCTACGGAGAATGGGAAATTGTAGTTGGAGGGATGTTAATGGATATGAGGGTGGCGGTGCGAAAGCTGGTAAATAAGAATTTTGCAGACAGTAGGACATGATACTGCATATATAAACTCTTGAGTTATTGATCAATACGATCGAAGGGAGCAATTACTTCCATCATCTCTCGTTGCATCCTTACAAGATACACATTAGGTTGAGATTTGATAATGGTCACGGCAAAACCTCACAAATAATGCAACTACTGGTGTAGTTGATCTAAGTTTTACTAGAGAAATCGGATAAAAGAGATTGAGAGTAAAAGAAGAAAAATTAAGAAGAATTGATTGAGAAGGGATTGGAGAAGAGATAGAGAGGATGGAGAATTAGGGTTAGAGAAGAACGAGAGAAGATAAAAGACACGTAATTGTATTTTTTGCTTACCTTCACATAAAATTAATTACATCTTATGTAATGACTAAACCCTAATAAATTATATAAAAATTATTATACTAACCTTATACTACTATAACCCTATTGTATATTTGCATCAATGGAGCGTCGCTAAGGAGGGCAACTTCCTCACTAAGGAGGACAACTATATATAATTACTTGTAGATTAAATCATGCAGCTAAAATTAAGTATATAGTGTGCGCTTTTTAGATAGACAGTTTCTGAAGCCATTACGATGAGACTCCAACTAAAGAAATGGTGAACTCGTGGCATCCAAGGCCTTATTTGGTTCGAATTTGCCAATTTACAGTATGAGCGGAGTTAATTTTTTGGAGTTAACTCATAGTAAAAGATCATATTTTCATTTTTTGTTAACTTAAAACTTGCAGGGAAGTTGCAAATTTTGAAATAATAAAAAATAAGAATTGACATATATAAATACCTCTCAAACAAGAGACATGGATGTGACCCATGTGGGTAACAAATAGATAATTAATAAGGGGTAATTGTATCAACAAACTCCCGAGAGATAACTCCTGTAAATGGGGGTGGGGGAGATATTTCTCACTTTTGGGTGTGAGTTGGGAGAAAATTTAAAGGGAAGTTGAACAACCAAACAAGATTAGTTCCAACTCTTCTTCAGGTTATCTCACGAAAGTTAACCCCATCTCTAATTAAACAAGGACAAGTGTTGGAGGCAATAAACGGTGTTATTTTATAGAAGAGATGGCTTTAGAAAAGTTTGGCACTAATCTATATAGCTTTGTTTAGCGGGGATTTTACATAAGGTCTTGAAGGTATAGGAAAAGGAAAATGATTTTAGGACATTCTTTTGTTACATATATTTGCTACACAATAGTGTAGGTTCCCTTAAAATTTGTGGGGTCCACACATCTCAATCAAATATACACAATTGTGTAGCAAATGTATGTATCTTAGAATGTTAGATTATCATCTTCCATAGGAAAAAAAGGTGGTGAAGGAACCTTACTACTATTTGTCATAAAATTAACGTAAAACACACTTTGCTCAAACTCAAAACATCTTTTACTATTGATGTATGTAACATTTTGGTATATTTGTATGAAGAAAGAGAATAATATTATACTGCATAGAATATTAATCAAGGAAACAATGTTCGTCTCGCGGCATACTGTCATTGTCTTTCACTTATAATTTCTTGAAACACCTTACGCACAATGTATAGACAATGAAGAGCTGACTAAAAAAATGTTTGGTGATGCTTACAAATAACTATATGTGCAAGGATGGTTTGATAATAGAGTCAGAAAAAAAAACAGACCTTGTTTGCGCTTCTTGCATCTCAATTCAAAGGTCAAAAGTGTTGGACATTTCATGTCAGGTAGAAGAATACCCACAAGTGATGGAGATTTACCTTAACGAGTGCAGATATGCAGATTTTAAATAGAGATAGAGGTGGAGATGAGTACCAAATCTCATACTTAAACATGTATGAGTAATAAAATATTTCAACGGAGACACCCATGGGTATCCCCATTGGGGATCCCTATTGGTAATTCTCACGGAGATACCCACGCGATATCCATCTATCCATGAGGATCCTCATATATTTATACACCATATTGTATTTAAATATAAATATTACATAATATTATGTAGTTTCCATTCCAAAACACTCATATATATAACAAAAAAACCTTTTAATGAGATTTATAATTTTAATTTATTTGGTTAATTAATAGCTATATGTTTGTTTTGAATTGTTTGCAGCTATATTTATATTTTAGAATTTAGGATCAAAAGTACTGAAAAAAGTTGATGACTTGGTGGTTTAAAGAGAGTGATTTTAAGGAATATTTTGAATTCAAACTTTTCGTTTTGCGTATGCTAATGATTTTGTAGAAACTTAATTATAAGTGTTAGCACTTAGTAGTTAGAACTTTTATTACAAATATGTTGATTTTCTTTTTTATGTTTTTGTTGGAATTTTAACTATTGTGTTGTTATATATGTAAATGTGACACCTTATTTGTTACTATTATTTTTTTGAGAATCCAGATCCCCGATGTGGAATGAAATAAAGAAAAAAAAAATTCCCATGAGGATTCTCCATCCCCGCAAAAATCCATATGGGGATCTCCAATGGAGAATGAAATAGAAAAATATTTTATCCATGAGAATTCTCCATGCTCACGCAGATTGGATGGGTATGAGAATTAATCCCCAGATGGGTATGGATATGAGTATGTGTGATAAATTTTTTAGTGGGTATGAGTATGAGAATGAGATCCCCATCCTTGCCATGCCCATTTGCATCCCTACTTATGACATTTGTGAACAAATTTTTTTGTTTTTTTTTGAAATGGCATTTGTGAACAATAAGATACGAAACAATTGAAATTCGAAGCCAAATTTGCAACCAAACAAGCTCATTACCGAGGAACACTCTGTCATGCCTAATGGTTTCCGGTTAAACAATGCAAGATTAGTACCAACTTTTCAATGTCAAATGCAGTCATAAAAGAGATTATTCATGACCTCAGAACACACGTAAGGACGTCCATTGTGAAGAAGGAAGCGGACTGGGCATATGCGAGAATCGGAGAATGAGTTCTAGCCGGCCAGTCGGCTTCCTTCGGTAACTCATTTCATTAAAATAACACTCTCGCGAAACTACCTAAAGACCTTGCTTCCCTTCAGTGTTTAATCACAAGTAGAAAAAGTAAGAGAAGAGAGGGTTTATTTTAGGCTTTGTTTGACATTGAGTCAGAAAACTGATTTCTGAATTCAACCCTAAACCAAAACTCCATCAAACCTAAGCGCAAATCCCTTTTTCTTCTAAGCTTTTTCCAAACGCACCCTTAGTCAGCCATCCCACTATATCTACACAAAGTTAAATTCTCAATAGTCTGCTTCCCGTTGTTGTTACCCGCCAGAAACCAAATAAAACAAACAATCAAACAAAACCTCCAAAACTCAAACCCAAAACTCCCCCTCTCCACTCTCCACCACCACTACTACCTCCCCCATGACCACCCCCACAGCCGCCCAAATCCTCCGTTCCGCTGCGGCTTCTATCGCGGAACTTCTCTCCCAGCCGAACCTCTGCCACCGCATCCTCGCAACCTACCACCAAAAACTCCAAACCCCCAACCCCATCCCTCTCCAAACACTAACCGCAGCAGCGGACGCCATCCAAAAGGCCCTCACCGGCGCCACCACAAAAGCCTCCCCGCGGCTCTCCGTGCAGCCGAGAATCTCCTCCTCCTCTCTTCCCCTCCCAATGAAAACGCCTTCTCCGCTCTTTTCCTCTCATTTATCTACCACCTCTCCGGCAGACCAACAGACGCAGCATTTAGACTTCTCCTTGTCTTCCAATTGGATCCGTTCTCCGCCAGGACGGAGATCGCACCAATGCTGTTCGAAGACCTCTTCCTCTTTCATCTCCTCCCCGTTCTTCACTGGTTCAATGATCGGAGATCGGAGATTCATTCTACACCAGAGGACCGGTCGAGTTTCGAATCACGGTGGAATGGTGAGGATATTGGGGGTTCTGGATCCAGATTGATCTGCAGAGTGAGCGAGGGTCAGGCGACGGAGTTGAAGGGGTTGGAGAGGTGCTACGAAGAGGCTCTTGATGTGAATTGCAGGAGTTTTGCTGGTTATTTCATCGAGATACTGAAATGTGAAGATGGATCTGTGAGATTTGTTGTTGAATCGCCGGAGTTGATCTTGAATTGGTTCGGTGATGAGACGAAGTTGGAGAGGTGCCAAGAAGAGGAGAAGATCGAGGATCATGCGTTCGGGATCGGACGGTATAATGTAATCCATGATTTCTTTTCTACTTTGTTCGCTTAATTTGGCTAGCGGATTATTTTAGGGTTTCATCGCGATTTTCTTCGGATTTCAGTGGTTTTCTTCATTAAATTAATTGGATTTGTGTACGGATAGTTGATTTTAGAGTTCTGCATTCAAATTTGATCTTCATGTGTTTCAAATTGTGTTTGAATTCCCTAGTTTATATATATAAGCGACTTAGTTTTCTTCAGGTCTATTTATTCAAAGGTCAAAATGTTTTGTTTTGCAGTGTTTGAAATTGCATGTCTTTCTTGTTTTCGTGGGGTGAGTGGGCACCGGAGTGAATCTCTTGACGATTGATATTCTTGACACACATTCATATGGACATTAGGATTTTATTGGACAGATCCCCTAGCGCCTTTAGTGTTCATTGTATTACTTGATGAAGAGGTCCAATATTAATCGAATTTGAAAGTATGCTGTTTAGGACATTAAATCGAGTGGAGTGGAAGAGTATGAATCATGTAGCCCAACCCAACTATTAGGATTGTTGTTGTGTCTAAGTGCTCATAAGAAGGTGAGGACAGAGTCCTATAAAGCTTAAGAGTTCTAGTAAGTATATATTTGCAACTTTGACAAGTTATAAGCAGTTCACTCAACCAAACAAGCCTCAGGCATGATTCAACGAGATTTTTGTTCGATGACCTAAGAGAACAGTTTTATTTTATTTTATTTTTTCCTCTTATTTTTTTGGTAAAATTTTCTTTTAGATTTTTGTTTGTCAAGGTAGCTTTAATTTTTTTTTTCTTTTAGACTTTTGTTTGTTGAGGTGGCTTCTTAAAAGAAGAGTTTGTAGCATGCATAGTTAATCCTATATGCAAATATGTTATTCATTAAAAAGAAAAGACTTCTGATTATATGAAAGTATCTGTGAATGGAAATTCACACAACATTCAAATTTATTGATCTTTCTTGTACTTTACAAAAAATTAAACTTGGCCGTTCAAGACTTTTCTTGCAATGAATTTTTGACATTGTTTTGGACTATTATAAACATAAAAGATATGGGTTTCAAGTACCGTTGTCCATGAACAGCCTGTTACTTATAAATAAATAATAAACCCTTTAGCCTATAAATTTTAGAAGACTTGGTCTATGGAGCTGGTGTATTTTTTTTTGGTAGCAAAGTTGGTATATTTAATACCTTAGGTTATAGTCTCATTTTTTACCCTTCTTATTTTTGCCATTTGTTACTCTATACATGAAGCTGGCTAGTAACTTTTTATTTTATCTTATTTTATTGGTTTTTTTTTTTTCTTGTAGTTGGATGGATGGTAAGCGAGAAATGAGGATGCTTAGGTGGATGTGTGGTAAAACTTGTAAAGATCAAATAAAAATATAAAAACTCAAAGACAAGTAGTAGTAGCACCAATTGACACAAATATTAGGGAAAGGCGGTTGTCATGGTTTCGTCACCTACAAAGATGGCCTGCAAATGCTCCCCACCAGAAAACTTGACTCAATAGAAACTAAAAAAATTCGACGAGGTAGGGGTAGACTAAAGTTAACTTGGGATGCATTAATTAGGAGAGATTTGAATGGTTTGGAAAGCTCACCATCAATTGCACTAAATCGAGCACAATGGAAGAATTTGATCCATGTAGCCAATAACAACATTAACAACATAGCCTCAATTCCAAATTAATTGAGGTCGGCTAAAATTAAGATCAAACATGCGTTTGCCGGAAGTCGAACCCGGGTCTATTGCTTGGAAGGCAATTATTCTAACTGTTGGACTACAAACGCTTGGTATGATTCATGTAGCCACCCCAATTAATTTAGGACTGAGGCTATGTTGTTGCTGTATTGGTTTTTTTCTTGTAGCTACTCTTACTTGACTTTCTTTCTTGTCCTTGCTTATTTTTTCTGATCCAATTTCCTATAGAAAAGCAATGGGGTTTGTAAAATCCAATGTAACCATGATTATGTCACAATCAATGTTAATATAATGAATTAGAAGAAGCATTTGGTGACATAAGTAATTAAGAACTAGTGTTTTCTATGCACTAAAACAGCTATACTTTGTCAAAAGTAAACCACTCAAGTCTTATTTAACAATTAACAAATTTTTAGAAGGGAACTTTTAAATTAAGATGAATTATTTCCTTGTTATCTCAATTTTGAATTCATGTTTTCATTATTTAGTGACTCATGAAGTAAATGGATAAACTAACTAAATGATTCTTCTTGGAGTGTCTTCTTTTAATAAACTTGTTGTCCCTTTCCCTTTCCCTTAGTTTTTTATTTCAAGTTTTTTTTGACATTCATCAAGCACTGTAATTCTGTATCTTTAAAATTTCAAGTTGTTTGTTTTCTATTGGCTGCTTTGATTCTTATGAGTACTTCCAAGACTAATCTTGTTTGTAGTTATGCCCCACAAATAATTATGTCTTCTTTGTCAATGTTTGCAGCCATTATGGGCTGATGGGGAAGAAAAATATATTGATTTCTACAGTAAAAGCACTAGTTTTAATTGCAAGTCATGGTCTCCTCCCTTTTATCCTCAAAGGGTCTCTCTAAATTTGCTCAATAATCAAGCTTCCACTGCAAAAGGATCACAGGCGTCATCAGGTTCAAATTCTGATACTGAATCAGAATTAGAATCTGAATCATCATCTTCGGAAGTTGTCACTAACGATGATGGTGATTCCACAGATTCTGAAACTGAAATAAAGGTACACTGATAATCGATGCTCTCAAAGAACGCATTCAATAAGGTCAAACTCTGATTTTTCTTTTTTTTTTTTTGTTGTTTTTGTTTTTTTCGGTTCTATGTCTTGTAGGAAAAGAACACAGAAGCAGCATTGTTTGATAAGCAAACCCCAAACATTCCCTCGGAATCAACTTGGTAGGTGATCTGAGAGACAAGCTTTGCTTACATTTCAAAGATTTCATCTTGTGCAGCACTTTGTTAAATTGAGTTATCCTTTTGATTCAGCTCGCCAGGTCCTCAAATGACTGATTCTGACAACCTGTCAGGAGGGAAGCACACCCCTCCGAAAGATTTTGTTTGCCCAATAACAAGTCACATATTTGTCGACCCAGTCACTCTCGAGACAGGCCAGACCTATGAGCGCAGAGCGATCCAGGAATGGCTCGATAGAGGAAACACAACATGCCCAATTACGTGTCAAAAGGTGCAGAGCACCCAATTGCCCAAAACTAACTATGTGCTCAAAAGGCTTATTGCAAGTTGGCAAGAACAAAATCCTGGCTCGGCCCAAATCCAATCTGATCTTAATCAACTTCAAATTACTCCCTCATTATTCGATTCTGCAAGAACTTCTTCGTCCCCAAGAAGCGTGATCAGCCAAGCCAATTCTGATGGCACAGTTACAGAACTACGCCTCGCAATCAACAACCTCTGTATGTCAGAGATTCTGTCTGAGGCAGAAACAGCAGTGGTTCAAATAGTGAGATTCTGGCGGGAAGCCAACATGGAGTCTGATAATATTGTGGCTTTGCTCTCGAAACCTGCTGTTGTCAATAGCTTTGTGGAGGTACTTTTGAATTCTATTGATCCTAAGGTTTTGAGGGCGACGATCTTCCTACTCTGTGAGTTAGGATCAAAGGATAAGAATGTGATCCAGACACTCACTAGGGTTGACTCAGATGTGGACTGTGTGGTTGCTCTGTTCAAGAGAGGTTTGTTAGAGGCTGTTGTGCTGATATATTTATTGAAACCTTCAACATCAATTCTCTTTAAAATGGACTTGGTTGAATCGCTTCTGATGATTATCAAGAATAAAGAGGGGGACTCAGTTGACATGTGTGTGAGGCCGAAAACGGCTGCTTTACTTCTGTTACAACAATTACTGGGAGGAGGAAAGGAGAAAAGTGTGTCAAAGGTTGCTCATTCTGTTGCTTCTGCAAAGACAGTAGAGAGCGTAATAGGGACTTTGGAAGCTGAGGGTTCAGAAGAGAGGATTGCAGCAGTGGGGATTTTGTTGAGATGCATGCAGGAGGATGGGAAGTGTAGAAACATCATTGCAGATAAGGCCAAATTGACTCCACTTTTGGAAAGTTTGATTGGAGCTACCGATAGCGAAAAGTTCCAGATAGTTCATTTTCTCTTCGAGTTAGTTAAGCTTGACAGGTAAAAAAAAAGCCATTTTAAAACAAAGCAATGCTTTCTTATGAATTCACTAATTCTTGATTAGTGTTTGTCTTTATAAACTTTATCGTTTCATCTCTACTTCAGGAGGTCTTTAAATGAGCAAAATCTACATATAATTAAGGAGCAAGGCACCTTCAGTATAATGCACACCCTACTTGTTTATCTTCAGACTGCACTCCCGGATCAATGCCCTTTTATTGCTTGTCTTCTCCTTCAGCTTGATCTCCTGGTTTGTATCTCCCTTTAAAATGTTGCATTAAATTTATTGGTGAGCCCTTTCAAATTCGTATATGGAAGAGTCCAGCAGTGAATGATACTCGATCGAACAGTTTAAACTACAAAATAGCTGGGTATAAACTTAGGCACCTTACTGCAACTCTTAGACTTTAGTCAGCTGGGGTCTAAGGTTCAAGGCTTTTACATTTAAATTTGTTTGTTCCACAGTGTCTTTCCAAATGCATGTTGAAGTTGCATGTGAGAGGGGGTATTGAAATGGCTTCATTGCATCCATATTTGGCCCTTAATTGCTATAGATTTTACATCAAATGGTAGTCTAACATGAAAGCATTTGACTGAGATTTAAGCAAATTTCAGATCAAATAATTATTAATAAGATCAGGAGTTACATGATGATAATGAGATTGACCAACAGCATGGTGTGCAGGCAGAGCCGAGAAAGATGAGCATGTATCGTGAAGAGGCAATTGATGCTCTCATTTCTAGCCTCAGGAATTCAGACTTTCCCGAAGCTCAGTTAACAGCTGCAGAGACCATTTTGGCCCTACAAGGCAGGTTCTCTTCTTCTGGGAAGCCACTTGCTAGAGCGTTTCTTCTAAAGTGTGCCGGCCTTGATAGGAGGTATAACTCCGTCATGCAAAATGAGCAGCTTGGCCATGCCGTTGGCAAGTCTCAAGAAAAATTGGTCAGTTTTTTCTGGACATATCTTCATGCATATACTCTCTAGTTCATCAATTTTATTTGCAGCATACCCTTCTAAGTCTTAATTTATTTCTTAGATGGGCATGAAACGATTTTTTTTCCCTCTAAAGAATGGTTTTCCTTATCTTATTGATTAACAGGCATGATGAAATTCCTCTTTCGTTTTTCTTTCTGCTAATGCTGCTTTAAAACTCATAACAGGCAGAAGACAAAGCAGCTGATGAATGGGAAAGAAAGATGGCATTTGCTCTGGTCGGACATGAGTTTGGTCTGCTATTTGAAGCTTTAGCAGAAGGCATGAAGAGTGAAGAAAAAAAGCTATCATCAGCATGTTTTTTGTCTGCCACATGGCTCACTAATATGCTTACTGTTTTACCAGACACCGGGATACGTGGTGCAGCTCGAGTTTGCTTGCTCAAGCATTCTATTTCAATATTCAAATCTGCAAGAGATGTCGAAGATAAAGCCCTTGCCATGCTTGCTCTCAGCAGCTTTCTTCAAGATCCTGGTTGGTAACAACTGTGGAATAATAATAATTAGTTAGATAGTTTCATAGTTTGATTAGTCTTCACTTAGTGTTAACTCATGACCTATAAGGGTTATTTATAAGAAGTCTGGCATAGTGTATTTGTATTCTTTTAGTGTTTGATGATGTATCACCAGGTTTGGCCCTCCATATTAGTTAAAATCCTCTCTCATTATGATCAACATGAAAGGCAACCATTATAGGCCTGACTAATGTTGTGAATTGCAGAAGGGTTGAGCGATCTAACTCCCCACATGAAGGATATGTTGAAAAGTCTCAGAGAGCTGAAGAAGTCCTCCTCCTTAGCAACAAGGATACTGAAAACTTTATCTGATGGGCAGGACACTAGTGTTGTGAGTAGTTTAGCAGATCTCGAACTATTAATCTGCATCTTGTAATTGTTTCAATTATGAACCTACATCTTGTGTTTGTTTCTACTAACTTATGTCGAATATGTGCATTTCATCTTAAATTGGCAGGACATATGGAATTATAAGGAACTGATTCAAGTGGATTGTGGTGGCAATGTGGAGGTGTTGTCAATTATTTGCTTCGAGGACAAGATATTTTCTGGCCTTTCAGATGGAATGTTGAAGGTGAATACCCTTTGACATTTTAGTTACAGTAATTTAGTGGCTCCAGTCATCTGTTGCTTTTATTTTTTATTTTTATTTTTAAATCTCATCATGAGTTAATTGTGCATGTAAAATCTCTTGTATCTGATGTATCGCATATTTTACACACCAAAAGCCAATCTTGAACTAGCGATATCTTGATGAATTCTCCTGGTGGCTCAGAAGCTACTTCCAGCGATAATTCTTTTTCTTAAGAAAATCGTTTTGCCAGAGATTCTTCCGATATGTCTTATCCTTTTTCTTTTATTTTCGGAAACTTCGCACATCAGCATGTCAGGCATTAACAATTCTAGTTGCCTCTTGTTTCTTACCTGTTTGTTTATATCCAATTTGATTAAGAACGACCTTCATGCCAACAAGGAGTTGGTGTGGTGGTAAGATGAGGATGCTTGGAGCCCTCAAAACAAGTTTGAAATGCTGCCTTGAGTACCCTATTGGTCGCTTTGGCGCTCAAGACAAACACTTGAGTGAAGCAGGAGTTAAAGAAAGAAAAAAAAAAAAGTTGAATGAAAAAAGAAAGACCTCCATTGAACTAACTAAAATTATGAAAGCTATTGAGAGAAACATGGAGAGAAGTCCAACCGTTCAGAATATCTGACAGATTTAGCAGAATTTTAAAAATGCAGATTCTTGCAAAGAGTAATGCAGTCCCTAATTTTGACAAAATTAGATATCTACTTTGCTTGGGATGGTTATTGGAATTAAGTTCATAAGGACAGCTTATAATATTTCAGACCAGAACTGCAGCTGAAGCTCAAAAGGATTTGAATTCTTTAATTCTGACATTGTTTAAAAATGTGAAGGTCTGGAGTTGTATAGGTAATCGCATTCATCTTATTCAAGAAATTCGGGAACATACGAAGGGAATCACCAGCTTGGCAATTTTACAATCTGGCGACAGATTGTATACTGGCTCTCTTGATAGAACTGTAAAGGTAATAGTAATTCTTGAGCAAACTGTTGTTTAGTCTGTTAGCATCGTGCTACTCTAAAAGTTGCTGATTACCATTTGACAGGTATGGGCTGTTGGAAATGAACTAATCCAATGCATACAAGTTCATGACGTGAAAGACCAAGTTCTTGCTATGGCTATTGCTAATAACATCTTGTGCTTCGTTCCAAATGGAGCTGGTATAAAGGTATCCTTCATTTTTAAATCAGACCTTAATTTAAGCCCACTAGAATGTGAACGTCTCATTACGAAAACTAGGCCAGATATTTCAGAAACATGATCATATAAAAAAAGTTGAAACACAAATAAAACCATGTTTTAGTTTTATAATAGTCTTTCCTTTACGACATGACTACATCAAGGACCAGCTTTAAGCCCATATCTATTTACTTTAGTTATGGATGAACTAACTAGACATATTCAAGAGGATATACCATGGTGTATGCTATTTGCAGATGATATTGCCTTAGTGGATGAAACTAAAGATGGAGTGAATAGGAAATTAGAACGCTAGAGGAATACACTAGAATCTAAAGGCTTTAAGTTGAGTAGGACGAAAACCGAATACATGCACTGCGAATTTAGAAACACTAGACATTGAGATGACGGAGTGGTAAAATTAGGGGAAATAGAAGTTCCTAAGGTAAACCACTTTAGATACCTAAGATCAATCATACAAAATGATGGTAACATTGAGAATGATGTCACACATAGAATTCAAGCTGGATGGAAAAAATGGCGAAGTGCAACAGGGGTGATTTGTGATCGAAATGTTCCTACTAAGTTAAAAGAAAAATTTTATAGGAGCGCAATTAGGCCAGCTATGCTCTATGGAAGTGAATGTTGGGCGGTAAAGCAACAACAATTACATAAAATTAACGTAGCAAAAATGAGGATGCTTAGGTGGATGTGTGATAAAACTCGTAAAGATAGAATAAGAAATATAGAAATTCAAAGACAAGTAGGAGTAGCACCAATTGATACAAAGATTAGGGAATGGCGGTTGCGATGGTTTGGTCACCTGCAAAGACGGCCTACAAATGCTCCAACTAAAAAACTTGACTCAATAGAAACTGTAGAAATTCGACGAGGTAGGGGCAGACCAAAATTAACATGGGATGCATTAATTAGGAGGGATTTGAATGGTTTGCAAAGCTCACCATCAATTGCACTTAATCGAGCACATGGAAAAGTTTGATCCATGTAGCCGACCCCAGTTAATTTGGGACTGAGGCTATGTTGTTGTTGTTGTTGTTGTTGTTGTTGTTGTTGTTGTTGTTGTTTCCTTTTCCTTTAAAAACATATTGTCTATTCTAACTGCTTGTACATGCAATATGTCTCATTCCTGTGATCCTATCATGTATATTTATCTAGTTTTGTGAAAGAATGCTATCTTATTTCCAGAACCATAAGGCTATCATGGCATTTGAAGATTTTCTTGCATTCTTAATTTGGTTTCTACTTTCTGCAAATAAGAATGAGTTGCAAATTAAGATTATAATTGTGAAATGGAGGATCACATCCAAGTTCTTTCTCACATGCATGGAGAGAAATATTACTTGCAGTCTTTGTGATCAGCTGTGTTGTTTTCATATCAGGTTTATTCATGGAATGGAGACTCCAAGTTATTCAACCCTAACAAATCCGTGAAGTGCATGGCGCTTGTACAGGGGAAACTATACTGTGGATGCAATGACAGCAGTATGCAGGTACAAGAGCTTTATAGAATCCTCAGTGGCCTCAAGTCAGTGGATTTTGATAAACACTCTTTTTTTTTTTTGAAGCCTCTTTTCTTGTTATATTAATGCTGATATAATCATGCATAATTTCTAGGAAATTGATTTGGCTACGGAAACCATCAGTACCATTCAAAATGGAACCCGTAAATTAATCGGAAAAGCAAATCCAATTCATGCATTGAGAGTGTCTGATGGCATGATCTATTCAGCAAGCACTTCTACAGATGGAGCGGCTGTGAAGGTAAAAAGCTACAAATTTAGTGGTCTGATTACATTAATTTATGCATCTACTACAAGTTCAATTTCACATTTAGATTATTATGATCGATTAAATTAGTTAGCACCATGAATTTGGCCCTTGATGTGAAACCTATAAAATCACCAAACTTGTGCAAACTTTGCCTTCACTTCAGCAGAATGCTGTTTACGTATTGAAATTTACTTTGTATGTTAGCCTTAGAATTCTTGATCACTTATTTGAAAGCTTCAGCATGAAAGAGCATGTCTATCAGCTTGCTATACAATATGCTTGATAGATTACTTATCACCTGACATAATAAACTTCGAAATAGGACTTTGTACTAATCTCGTGCGCATTGTCATCGCGTGCCTGTTTTCTGTAACCTCTGAGGAAATAACATCCATGTACTGTCTATTTCTAATATGTGCTAGCTCCCTTAATGTTTTTAGTCCTACCAATGCTAATTTTGGAGATTTAAGCATGTTATATATGAGTCCTATAAATACTAAGAGTTTTTATCCAATTTGATTGATATTTTATTTCCCTAATTGTTAAGAAGATATGGAGTGCTTCAAATTTCAATCAAGCTGGCTCTCTGCCATCTACATTAGAACCGCGATCAATGCTTATAAGCTCCGACCTCATTTATTTGGGAGGCAAGATGGGAACTGTAGAAGTCTGGTGTAAAAGAAAGCGAAACAGAGTAGCAACACTGCAAACTAGAACAAATGGCAAAGTAATTTGCATGGCGGTTGACCAGGATGAAGAGGTTCTTGTGGTCGGTACTTCTGATGGCCGAATTCAGGTAACTACCAAGGAAGGATATTTTAATGAAGAATTCTTTCTTTCCTTTGATAGGCGACCCAAAAAGAATGAAATATTTATATTGGACAATTTTGTGAACAAGTTTCAATAATGTTAAGACTTGGAAATTTTCTTTCTGGTGTGTTTGCATTTAACAATTAAGCATTTGTGTTTATGTAGGCCTGGAGACTGGTCTAATTAAGTGAAATGCGAGAATCCAGGCAATCTTGGATTGGCAATTCCAGATTAGTTGGGTTAGCTTCATGGATCAAACAAACTTTTTGACTCATCTGTATTTCAGATTGGCAAATGAAAAGAAAGATAAGTAAAATTCTTTTGACAGTACGTTCTCTCGCAGATCATTTGTACTACCTGTATAGCAAAAATCTAAAGTTATTCTATTTTCTTATAGGAATTAAAGTTAATTCGTTTACTTGTATAGCTGAGACCTCAGGCTGATTATTTTCCTTATAATTTTTGTTGGAAGTGTATTGTGACATTACTTTGTACATGTTTAATCAAGAACCTTTCTGATATATTCTAATAAAAAATTAAAAGAATGCATTTCTAGTCACTCCACTATTAAGATAAATTTGTGTACATATATATATATGTTAGGCCTGTTACAAGTCTTGAAGCGAATGTGGAGATACTAATCGCTCGTGCAAGCTTTAGCTTGGGGGTGGGCGAATTCCTCAAGAAAATTAAGGCAGGTCAGCGAGCCTAAACAATGTGGCCATCCAACATATTGTTGTAGATCTACTACTAAACAACTATTTCCTAGTTGTGGTTAATATTTATGTAACACTAGTCGTTTTCCGCGCTTCGCATGTGTAATAATAATAATAATAATAATAATAATAATAATAATAATAATAATAATAATAATAATAATAATAATAATAATAATAATAATAATAATAATAATAATAATAATAAAAACACTATATTCATAGTTATTCTTATCGAGTCAAACGAAAGGTTCATAAAAGAACAATAATAATAAGAAATAGCAAAATACTATATTGCCTTCTTTAGCTTTTGTAGCATTCTATGGAGTGAACAACATCTTTAAGCAATGGTAATCCCATGCGGTAGTGTATATTGATCCACTATAACCGTTAAATATAAATTCTTCCACATCGTCTGTTCACTCCAATATAGAGCAAACATACATAAAGGATGACGATCAAAAGTGGTTTAGCTTATAAGCGTTGTGAATGGTTTTTATATCACTGGATGCATGAAGCTATGGGTAAGTAGAACAACTTTTGAATATACAGGCGATGTTGAAATTCATCGATCCTATCTTGAATTTATTGGGTGATAATTGGTTGAGATCTGGAGGAATCTAAGGTTATGTATAATAAACTTGGTTTTTTTTTGTGATTTTTTGAAAGGTGAAGGAAAAAATAAAAATCAAGTCGATTGCAAGAAGAATGAATGAGAGTTGAAATTTATAGGGGGAATGTAACTTGCACTACACTCAATTCCTTATATTTACCTATGATTTCAAGTTCAACGTACTTAATCTATTAATGATAAGATAACCACTATTAATTATTAATAAATGTACACATAATATATAATTATATCTCTTGAAATAATAAATAAATAAATAACAAAAAATAACTCAATTCCATGTATTTAACCATGATTTCAAGTTCAACGTACTCAATCTTTTAATGATAAGATAACCACTATTAATTATTAATAAATGTAGACATAATGTATAATTATATCTCTTGAAATAATAAATAAATAAATAACAAAAATAAGGAAATTGAGAAAAATAGAATGGTAAGATTAGGTAACTTTTAAACTCTCTCTCCTCCGACTTTTTATATATATATATATATATATATATATAGATTTTTATAAAGACCCAAAACTATTTCCTTTTCAAATATATGTCCTCCAACATATACTTATTGTGCCAACGAGCTGTGCGGTTAGCATTGGCCCTTTCTCCAATATTCTTTTTTCATTGTTTCCCACTTGGTGGTTGGTGCTAACCATATCGACTAATCTACACTCGGACACCCTTCCTCCTATTTTTGAATGTAACAGTAAAGTTAATGAAATAGATACTTAGAACGTCTCCAACCAGCGCTGTTGAAGACGCCAAACCAAATTTTAGTGCCATCCCTGTAGTATGGCGTATATGAATAGCGCACCGCTAAAGTAGCAGTGCGCTATTCATCAACGCTATATGTATTTGAGTATTTTTTTATTTTTATTTTTATATTTTTTGATAATTATTTTACCTTATTTCTTATATGTTTTGTATTTTTCTTATTTCCAACTCAAAAGAAAAAACTATTGACACCGAATTAGTTTATATTATATTAGATTAATTAATTAGTTAATTTTCAAACTTTAATATATTTATTTTGATTAATTAATTAATTATTAATTATATTATATTAACTAGTCGATGAGCACGTGCGTTGCACGTGAGAGAGATATTAGAGAGAAGGGAAAGAGATAACCGTGAGGAGAGAGAAGGTGAAGAGAGAGAAGGGAAAGAGATAACCGTGAGGAGAGAGAAGGTGTAATGAGAGTGGAAGAGAAAAACGTGGAAGAGAGAGAGAGGAAAAATTTTCTAAATCTCACGCATATTAATTTGGACTTATCAATTAAATTACCAATTTATCCTTAATTTTAACTATTTTATCAATTCACACAGGGTCATTGTTGGGACTTTTAGCCAAAAAGGCTTCACGGTTAACCGTTTGGGGATTGCTATTATAATAGTATAGATTGTTGGAATACACGTACGCACAAAAAGTGGTTTGGGTAGTTTTTGTAACTTATTAAATAACTACTTAGTAGTTATCTATATTAGAGATAAATAAGGAGATTTTGAGTTTAATCTCCTAACAAGAAACTCACGCACAAAAAAAAGAAAAAAGAAAAAAGAAACTTTCATGTTTTTCTCTCTAATCTCTGCAAGAGTACTTAGGCTGTGATTATTGGGCATTTTCCCTCTTGGTGGTTTTGCCTGTGACCAGTGAACAAGTAAAGACTATTTTTTGCTTCCGCTTCGGGTATGTGTTTTCTTATTTGATCTTTAGGTTTTAACATTGGTATCAGAGCATGATTTACTTGTTCATTGTCTGTTATCATAGCGGGTTTAATTTTAGTGGGTATGATGCCGTGAATTGATCCAAGTAAAAACTTTGATTGTCGTTTTTTTTGTTTCGTATAATATCAGAACTTGATTTTATTACGGATCAAATTACTGTGGCTATTTGGGGGTATATTTATACTAGGATTTATACTTATCATTGATCTAAAGATTGGTTAAGTGTAAATAAAAAAATTGTTTTTGAACTTCGTATCATGCATCGGTTAATTTTTTTTTTTAATACATGTGAAATTCGATGTTGGATAAACATGAAATTAGATAAAAAGGAACTTTGTTAATTTATTATGGTATAAGATTCTATTTGTATGCAAATGTATGTATCAAAGTATGTCACCTAATCACATCACCCCATCATCAAATCCCATGCCTAACCCTTTTAAGGAAGGAGGTGGTGGAATTTGAGAGGACTCGATCTTATGTGTTAAATATGATCACACACACACACACACACACACACACACACACACACACACACACACACATATATATATATATATATATATATATATATATATATATATATATATATATATATATATAATAAAACAGTGCATATATGCCATGATTTAAACATAGAATATTATTTTATTATTTTTTTAAATGAGATATACGTACAGTTTGTTAGGCATGCAAACACGTATTAATAATTTATTATATACATGCATAGGCCATAATTTTTTAACAAAAGGGGCTTACAATTTTGGTTTTAAGAATGCATGCAATTAGTTGATGACAACATTGTTAAGTATTAATTGCATGCATATACATAACTGAGTATATGTTTTTTACATGCTTATGACATGCTACATGATTGCATACATATAACATTTATATGTTTGTGGGAAAATGATATGATGAAATTTTGTACAATTCGATAGACTAATAATAATTACACACATAAATATAGATGATGATTGTGATACTTAATTTGTGCACTTTTGACTCTATATCTTATGTGAATAATTATAATTTATCTATTTGAATTGTGATAAAATATTTAAGTGTGGTATGCTAGACATTAATTGATATGTGCATATATGTCTTTATTCAGATACATATTTCTTTGTGAAAATGATAAGTGCTAGCAAGAACATTGTTCCTGAGCTCAATAAAGGTGAAAAATTGAACGGGGACAATTATGAAATCTGGAGTTTGAAAATCCAGTATGTCCTGGAAGAGCAAGAGGCTCTTGAAGTTCTGAACAATATCCTGAGTGAGCCTGAGGATGACAACACAGTCCAACATAAAAGGGACCGTGAGGCATTTGAGGCCAAAAAAAAGAAAAACTCAACGGCTCGCATTACATTGCTTAGTAGCATGGAAAATGATATAATGCGAGAGTTCAAGAGTTATGATGTTGCCAAAATAATGTGGGAGGCCTTGAAAAAGAAGTTTGGTGGAACCTCTGTCACCAAGCTTCGACAGCTCACTATTAAGTTTGACACATACAAGAAACGCCCTAACCATAACATGAGGCAACACTTAAGGGAGATATCAAACATGATCGAGTGAGTTAAAGGAGGCCGGTCACATTCGACCGATGAACAACGAGTTCAGGTTTGTTATACGATCCTTAGCTTACAAGGGGAGCATATGAAGGTTAATTTGATCCATAATGAGAACATCAAGATCCTTAATGATGCTTGGACATCATTTGAAACTTGAGGAAGATCCATTGAGGCTTCAAGGCACGATGCGATGTGTATATGGCTAGCTCAAGTAATAAAAGGGTCATAGTGGCTATAAACGCAAGCCTCATGGTGGCTACAAAGGGCAAGGATCAAAGAGAGCTAAAGGTGATCATCATTGTGCAAAATATGATCATCATGGAAAGGGTAAAGCTCCTATGGCTCATCGAAGAAAAAGCTAAACTCAAGTGCTACAAGCGTGGAAAAATGGGTCACTTTGCTCGTAAGTGCAACGAGCCAAAGAAGGTACAAACCCTTGATGCATTTTCTATAAATAATATTTTTAGAAGTGCAATTTTTGTTTCTACTTTTGTTTATTTGAGTGAGTCTCATCCTTTGTGGACTGTAGACTCAGGAGAAACAGACCATGTAGCTAATGACCGTGATGTGTTCGTGGAGTTTCGTCGAACTCCTCGTGGAACAAAATGGATATATGTAGGAAAAAACTCACATGTTGAAGTAAAAGGGATTGTCACCTACAATTTGAGCATGCGTAATGGACGACCTCTTATCCTATATGATGTGTTATATGCTCCAGAGATTCGATGAAATTTAGTTTGTTATTGTTCTTCTACATTGTGGATTTGTTATGAACTTCTATGGTACTAGTGTGAATTTGTTTCTAGAACAAACTTATTATGGTTGTGGCTATGTGTCAGATGGTTTTATTGTATTGGATATTGACTATGTTTCGAATAGTAATATGTATCGTGTTTGTTTTTCCCTTGTTACATCTTCTATTGACTCGAATGTTGATGTGAATGTTTGGCATGCTAGACTTGGCCATATTGGTAAAAAAAAGAATGGATAGATTAGCAAAATATGGCTTATTGAGGCACCTTGAAAAGGTTAATTTACCAATATGTGAAAATTGTCTAGCGAGAAAAATGGCAAGAAAACAATTGAATTTCCATTGCAATTGATTCATTCGGATATTTGTGGCCACGATGAATGTGAGATCCCGACATGGAGGTGCTTATTTCATCACTTTTATTGACGACTACACACGTTTTAGTTATGTTTATTTGATTTCTCATAAATTTGACGCTTTAGAGTGCTTCGGAAATACATTAATCTTGTGGAGAGTCAATTAGATAGAAAAATAAAAATGTTGAGAACGGATCGAGGATGCGAATATTTGTCTGATCAATTCAAAAAATTATGTGATGAAAAGGGAATAGATTGGCGTTAACTATTCCATATACTCCACAACAAAATGGAGTAATTTGAAAGAAGAAACATAACTCTTCTTGAAATGGTTAGGTCTATGATGGTCCAAACCAATTTACCAATCACCTTTTGGGGTGATGCTTTGTTAATTTCCACTTATATTCTCAATCGAGTACCCTCCAAATCAGTTTCATCCACTCCTTATGAGTTATGGACCAATAGAAAACTAGATTTATATAATCTAAGACCTTGGGGTTGTGGTGCCTATGTTCATGATTTACATCATCAACATGGAAAATTAGGTCCAAGAGGAAAAAATAGTATATTTATAAGATACTTTGAACATTCAAAAGGTTATGTGTTCATTGGTGAACATTCGAGTGGGAGCATAATTGAATTTGAGTCTTGGGATTCTACTTTTATGGAAAATGATTTTCCAACAAAGGGTGAGATAAATCAATCTTTATCTCTCTATGAGATGCAAGATCAAGATGATTCTACTTTGATGAATCGTTTGGTTCATGTGTCTGAACAAATGCCAATAATATCTCATCCAAGTGGGAGCAAGACAAAAGATGTTGAATATGTTTCAACTGAATCACAAATAAGGCGTAACAATCGTGGTAATATCCCCAAACGCCATTTTCCTATTGAAAATGAGGTTTATATGATTGCACCTCAAGATGAGGATGAGCCTAAAACTGTTTAAGAGGCTCTTACTTGTCCTGCTAAAGAGAAATGGAAAATTGCAATGGAAGAGGACATGGAGTCCATGAGATCAAACAATGTTTGGGAATTGGTTGATCTCCCTGAAGGACGTAAAGCTATTGGGAACAAATGGGTTCTCAAAATTAAACAAAAGACTGATGGTTCTATTGAAAGGTATACGACACGACTTGTAGCCAATGGGTATACACAACAAAAGGGAATTGATTATGAAGAAACCTTTTCCCAGTTTTGAGATTTGCCTATATAAGGTTAATTCTAGTCATAATTGCAAATTTAGATTTGGAGTTACATCAAATGGATGTAAAAGCGCATTTCTAAATGGAGAAGCTGGAAGAGGAAATCTATATGGAACAACCTATAGGTTTCATAGTTGAAGGTCAAGAGCACAAAGTGTGCGAGACTATTACGATCTATTTATGGTCTTAAACAATCTTCTAGGCAAGTGGTACATAAGATTTCATCAAGCAATTATTTCTTATGATTTTGTGATGATTGATGAAGACCCTTTGTGTGTATATCAAAAGATCTAATAGTAAATTTGTGATTCTTTCACTTTATGTGGATGACATACTATCGGTGGAAATAATGATGAGTACTTAATAACTTAAGCGATGGTTGTCCTCCAATCTCGAGATGAAGGACATGGGTGAAACAACATATATACTTGGTGTAAAAATTAAAAGGATCGATCAAAGAAAATGCTAGCTCTTTCACAAGAGCCATACATCAAGAAAATTCTTGAGAGATTCCATATGCAAGATTGCAAACCCATTGATACTCCTATTACAAAAGACCAAGGTCTAAATCAAAGAATGTGTCCCAAGACTCCACATGAAAGAGAACAAATGGCAAAAGTTCCTTACACTAGTCTTTGTTGAAGCCTCATGTATGCAATGATGTGTACAAGACATGATATTTGCTTTGCTATTGGCATGGTAAGTAGATATCGGGCAAACCGGGACATACCCATTGGAGAGGCTGTCAAAAAGATACTTAGATATCTCAAAGGCAGCGTTGATTATTCATTGTGTTATCAAGGCAACAATTTGCATCTAGTTGGTTATACTGAGATCTTTGATTGGGGAGAAATTTAGATGAAAGAAAATTTACCTCAAGTTATGTTTTCTTACTGAACAATGGAGTGATTTCATGGAGTAGTAAGAAATAATCATGTATAGCCTTGTCAACAATGGAAGCTGAATTTGTAGCATGTTCAGCAGTAGTGCAAGAAGCGGTTTGGCTTAAGAGATTCTTGAGTCACTTGGGTTTTGACAAAGATGCATCAAGTCTAGTTTTGGTGAATTGCGATAGTCAGGCTGCAATTGCATTCACAAGAGATCCCAAGTACCACTCGAAGACCAAACACATTATACCAACTATAACTTTGTCAGAGACATGATTGCACAAAAAGAAGTGAAAGTGCATTACATATCTATGCAGAAGATGATTGTTGATCCTTTTACAAAACCTATACCAAGATATGTATTCAATGGTCATATGAAATCTCTAGGATTGCGTAGAGTTTAGCATGTATGTATTGTACTTGATGAAAAATAATTTGTTGTTATTCTTCATTTATGTTTGTAATATACTATTTACTATATATTAATGCGTATCAAAGTTTTGTGCTTTGTCTTATCATGCATAGACACACATCTATGTTATGTACATAAAAGTAAAGGTATGTAAGACAGTAGATTGGCCTTCTCACACAGGCAATTGCTTCTATGACTTAGTAGTGCATAGAAATGAGATTGGTTTTAAGCTTTTGTGATATAAATTTGGAGAGCTCGAGCTTAAAATGGAAAATTGCCTTGATAGTGAATCAAGATGAGGTTACTAAATTAAATTGTGATCGAAAGGTAAAACCTCCCACAAGTTTACCTTAAGCTGTCTTTATATGCTAGGTGGGAGTCATGTGATTATAATTTGAGAATTTAAAGTAAAGTTGTGGACTCTAGTTAGATATAGAGTATATCTAAACTATCACCTGTACAATATTAGTTTGACATACGCTCCATAGCAAAAGGAGAATAATATTGTAGCATGTGTTTCATACCACATGTGCATTTTGCGACCAATAAAGATAACATAAGTTTTTGATCTCTACTTCTAAGTTGTGTGAGCCTTAGAGATTAAGGAATCTTATTTAAGTACCCTCAATACTTTTTGACGAATCTTGAAGTTTTATCTCAATGTTAGTTATCTTGAAATGTCACCAATGATTATGAATCATTCGATCTAACGGGGCATATTCTGAGAACAGTTGATTTAAAATGGAAAGATATAAGTTGAAAAGGAAGATCACCGAAGTGTCTCATTTGCTTAAGTTGTATCTCTTGGTCGACCAATTATATTTATTTGTTAAATATGATTGTGGGTGCACGAGAATTTGAAATAAACATATAAAAGAGATCTTAAGATTTCAAATGTGACTGATGTATCTAGGGTATTGCATACATACTCTACTTACAAGTTAAGTCATTGTATATACCTAACAATTATATAGCTATGAACTCTTAGATATTAATTGTATGCTTTGGTCGCAATGCCTATTTACTTGTATGAATATGTTTTAGCGAGAGATAAGAAACATTGTTATCTATAGATGGAACTTATGAAAAATTAAACCCATTATGTGCGAGTGGGAGATGTTGGAATACACGTACGCACATAAAGTGGTTTGGGTAGTTTTTGTAACTTATTAAATAACTACTTAGTAGTTATCTATATTAGAGATAAATAAGGAGATTTTGAGTTTAATCTCCTAACAAGAAACTCACGCAAAAAAAAAAAAAAAAAAGAAAAAAGAAAAAGAAACTTTCTTGTTTTTCTCTCTAATCTCTGCAAGAGTACTTAGGTTTGTGATTATTGGGCATTTTTCCTCTTAGTGGTTTTGCTCGTGACCGGTGAACAAGTAAAGGCTATCTTTTGCTTCCGCTTCGGGTATGTGTTTTCTTATTTGATCTTTAGGTTTCAACATTAATTAATTACAAGACTACATTCTTGTATCATCTTATATTGTGGTTACTTTTTTTTTTTTAAATTTCCCGTCACTTTTTTTGTAAATGCAATGAATATTTATATTAGTAATTAAAGACATATACTAATCTATTTATACTAATTAATCATTCAATTATCGTTTTATATTTTTATATACATTTTCACTTGTAATTATTGTATTTTTGTTAAAAAAACTATATTTAATCTTATTTTTTAAAACATTAATTATATATTAAAATATTAAATTGTAAATAACTAAAGGGACGTATAAATACCAAAAACATACTACATACTACATTAGGATAATAAAAAAATTTATGGTCAAATAAAAAAAAATCCTATAAGCGGTCCTACATTAAACCCATGCTAAACGCAAACGTGATGTACGATAATGGCCCATTACATGCAACATATAGAATCCACATATGTAGATGTGATAAAACTAGTCTCGTAAATATGCTCTTTGAGATATGATATCATTTAAATACGAGTCAATACTTGAAGATGTGACAGGACAACCTTCTTGTCCGACCCTTTAATGTAAAATCTTTGTTTGCTCACTGATAAAAAATGCACGTAAGATTAGATCCTTAATAGAATCAACATCCTTAAACAAAACTTTATTTTCTTCCTTCGATTCTTTCACGACCAACCTTTTTGCCTCGTTTTGCTCAAATGATATGGTAACTGCAAGTTAGCGTTAATTATCCGAATTAATCGTCTAAATATTCAATTAACTTGTGTAATGACCCATATTTTTATTTCGTGATTATACGAGTCGTTATAGTATTCCCAACTAAAAGAAAATCTCGTCATCGAAATTAGAAGAAAGTCACGCCCTTGACTAGATTAAGTAGAAACAAATGTTTGAGTGCATATGTATGTTTACCACGAATCTATAATGTCCTTATATTTTAACTTGAGTACTCTTCTGTGGTAGTTTGAATGAACAATCAGTTTATCTAGTGCTAATCCAATTATTGTCTTATATGTTTGGCTTCCTCTGTGTGATTCTTGAATAATCATCCAGTTTAATGTCTTAATATCATTACTTACCATAATTACGAGGCCTATCTCGTAGAGTCTCAAATGGAGCCATACCACTTTAGCTCAACCGCTAAAGTCATACTTACATCACACACACATAGGCAAACATTTTTCCTCACTTGCAATAGGTGACATGTCCTCATCCATTTTTCTTTTTGACTTTTCTTTTTTATTCCAATTGGGCATTGTGATTGAATGTCATCAATATCATCAGTTTTTTAAATTGAGCGAGAGGGATGGCAAACTAGGAGATGCCGATGGGATAGACTTGGGAATTGGATTTTCAGACTGGGATGAGTCGTGATTCTCAAATGGCAGTCGGGAAGCACATGTTTTTTAGGCTTAATGTCTTTGAACTTCTCATAGTCTTTGACAATGTCCCAAACGTGATCAAATGTAAATCCTCTTTTAGAATTTATTTTTTTACAAACATCTTCTTTGCCCGATTTATCTGTACATTAATTTGAGCACAAGTTTAATAATATCGAAAGTGAAAGAAGCTTATAAAAATAACTAAAAAATAACTTTCATCGAATAAAAATCACTTACGATATCTTCATTAGATGCACAACTTGGATACATGTATTCAACTTGACGTACACATCCATTAAAATTTTTAACTTCAGATTGTATGATATTCATGATACGAGCCGCAAGTGTACGACAACACAAAAGTAATAATGACACCAACTAGTTTGGCATCGGGTTTATCGAATCTACAAGGATTTGTTTAATGCTAATTTGTAATCTAATTAAGATAGTACGTTAGACAACTTTGATTTTGATTATTAAATGGAGATTAAAAACTAAATTACTCTAACTAATTGTAAGGAATTTAAATTGAGTTTTAACAATAGAGAAATAATATAAGGGAGTTTATTTCACCTAGGTTGCATTCTTTTTATCCAGTTCTCATATTGTAATCCCTAATTAAAGTGAGATAGGAGAATTTCTCTAATTCTTCACTCCACCTCAAGGTTTTGGAGATGGAGATTTTTAATGGATCATATGGTATGAATGCTATGCTATGAACTTGGTTAGAAATTGAATATAAAAAGTGCAATAGTTAGAATTTATATTGATTATGAGTGTAATGTTATAGACATCTTGATCACATTTTTACTAATATTAGGTTTTAATTCTCGACTTTAGAATTCTGCCACAGAAGGCAATTAGTGCGCTAATTAGGCTGGTTGGTGCGCTAACCAGTTTGGGCTCTCAACTGTTTCTTAAAATGAAGAATAGTAGTGCGCTAGATTGATTCCCTAGCGCGTTAACTCCACCTAGCGCGCTAGGTAGACCTATTAGCACGCTAATGACAAATGAAACCTGAACATTAAGGGTTGTTTTAATGATTTCCAACTTAATACATTTCTAAACACTTGTAAACAACCTAAACTTATAAAAATTGGACTTCAGGGACTTAGTGGACGGTAGCTCGGTGTCGAGGAGCTTGTCGGGTTGGATATGGGAGTTTAAGGAGGTCGGAGAGTGGTTTGAGATTTGTAAAACCTAATTGAAGAACTATGAGTATTTGATGTTGCTTTTCGTTCCATTTTTATCATTTCCTCTTGTTTCTACTATTCCATTACGTACTTGGACATAGGTTGAGTTTACCCCCGGATTCTTTGTTTTGTGTTCATGATGCGCTAGATTGTTGCACGTATGACCTGAACCTTGGTAAATGGCAACCTGAGTTGCCCTTGGTGCATGTGTCAGTGACTCTGCGAATTTAGCCAACACCGAGAGGGACCAGCATTAGGCCAGTTGGGTGCATCCACTAATGGGATCCTGGTGACTCGAAGTATTATGTAGTCCATCTGGAGCGAATACATACACTTTTATTTAGCTTATATGTTAGTTATTCATGTGATGAGCAAATTACAGTTGCCTGTCTTTGCATTCCGCATGTTTACTTAATAGTATTTCTTGCATTTCCTTACTTTATTATGCGAATGCTCAGAGGGGTTCCTTGGGATTTTACTTCATTGGACTCGTCATCTATTTTTGTAATGATTGAATGCAAATCCTAGTACCAGTAGGGGCAAGTGGATCCTAGGCGACTACATCGATTGCCGCCATCGAGGACATACTTGTACGTGTTTATTTTGATATTTCGTAACATTTAAGGTATTGGGAAAGCTGGAGTGACACTTTGTACATGTATATATACATTATTTTATGGTACTTGTCGCCTATATACAAAGTATTTTTTCGGTTTTCCATAATAGGACATGCTCTTATGAATAATATTTATTATGCTAATTTACTATAGTTTACTTGCATAAAATTAAGGCTTCCGCTAAACTATTGGTAACTTGTAAAATACAAACCACTAGCATGGCTAGGACTCGAGTAAATTACAAACAATTGAAATTAAGGAACTTTAAATACTATAGGGAATAACTTAAGAAAATATGATCTTTTAACTAACTACATGGATAACACACACATGGACACGATAATCGAGACATAAGCTGGATGGACAGGTGCCGGACACGTGAAGATGGGCCCACCAGGCGAGGAGCGCACAACACGACAACATCCTGGGGCGGCCTCGGGGCATAGGGGCGCCACAATATATCATTTCTAAGTTATGTATATTTAGGCTTTACAGTCTTTTATTTTCGAAGCTTGCGAATTATACTAATGGCTTTTGTTTTAACCAATTGCAATTAGTAAGTAGTAAATTAACATCGGAAGTCTTAAACTGACATAAAAACATGAAATATATATGTTGTGTGTGATAAAGCATAAATCCTAGTGTACTCTTTATATAAGGCGACCGACATAAAAACATGAAATATATATATATATATATATATATATATATATATATATATATATTTGTACAATGTCTCTCTAGTCTCCCGATACCCACGATAAATCAAAATATAAAAAAGTTAAACAAGTACGAGAGTGTCTTAGAGATAGTGGCCTAAGATCCCTTGCCCCTACTCGTAGTAGGATTCGCACTCAGCCGTCACAACAAAATAGATGATGAGTCCAGTGAGTAAAATCCCAAGGAGGTTCACAAAGCATATATGTAAATAGGAAGCCAAAGAAAATGTTAAATAAACATACGTAAACATAAACATGCAATTGTAAATGGATCATCGCATGCATACACAACAAATGGATAAATAAAGTGTGTGCTTGTCCCAATCGAGACTAGGCGTACTTCGAATCCCCAGGATCCCTTCAGTGGGTGCCTCAACTATTCTTTCACTTAGTTCCTCGCAGTGATTGGTCGATACCTACGCTTTACCGACACGTGCACCAATCAACAACTCGGGTCGCAATTCACCAAGGGCTTGGTCACACGTGCTACATCTTAAAGTGCCATAAACATACAATGAATGGATTGGTGGGAGTAACCTTAACCAACCGTCCAAAATAATGTGGAATAGAATGGTATGCAAGAATGGGAAGAAACTATATAAAAACAAAAATTAAATACTCAAGTGATGTCCCTATTAGTTTTACAAACCTCAAACATGCACTCCGACTTTCCCGAACTCCCGAATCTGACCTTGTTTAGACCTCGGTACTCGAGCGACAGTCCCTTTAGTTCCTTAAAGTCCAAATGTATCATTTTAATTGATTTATAGCCACATTATGTTAAATTATTAATATTAAACTAAAAACTAGAATTTTATTTCAATTTTTAATTGTGGCACATTTTTCGAGTTATATCGGGGTGCCAAACGCTAAAAAAAACTCTTGAAATCCAATGTTTAACCTTTTTCCAATTTCTTATATTTTCTTTGATTTTTCTAGATTTTTATGTAATTTTAATCACCATTAAATATTTATAAAAAAACTAATTTAAGATTTAAAATAAATACAAAATAATTATAATAAATTATAGAAGCTGGTCCTAGGTGCGTGCGTGTGTGTCTCATCCCCCCTCAATTTTGTTTCAAGCAGAGACGAATTGCTTTAAATTTCTTTTCTCTTCACTTTTAATCATCATCGCAACAACAATCAAACAACAATAACAATAACAACAAAAATCATCATTAAAACTCCAAATTTCAAGCCCACTTCCATGGACACGCATACACACAAATTAAAGAAGATGAAATTGATGGAGAGGGAATGCATTACCTTGATTTTGTAACATTAATTCTGATTTGCCACTCCAATTCCAGTGGAAATTCAACCCTCTACATCCTTATATTTTGCTTTTCAATTTAGGTGGTTGAAGATGATGGTTGGTGCATGTTGATTTTTCCCACTAATTCATGCTCTTTATATGTTGTGTTTAAATCAATTGTGTATACGTATGTCGAGGATGATCTTGTGGTCCTTGTTAAAATTTGTCACACACAATTTGATGATTTCGTTGAGACACTAAACAACTTAGTATTACACATTTTAGTATCATCCTAATGCCCATCAATTGTCTTTATTTAACTTGACCAAACTATAGGCAAATCAAATTAATTCTTTTTAAATGGCCAACTTAGGTACAACAATAATATAGTTAATATATTTAATGCATAATTAATCCAATTGTGGTTTCATTGACTCTCGACTACCCGACACCCAGTGCCCCGCGTCTCAACACGCATCTCGAGGCACACCAATACTTGATGTGCCTAATTATTTTGACTTAACCTAAAGTTTGATTCTCCATTTCATGCCATATTCACCTTGATTCTTAGTCATTTTATTCAAGTTAGTATTATAAGAGTTAGTGTACCCATACTACACTTATCTGATACCCATATCGACATACTTTACGAGGCGATTACACTGTCACACCATCTCACTCGACATAACATGATATTTACAAACATGCAATGATTTATTCCATATTAAATGAAAAACAATGCAATAAAAGCAACCAATCGACAATATATAACTAGTACCTAATCAAGCATGCCCCTAGCCTATCTCTACGTAGCGTCCACTTGGATCCGAGCTAGCGTCATAATATGTAATTAAGTAATAATAATGGTGTTAATAAAACGAGCCGCTATATTCTTCCCAACTATGAAAGATTTTGTCTCAAAATTTAGGTACAACTAAACGATCATCTTGTGGAATAGTTGAGGATAATGCTTCTTCATAGTAGACTCGAGCTCCCAAACGAGTCCCATAGTCCCATGATGTTGCCAATAAACCAATACTCTAGGGATCTCCCTGTTCCACAGATTCTGTATCTTACGGTCCGAGATCTCCAATAGCTATTCCTCATAAGTTGCGTCATACTGAACCTCAATTTGTCTCACATCAACCAACGCTCTCGGTCCTGACCTAGCGAGCCTCAATATAGAAATGTGAAATGTCGGATGAACCCCAACTAAATGTGGCGGTAAGTCCAATCTATATGCCACATTGCCAACTCATCTTTGCAACCCTAAATGGTCCAATGAATATCGATGCTAGTTTCCTTTTAATCCCAAATCTATGTTGACATTTCCAATGGGAAACATTCAGATATGCCATGTCGCCCTCCTCATAGCTTCGAATTTCTTGATACTTATCCACATATTTCTTCTATCTATCAGGGTTGCCTGAAGTCTCTGCCTGATCTATTGAATCTTCTCCGTATGGTCAACAACTATCTTTGGCCCAACGGTTACTGTATCCTTTGGCTCTACGACACGTAGGTGATATATAGGGCCTCATATGCAACACCTTAAATGGAGGCATCCCGATTCTCACTTGATAGTTGTTGTTGTAGGCAAACCCGCAAAAAGGTAGATAATCCTCCCACGAACCCCCAAACTACAATATACAAGCCCACGAGCATGTCCTCTAAAAAATCTGTATCAATCTTTTTGATCGACCGTCGATATGAGGGTGGTAAGATGTACTAAACGCAACCAAATGCCAAAGCTGGGCTTTTTTCCTTGATTAGTACATTTAGGGGTAAAAATTATCAATCCAACACACCCACCAAACTATTTTAAAAAATAACACACTTTTGGCCACGTCACCGCCACATCACGCGCCACCTCGGTGGTTTCTTTGTGGGCAGCTGGAAAACGTGACTCGAAGTCACGTTTTCCAGTGGATGGAAGTCGTGACTTGCAGTCACGACTTCCTTCGAAATTTTACATTTTCGAGTTATTCTCAGATCATCGATGCATGGCCAATTAAATAGAGTTGAAAACAAATCGAATGGCTACAAAAATATAGAAAATAATAAAAAACAAAAATACATTTGGTACACTCCAACCTCATGACTCCAAAAAAAATGTAGGATCCTATCCATGGCATGGTCTCTAGGAGTCAAAGAAGAGCTTTACCCATCCATGTGGATGGATTTGCTAGTGCCTAGTGGTGATCACTAAAATTTTCTTGTACACTCCTTGGACTGGACCATAACGTTAGCGAGGGATCTATTTACAATTAGGCTCCCATATTGAATGCATAATAATGAAAAGAGGACACATAATGCGTGCACTGCATTAATTGAATTGATGAATCTCTCTTACTTGACAAGTCATCATAGTTTGAGTGAGTAAAATAACATTGAAAGACAAGGTCCATAAGTCCCATAAGAGAACTGTTAAAGATTTAAAAGGCCAAAGAAAATTGAAGTATGTTCAACCATTTTTGAAATCCATTGGGCTTATAAAATTCAAAATTCCAACTCATGTGGTATACAGTATCGATCTTTGACAAGGAACTTTAATTAGATTTCAATCCCTCTCTTGGAATGTCTGGTGTATTTGTTGGAAAGATCCAAAAAACTAGCAATTCAAGGCATGAAAACTTCATTAGATTGGAGCCCATGAAATTCTTCAAAGGTAAGAAAAAATTATAGATGTAAAGAACATGGTCTAATTATAGTTAGAATCATAATAATGTAATTTAAACAACAATATTAAGAATGGAAAGTTAGGAAAAACCATGAAAGTGTTTATTAACTAACACTACAATGTGAAAAGGGTAAAAAAATAAGTTAAAACATATAAAAAATAAAGAACTTGAAAGTTGAATTGATATAAATGATGAAATTGGTAGGTGATCAAGTACAAACAAAAATGAATAAGGAGAAAATGTCATATAGTTTAGAAAAAGTCCTAGTTTGACCCCAAATAATGACTTCCAGTCCCACACCGTGTTCTCTTGACGACTCGGACATTACGGTTTAAAGCAAGTGGAATATCCGAATGACCCACATCAGCCGGATTTTGAGCATCTTCTGGTTGAATATCATTGTTGTCCCGCATTCCGCCATCATGAGTACTTGTACTCCCGAGATAAATTCATCATTATTGGACTTGCATGAAAATGGCGCGAAGATGTAGGTGCGGTGTCAAATGGAAAGGCTTCCATAGCCTCGAATGTCATGTTGGGAGGAAGCGAAGGAGTATGTGGAGTCCCAAACTCGTTGAAAGGCACCGATGGAGTATACAATGGAGTGTCATTCCTCGAAGGTGTATCAGCATGGGAAGAATGATGAGAAGCTTGAAATGAACTGGGCATATTATGCATCCGATAATCTGCGTGTACTGCAGTCAAAGTCGATGCAGCTACATGTCAAATAAGTGCAATAGATACATCATCACCCAGTGTCAACTGATGAATTGAAGTAATGCCATGTGCCTACATATGAAATATTGATGAAGTTTTATGCGAAAGTACAAGGAAAACAACTATTTGGCAAGGATTCATGACTGAAAAAACTCAAATTGTACTTACCAAGGCCTCAACAATAGCTCCACGGGGAGACATGAATCGTCATGTAATGCGACGATACCATAGCATATACGGGTTATAAAAGTCCACGGGCGCACCATAAATTCCAGCAGCCTCTTCATCGAAGCAATCATCGTTCCCAGTTTCGTTCAAAATTGGAGGACAAGATAATGAGCCATCATCTGCTATGACTCGATTTAACGTATATCGAATCATGCCATCATCAACATGATGACCATCATCCCCTTCATCGTCGCATCATCATCGCTACTATCTTCACTAGTATCCCCATCACGCCGCAATAGTCATCATCTTCACTAGTATTCAAATCATCACAGAACGAGGATCCTCGTCCATTTCGGGATTTGCGATCGTCAAAGGCGATGCACAATGACTATGTTCATAAATTGGTTGAGTGCTAGGTCCAGCTTAGAATGTAACACTACATTACAATTGGAACTATTGTACGGTTGCCTCGAAACTAAATCGATATAAAGCTCCATGCAATGTGGTGGTGGTAATTACGCCACAAAGTCCCAAGCATCTTTGAGACTCGACTCATCATCTATTCGCAAAGGGACGTAGTTGGCCGATCCACTTCCAAAACGTCTGTTGGATATCGATATGTCATGTTTGATCTCTGTAAGTCATTGTCTATCTGCAATGAATTACATATATAACGCACAAGTTCATCGTACCCTAAACCCATCTTCGATCTGAGATGTTGAATGGGCGGTTTCGTGTATGAAATCCCGATGGTCCATCAACCGTGTCTCCATTTATATAACACAACAATGATACTCTTCGATCAACCATTCTTCAATCTATATATGTAGAATATAATTGTTACTAAGTGATGATAAAGACCTTCTAATTAAAGTTACGACTATGCGCTATAAATCTCGCAATCATCCAATCACTCATATAAAATTAATCATTATAGAAAGAATTCAAATGAATATGACCTTAATAGAATTGCTTAGGCACCCTAATAGAATTGGTGTAGTGGTATAGTTATTATATATATATATATATATGGTAACTAAATAGCCTAGTGATCAAATTAAGTACCTTATTACGCAACAAAGAAACTATTATATGCAAATAACTATTATATATTATAAACAACTTCCCTAGCTAGCTTAGAATATAATGACCCCTAAAGCAACCTTAGATAGTTACCACCACCAATGTCTCATCTCTTAAGCGCACGCCTAATGTTCTTCCAAATTTTTCTACTAAAGTATTGACATGTATATGGGATTTTTTGCTTAATTAATACCATACCCCCTACACCCCAAATCAAACAATTTCTACTCCCCCCTTGGGTTCCCCACATGTTTTACATCTCAATATGGGTCAATGACATATATCCACACTAATTAATGTATACATTGTACTATATTAAAATCAAACTTTCTATCTATTTAATTAAAAAATTACGCTTATTGGCGCCCACAAGGTGTATAGAATTAACATCAAGTAATTGGAAAAAAACTAAAAATCCACGATATAACTCACATCAACTAATTGGCAAAAATAAAAATATAAAATAGGATAGAAACAAAAAAATAGCCTCGGATAAAAAAAAACAAATAAAACAGACCCGGAGACAAAAAAACTAACAACAAATTTAACATACAACATAACATGAACCACGTGAAGCATAAACACACAAAATCTCCAAACAAATTGATCTTACTGCAGAGTTGTTGAGTTCGGGTGGGTTGCGGTTCGGATCGAAGTTGACGATGGAGATAAGATATGCACCAATGGAGCCAATCTAATGGAGTTGAGGGAGTGAAGAGTGAAGTGCATTCATTGGGGGAGTTGAAGGAAGGGATCGTTCGGGAGTTGAAAGAAGTTGAAGGAAGAAAGGCAAGTGAGAAGAAACAGATATGGGATCTCTGGTCTCTGTTTTGTTCAAGAGAAGTCGTGACCTCGGGTCACGATTTCACTTTAATGGAAATCGTGACCCGAGCTCACGATTTTCTTATTTTCCAACGGTGAGGAAATCGTGATCTCGGGTCACGATTTCCATTAAAAGTGAAATCGTGACCGAGGTCATGACTTCTCTTTGACGGAAAAAATTTGATGTGGCGCGTGATTTGGCGGCGACGTGGCTACTGAGTGTGTTAGTTTTGTAAATAGTTTGGTGGGTGTGTTGGGTTGATAATTTTAACTTCCAAATGTACTAATCAAGGAAAAAACTACGCCAAACTCCTCCAGACATGTTCTCCCAAAACCTAAAAGTGAATTTGGGATCTTTGTCATACATAATAGAGACATGCACCCCATGTAGTCTAATAATATCTCTCGAATAGAGTTCTCAATTTGTGGGAACATGTACCTCATTGAAATCAATATGAAGTGTGCCAATTTCTTCGATCTATCAATCACTACCTAGCGACGTTGTGTCTTATGGAAGTCTATGGTAGTCCTTTGACGAAATCCATAGTGACATGCTCCCATTTCCATTGTGGAATGGGCAATGGTCGCAATAAACCTATCGGTCTCTTGTACTTAACTTTCACCGGCTAGTAGATGTGACAACTCGACATATGTGTTTACGTGACCTTCAAGCCTTCATCCATGGCCACCAAAATAGCCATATAAAATCATGGTATATCTTTGGTCCATCAGGATGAAATTTGTAACGAGATCTTTGGGCATCCTCCAAAATACCATCTCGTAACTCTTGAATAGTAGTACCCACTATTTGCCTCCATGTCTTAAATAGTGATATGTTGTCTCGACTAATTTATACATTCGAGATCCTATGCCGACTACTAAATTGTCAAACATTCGATCGCCTTTTGAGACTCTACTACTAGCTCAATAGATAGTGTAAGAACCCTTATCGACAACAAATACATGGCTCATCTCGTAATAGGAATATCTTTCATACACATAACCGATGTCGCCTCTAACAGTCCATACTAATGTGCCATGCATCATACAACAAGTCGACTATCGATATCGCTTCTGCTTAATGCGTTAGCTATAACATTCGCCTTACTAAGGTGGTACTTAATGGTGAAGTCATAGTCCTTTAGTAACTAAAACCATCTCGTCTGACGCATGTTCAGATATCTCTGAATGAAAATGTACCGCGTGTTCTAATGATCGGTGTATAAAATGAACTTCTCTCCATAGAGATAGTGCTACCATGCCTTCAATGCAAATATGACTACTGCGAGCTCTAAGTCATGCATTGGATAATTACCCTCGTGGGGTCTCAGATGTTTTGATAAGTAAGCTACTAGTCTGCCCTCCTATATTAATACACATTTAAGACCAACTCTTGAGGCATCAATGTTAACTGACAAACTTTTGCCCGGCTTCGGCAATGTTAACACCGATGTTAATGTCAATCTCATCTTTAACTCCCAAAATGCCTGCTCACACTCCTCTGACCAATCACATCTTTCTTTGTTAGTCTCGTCATTGGCGTTGGAATCGAGGAAAGTCCTATACGAATTGGCGATAGTGCGTTGTTAGCCCCTAGAAACTCTAGATATCAAAAATATACTCAGGTGTCCTCTAGTCAATAATCACTCAAATTTTCTCTGAATCCACAAAGATACTCTGATCACCAATGACATGTCCAAGAAACTTCACCTCACTCAGCCAGAAATCATACTTGCTAAACTTGACATATAACTAGTGCTTCCTCAATGTCATTAATATTGTCTTAAGGTGACTCTCGTGCTCTACATGAGTCTTGTTGTAAATCAAGATGTTGTTGATAAAGATAATTATGTATTTTTCCAAGTATGGTCTCAAGACCACATGCATCAAATCCATGAAGGTCATCGAGGCATTAATCACCCAAAAGGCATGATTTGTAAACTCAAACAACCCATATCTCGTACTAAAAATGGTTTTCTTTATGTCATCTTCTCGAATCCTCAACTAATTATAGCTTGAATGTAGATTAATATTAGAGAAGAACTTGGCGCCTACCAACTGATCGAACAAATCGTCGATCTTGGGGAGTGGGTAACAGTTCCCGACTGTCATCTAATTTAGCTTCCTGTAGTCCACACGCATCCTCATGGAACTATTTTTTTTTCTTCACGAATAACGCTAGCGCTTCTCAAGGAGACATACTAGGGTGGATGAAACTTTTATGTGATAGATCCTCAAGTTGTTTCCTCACCTCCTTCTACTCGGACGATAGCCTATAAGGTATCTTTGAAAATCGAATGCGTCCCTAGTAGAAGCTCGATAATAAACTCGACCTCTCTAGGTGGTGGTAATCCTTGCAAATCATCCGAGAAAAACATTAGGAAACTCTCTCATAACTATGACATCCTAAATCTGATCTATGTCGTCGACTAGCTTCTGCTCAACTACTACAACAAACACCTCCATTTCCTAAGTCGTTGCTAGTCGACCTTTAGTAATGGGTAGTGCAATCACGACTCTAGTAAACATGAACTTTGGAATTCCTGAAACATGAAATGCTATGGCATTCTAGAAACAATCCAGCTGTTCATGATATGCCGCCAACCAGTCCATCCCCAAAAATACATCGAACTCAGGGTACTCTAGGACTTGTAAGTCTTTTGGCAATTGATGCCCATCTACCTCTATCGTGCAGTCTTTGCATATTTGGTTATAGTATATCTTATCCGCAATGGCCGTACTGAGGAAAAGGTATATGTCTAGTGTTCGTGATGCTAACCATAACTTCCTTGCCATATGTCGCAATAAATGCTAATGTACTATTAGAATTTATCATAACATGCACCAGTCTACCTGTAATAGATAACATATCATCAATGAGCTGTCTAGTAGCATCTCTATCTGGCTGTGCGAATGCATGTGCTCTCTCCCTAGCCCCACCCTGTTGTGCTCCCGGTGGTGATGGTGGTGCCCTACAGTTAGCCTTCAGGTGCCCTATCTAACCATAACGATGACATCGACGTCTTTCCTGCCTTCCATCATGTCTGCGTCTAGATCTTTGACCCTGATCTTTCTGACCCCTATCACGACCTCCACGATCCATTTCCTAACGACACTACCTTGAGGTTGATGTCAACACCGCTAGGTGGTGTAGTGCAATAACATGAACTAGTTATGTGTCGTCATAACATAACTTATTCCCTGTTGATCACTACTTCGACCTATTGTCCGACCGAGAACTCTACCATGTTTGCCTCTCAAAATGTCTTGAACTAGGTACTCATCTATCGCCCCTCTTTAGTAAATATGTCTTGCGGGCAAGGGTTCGATCATACATATCATGTATTGTGTGCGCCCCAATCGACATGATCGCATTTGGTGATGACCTCCACTAATCCCCGAACAAAGTAATAAATCTATAACAAAGTAATAAATCTATAACCGCTCAAGTCCCGACAACGACCATAGCAAACTATAGCGAGATACCGATACCTCTCTATATCGTAATCTGATCGGTTACCTTGTCTAAGGGCCTAGAAATCCTCTTTTAAATGTAACTAGAACTCTATGGGGATATATTCATCGTAGAATAATTATTTGAATTGTACTCATGTCGTTGGCTCTAGGAGGTATCGCAGTAAGTAGTCCACCATATAGCCGAGGCTCCTCGAAAACATGACCCAGAAACTTACGCTTGTATACTCTCCTCGACTCTCAAAAGCTTGTGCAGCTGCTGGTGTGAAAGTAACCATCTTCCAACCGCCTTCAGTTCATCACTTCCATAGAAACAACTAGGCTGAAAGCGAATAAACTCCTGGATCAACTTCGCCTCAGGCGTCAATGTGAACTCGGAGGTAGTGGTGGTAGTACCCGTCACTAAGGTTATTGGTGTAAGAGTAAGAGTCGGTGTCTTGGTGGTGTGGCGATCGGTATAACCATTAGTGTAACCCTCTTAACAGTGTCTCAAGAACTATAGGAGTAGCAACCTGAACAGGCGTCTGCTGGACAAACGGGGCGATGACTGTCTATGTAGTAGGAATTGTAACTAAGACGGGAGCAGCAACTAGTACTATATGAGTCCTCAATAACCGTAAGATCTTTACTAAATGAGCGTCATGTATCACGAGACGGTTATCGACACTCTGTGTAGTAGCAGTGGTAGTGGCCCTAGTCAGATCGCTATTCTTACCAATCTCTGGCGGAGTAGTAGACTATCCATCCATCGTGATCTACATCGAGAAACGTGTACTGAATCAGCCTTGGTATATATATGTGCATAGTATATAATATACAATAAAAACATAACATGTATATACCCACTAACTCTACCAGCCTCACAATCACTTCCCAAGTAGGGTTCTAAGTTAAACACATTGGGTTTCCACATTTAAGGTTTATTTATTAAGTTTTATGCTCATTTGTTATTTCCCTAGGTTTTTTGAACCATGCCCTGATATAAACTGTGATGGCCCCGCGCCTTGAGGCCACCAGGTAGGTGTCGCTTCTTGCATAAAGGGCCTCGCTGCACTGTCCACACCATTGACCTATAGGGTCCCGCGCTCTGCTGGCATCGCTTGCCACGCCTGCATCCTCGATATGCTTGCCGATTTGTCGTGTTATCATTATATTGTAAATCATTTATGCATATATCCTTTATAAGTTATATATATATATTTAGGGTTTACTAGGGATGCAAATGGAAAGGGGAGGGGATGGGGACCCCATCTCCATCCCTGTCCCTACTTAAGAATTCATCCCCATCCCCACACCCCTCCCTGCACGAGGATGAACTTTCATCCCCATCCCCGCCCACTACAAAAAAACAGCAGATTAGAAACGAAAATTCTCGTATCGGATTTGCATAAATTCCGTCTCCAATTGAAATCTGCAACGGAACAGAGACGAGATTTATTCCGTCTCTGAAATCATCGACGCTGATTCAATCAGCAACGGAATTGTGATTCCGTTTCTGATTAGAGACGGATTAGAGACGGAATTTAGAAACGGAACGTAGACGGAACAGAAATGGAATCTTTTCTAAATGGTACAATTGTTCATGCATTCCGTCTCTGATCCGTCTCTGATTAGCAACGGATCAGAGACGGAATACAATAATTCCGTCTCTGATCCGTTGCTGATTTATGTAGCTTTGCCTTGAAAATTAGAGACGGAATAGCAACGAAATATTTGAATTCCGTTGCTAATCCGTCTCAATTCCGCTTTGTTTAGGTCTCAATCCGTCTCAATCCGTCTCAATATATATATATATATATATAGGTCTCAATCCAGCGACATTTAATCTGCCAATATATAATACAAATCATAGCTAAATAATATATTGATATTGCACAGTTTATATAAACTTAACATAACCTTAAAATTATATTTTCTCAATGTACTGTACACGAAACAACAAAAACAATCTAAAAAGTTTCTATTTCGTATCTTTCTACAAAAGTAAAAACAAAAATTGTTCTAAATGAAAAAAAAATAATGAAGAAGTGTTCCGAGATTATATAAAGTTGATTGTGCTTCAAAAAATACTTGACTTCGTACAAAACACCTGAAAAAAGATCAAAAAGAAAAAAAATTACTAAATTATACAAACAATAATAGGAATATAAACAATATTATGGGAGAACTACGTATCATCGCAAGCACAAGTGTATGAGCCAAACACAACATAAATAAATTAATAAAGAAAAAGAAGTTCATCATTATCCAGAAGGAACATGGTGTTAATTAGCAAATTATCTCTCGCTCCAAACAATGACATGAAATTTAGTTCTAGATTAACACGAACAAATTTTTGTTTCGATGAAGCATTAGTTCAACTAAATAACTCAATATTTCTTCGCAGGGTTTCACTGGGAACTAAACAAGCAACCTTTTGAACAAGAGGTAGATTGAGGCAATCGATTAATGGTCAAATGAAATTTCTTCCTTTGCAATCACTAATGATTAATGGAAGGTAAAGGAGAGATTTTTTTGCTTAGAGACTTATGGCAAGCCCACTTTCATCCTTTTGGTGTATTATTATTATTGTAGTCAATTTTTATGAGCAAAAAGTTCAAGAAAGGCTTAAAACACCGAGTGCATATCATCCTTTTTGTTGTTTTCATACTAAGCCACGTTAACTTTAGACCTTGAGCACCCAAAATCATCATTTTTGTTAAGTTTTCATGCTATAAGTTGCAGAAAGTTTTCTTCACATAAACTTGGTCGTTGTAACATGATTACTTTTTAGAAGTCCTTCTCCGTAACATATTTTTAAACACAAAACATCCCAAGGAAGCGTGATTCACAGCCTTAAGTCTCATCCAGATCCACATCTATTGTCATAGAAATTGGGTTGACAGAAAACACATAAAGTAAACCATGATGCATGTCATGCATTTATTTCATCAGTAAAAGAGACCAAAACGCCATCCACTTCTTAAAGCCATTAAGATGAAAACATTTCTTCTTAACGAAGGAAGAGTACCCCAACAGTTCAATCAAACCTTTACCTAAATGTTGCATGTAATAGCAGAAATGAAGCAGTGGAACTTACTTTTTCTTTTCCTAGTTCTGGTGACCCTAAACATTTCATCCTCCGCAACAGGTCTAACCTAAAAGAAAAGGGACCAGCTTTAGTTGATTATACACAGATTGAAATTAACAATATAATGCAATAAACAAAAAAGAACCTTTCCTTATCAATATGAATATCAATCCCAAACAGGAAGATGAAAAGAAAGAAGAAAGAAAAATACCAGTGGAATTTATTGCTTTCTCTAGAATAAGAACTTTTATACATTAAAAAAAAAATCGAATCACTCAAATGCCAGAAAACTTGTGGGTTACCTTGGGCAAGGGAACTTCCCATTTACCAGCTTTCTCTTTTCGTTTTTGCTTGATAGTTTTGCTAAGAACCTTGCAAGGAAAATATCTCCTGATGAGAAAAGGATGTAACACGTACAACATGAAACCACAGAAAAGAGTTATGGCACGGCATCCATAAAACTGCATCACTACCTTTGCACGAGTAGTTGATTCACGATCCAAAAGATAAGCAGGTACAACTTCTTCATGAACTTCATCATCTACCTTTCGCCTAGTAGACGACTCCTCAAGCATAGCAATCCTATTGAAAAACAAAATTGTGAGAATCGACTTTATATCTACAGAAGTACACATTGAAATAGCTTGAAAAAATGCATCATCCATACGAGCACACAAAAGATGTTGAAAGAAAGCAATACACATGTCTAAAAGATTCATTAATGAAGGCAAGTTACAACAATCCAATGTAAGTGATAATCTAAACTTTCATGTTGGTGTGTATATATATATAAATATATAGTTTTCCTCTGGATATAACTATTAATAGATCAAAGAGCAAAATAAAGAAAGTGTGTTCATGTATCCAAAATCAAGTACTTCAGAAATCAATTTTTTCGAGTTATAATGAAAAATGCTTGCAAGGGGCAAGTGAGGAAAGATAAAAACAAGTCCCAATCAGATGATAAAAAACTATGCCAATGTAGTCATAACAAGGGTGCCCAGATTCCACCCGAAGACGAAGTTGTCAAAAGTGCAAAATGATAACAATAATAATAAAGATAAAAGTGATAATTTCCACAGCAGTGCTCAGATTTCCTTCTAAAAGCCAAGCCAACATTGCTAAAAAAACACGAGGAACAAAAGCTTTCTCTGTATTCCCATATTCAGTCTCTTACACTGAAGCAAAGCCTCATCGCAACAACCAAGTTCATTTCAATAGATCTTCACAAGTAGACATAAATATTTTCTAATTCGAAGGATTAGAACCGAGAAAACAAAACGAATAAAAAAAAGCAAGTGTACATATTTAGAACATAAATATTTATAGTCCAGTCCCAATTCAATGATACACCAAGCATCAAGTGCTATATTGCCACGCTTAAGGTGGAGAGCCTACCTTGTACAGCACCAATTGTCAATTGAACACATATTGAGCTCAAAAGATCAATCAATATAATGACGACGGATCTATCAACACTGTGACATTCTATGAAAAAGTGGAGCAACAACATTGAACAAAAATAGGAGGGCATTCCAACAAATTTACCTCCTTTTAATAGATCCCTCACCATGATAGACACTCAAATGTTCTCCAACACCAATGAAGCATTAATTCGTGACTCTGAGATTGAGCTGAGCATCAACCAATTGTCAAGATACATAATATAGAATGTCTATTAGTACTTAATATTGTACTCCCACCCCACCATTAACAATCAAGAAAACAAACATAATTTATAATCTAAACAACGTAATTAATTAAAGAAAGACAGGGGAACAAGAATCTGCTTTGTAATCAAATCAGTGCAATATGAAGAACAAGAATCAAAGAAATATTTGAATCATATTTATATGAAATATGAAGAACTATTTACAACTCACATCCTCCCAAAAAGAAAATAAAGAACTCTTCCATCTCTGGAAATGACATTCCATTACTGCATCATCTTTGCTTTATGCTTCAATGATCATTCTACCTCCTTTCATGACCATATGCAATTGGGCATACTTTGTAGCTCGGCTACGAAATCCATCAACATCACACTTGATTTCTTTTACTTTTTACATTTGCTGTATCACTCCCAAAGAAAATACTAGTGTTCTAAGCGGTAATTCGATTTGTAGAGGATTTGGATAAAATTTAAAAAATAAGAAGTTAGGGCAATAAATTTTTTCTTTTTTTTTGGCTCAAGGAAAGGTAATAATAAGTATGAGAATTTAAAAAAAAACACTTAAGAAAATCAATCAACCGTGATGACTTTTTTTGGCATTCTTAAGAATAATTTAGTTCCTAAAAAAAAGAATACCAACTAGTTCCTGTCCTCTTTTGAGGGGCTATAAAATTGATTTCCTGCCTTAGCATTTTCATTTGTATAAAAGATTGGTGATGCGTTTTTTTTTCCCAAATTTATCAACGAAGTAGAGAGTACACAAGGAAATATGCAATCATGAAACAGAAAAAGGTGTTGGATCACTTACCCGTGAAGTGAATCATCAGCATGGTCTCTCTCCGTTGAGAAAGTTGAGATTTAGATTTAGCTTCGTCGCAGCAGACTGGACCTCATTTGCATCCTCGCCATTACCATAAACATCCAATTTAAAACCATCAAGGTTTTTTTGTGCTTATCCGACAAATCAATCAACTATATATCCTTTTGCCCTGAGACCATCTTCCCAAAAAAATATGCTCCCTTAGAAACGGATCTGTTGCCCGCCTTCTCTTTGTTTGGAACTCTCTCCCGATCTTTAGAAATTTGGGATTGACTCCATGGACATTACATACAACAGACTTTGGCGAGATCCCGTGTTCTTTGCGAGAAAGACGGCCTATGCACGCGAGAAGCGAGAGGGCGGTGATGGGAGCGGTGAGCAACACATCGAGCGAGAGGCGAGAGAGCGGTGGATCGGTCGGTGAGCGGAGATATAGCAGAGAGCGGGGATCAGAGAAAGCAGAGAGGGAGCATAGTCGGTGAGCGGTGAGCGGGGTGAGCGGTGACCGGGCGCAGAGAGCAGAGACCGATTAGAGAGAGAAGGCAGATAGCGTTTAGGGTCGAGCGAGAGAGAGAGAGAGAGAGAGAGAGAGAGAGAGAGAGAGAGAGAGAGAGAGAGAGAGAGATACTTCGATGAGAGTTGTCTTGGTCCCCATTTTTGAATCATCGAGATCGAAGCACGCACGAATCTCGAGACGCAACGGACGGTTGTCAAAAATTAAAGTTTTGGTTGAAAAGTTGCACCATTTTCTTAGAGACGAGATTTAATTCCATCTCTATTTTCGTCTCTATTTCCGTTTCTAATCCGTCTCAATTCCGTCTCTGAATTAGTCCGTCTCAATTCCGTCTCTAACTACTTTTTTTAGCAACGGAACTTAATTCCGTTGCTAATTCCGTTTCTAAATATCATTTTCCTTGTAGTGGCCTAATCCCCGTGGGGATGGGGAATCCCTATGAGAAAAAACTTTCTCCATTTCATTTCTCATTGAATATCCCTATGGGGATTTTTGTGGGGAATTTGTGAAGAATCACCAAAGGAAAATTTTTTTCCCACTTAATTGTTTTCAAAAATTTATAAAAAGTATGTTACACATACATATAATCACAATTGTTGAAAATCTCAACCAAATAAAGTATAACATATAAATATAGTTGCAAAAAATTCAAAACAAAACATATAATCATTTAAAAAAACATATAATTAACGAAACAAGTTAAAATTATAAATCATATTAGAGTTTATTTATCACCAGTGTTTTGGGTGAAAGCCTTGTAATATTATATAATATTGATATATACAATGTATATAGATGTATTTGATATATAAATGGATCTTTGTGGATATCCCCGTGGGTAATCCTTACGAGGATCCCCACGGGGATTCCTGCTAATATTACCAATGGGGAATCCGCACGGGGATCCTAGCGAATATATTTTTTCCCTATTCCCGTACCATACCTGCGTGGGTATGATACTTTTTCCCATCCCTACCTCCATCCTCATTTAAATTCTCCATCCCCATCCCCGTTGCTTGGAATCCCTATCCCCCACGGGGATTCCACGCCCACTTGCATCCCTAGGGTTTGTGGTCTTTTATTTTTGAAGTTTGTGAATTACACTAAAGGCTTGTGTTTTAATCAATTGCAATGAATAGGTAGTAGATTAACGAGTGGAAGTCTTAAACTAACATAAAAACATGAAATACATATATATCGTGTGTCATAAAGCATAAATCCTAATGTGGGTGAAATAGTGTACTCTGTATATAAGGCGACTGATAGCCAAAAGATAAGCATATATACCTATACAATGTATTTCTAGTCTCTCTGATACAAAAAATAAATCAAAATATCAAAAAGCTAAACACATACGAGAGTGTTTTGGGTAGTAAGCGATCATAGATAGTCACCTAGGATCTCTTTGCCCCTGCTTGTACTAAGATCTACACTCGGCCATCACAATAAAATAGATGATGAGTTTAGTGACTAAAATCCTAAAGAAATTCATTGAGCATTTAAGTAAATAGGAAACCAAAGAAATTTGAAATAAATATTTGAAATATAAACATGCAACTATAAATGGATCATCGCATGCATACATAACAAGTGGATAAACAAAGTGTGTGCTTGTCCCGATCAAACTAGACTATAATTTTGATCCCCAAGATCCCTTCAATGGGTATACCTACTACTCTTTCACTGGTTCCTCGCGGTGATTGGCCTATACCTACGCTTTACCGACACGTGCACCAATTAACATCTCGGTCGCAATTCACCAAGGGCTTGATTACACATGCTATAGCCTAGCATGCCACAAATACATAACATTTGTACTAGGTGGGAGTAACCTCAACCAACCATCGAAATATTGTGGAATCGAATGGTATGTAGGAATGGATATAAGCAATATAAAAGCAATAATTAAATACTCAAACGATGTCCCTATAGGTTTTACAAACCTCAAACATGCGCTCAGACTTTCCCGAACTCTCGAATCGACCCCGCCAATATCCTGGTACCGAGCTACGATTCCCTTAGTCCCCTGAAGTCAAAATGTATCATTTTAATTGATTTATAGCCATATTAAATCAAATTATTAATATGAAACTAAAAATTAGAATTTTATTTTAATTTTTAGTTGTGGCACATTTTTCGAGTTATACCGGGGTGTCAAACGCTAAAAAAACTCTTGAAATCCAATGTTTAACCTTTTTTCCAATTTCTTATATTATTTTTCTAGATTTTATGTAATTTTAATATATTTTTCTATAATTTATTATATTTATTTTTTATTTATTTTAATTTTTTAATTATTAGTTTTTATTTAAATGGGGGTTGGGCGCGGGGCCCGGCCCAGTGCCACACGCACGCTCACACTCGTGCGCGCGTGCGTGCGTGCCTCCTCCCCCTACCCCAATTTCGTTTCAAGCAGAGACAAATTGCTTAAAATTTTTTTTTTCTTCTCTTCTCTCTTAATCATCATCACAATAACAACAACAAAAATTACCATTAAAACCCAAGTTTCAAGTTCGGTTCTATAGACACACATACACAAATTGAAGAAGATGAAATTGATGGACATGGAGTGCATTACATCGATTTTATGTCCTTGATTCTGATCTCCCACACCAAATCGAGTTAGAATTCAGCCCTCTACATCCCCAATTTTCGCTCTTAAGTTTAGTAGGTTGAAGATGATGGTTGGCGCATGTTGATTTTTCCCACTAATTCATGCTATTTATATGTTGTGTTTAGATCATGTATGTATGCATATCCGATGACGACCTTGTAGTCCTTGTTAAGGCATCGTACATAAATTAATGACTTCATTAAGACACTAAACAACTTAGTCTTACACATTCTAGGATCATCCTAATGCGCATCAATTGCATTTATTTAATTCGATCAAACTATAGGAAAATCAAATTAATTCTTTTTAAATAGCCAACTTAGGTACAACAATAATATAATTAATATATTTGATACATAATTAACCTAATTGTGGTTTCATTCACAACATCAACTACGACACCTAGTGCCCCGCGTCTTGACATACATCTTGAGGCGTGCCAATCCTTGATGTACCCAATTATTTTGACTTAGCCTAAAGTTTTATTCTCTATTTTATGCCATATTCACCTTGATTTTTAGTCATTTTATTCAAGTTAGTATTATAAGAGATATTGCACCTATTTAATACCTACGTCGACACACTTTACAAGGCGATTACCTATCCCACCATCGCACTAGACATAACATGATATTTACAAACATGCGATGATTTATGCCATATTAAATGAAGTGCAACATAATAAAGGCAACCAATCCGACAATATATAATTAGTACATAATCGGGCATGCCCCTAGTCTATCGCATCGTCACTAGTGGTCTTAGGCCGACATCTAATACGTAATTAAGTAATAATAGCCGCGTTAATAAAATGGGTCGTTAAATTCTTCCCAACTAAGGAAAATCTCGTCTCAAAATCTAGGTAAAACTAAATGATCATACCTTGGAATAACTTAGGATAATGCTCCCGCATGGTAGACTATAGCTCTCAAGTGAGTCTCTTAGTCCCGTGATTCTGCTAGCGAACTAATACTCGAGGGATCTCCCTGTTCTACATAGTTTGTATCTTGCAGTCCAAGATCTCCAATGGTTGCTCCTTGTAAGTCTCGTCAGGCTAAATCTTAATCTGTCTCACATCAACCAACAGTTTCGGTCCTGACCTAGCGAGCATCCACATAGAAATGTGAAATGTCGAATGAACCCCAACTAACTATGGCTACAAGTCCATTTTATACGCCACACTACCAACTCGTGTAGCAACCCTAAATGGTTTAATAAATCTTAACGTCGATTTCCCTTTAATCCTAAATCTATATTGACATTTCTAATGAGAAACCTTCAGATATACCATGTCGCCCTCCTTATAGCTCGGTCCTTCGTGATACTTATCCACATATTTTTTCTATCCATCCGGGGCTCCCTGAAGTCTCTGCCTGATCTGTCAAATCTTCTCCGTGTGGTCAACAACTATCTCTGGCCCGATGGTCACTTTATCATTTGGCTCTGCCTGACACGTAGGTGATCTATAAGGCATCCCATATAGCACCTCCAATAGAGGGATCCTGATATTCGCTTGATAGTTGTTGTTGTACGAAAACTCGCATAGAGGTAGATAATCCTCCTATGAACCTCCAAACTACAATATACAAGCCTTTAGCATGTCCTCTAAAATCTGTGTCAATCTTTTCGTGACCGTCGGTCGATCTAAGGATGGTAAGATGTACTAAACTGAAACCTCATGTCAATCTGCTCTACACGCTCTCCCAACACCTAGAAATGAATCTAGGATATCTCGTCAAATATAATGGAGACCGACACCTCATGTAGTCTAAAAATTTCCTCTCGAATAGAGTATTCTCATTGTAGGAACATATACCTCATCAAAATCGGTGTGAATGGTATGTTACTCTTTTTGGTATTGCTTGATTAATTAGGGTTAAAATCTGATTTAAACCTTAATTTATTGCTAGTGAGTCATACTCATCCATACTTATACAAGAAGACCACACAAGTGGCAATTGACCATATCGATTGATTCGACCCTTTTGGGACCTGTTAAGTACCATTAGGGATTTAGGCTAAATCAGAAACATTCATACTTATGCAATCCGGGTGTCTAGGTGCAGTGCCTTCATAAAACTCCATGCAACCAACACATTAAACCCAATTCGTGTGAGTCCGGGGTTATGTGTTTGGTTAGGAAAAGTTATTTCGGGACCTTGACTTTTGAGAATAGGAAGCACGAGGAATTGCGTACACTATCAGTTCTATAGGTACTATAAAATCCCTTTGAATTGTGTGCTTTATATAGTTCGATGACCATATGGTTCAATGTGCCAATTAAGGAAGTTTGAGATATCGAGGTCTAGGTTGCCTCTCTAATTGATTTTGTTAAGAAATATTTCCAATTTCATGTCTTTTTTTAACTCTTTCTACATTCGCTCTCAAACCTCCATTTTCCTTTTTTTAGAACCTTAGAAAGATCACCAATCTCAAGTAAGATCGACCCTTTGCCACTATCGCAAAATAGTTGGTTTAGGTAATGTATTTTATTGAAGCGTTTGGCGTACGCCAATTTTTGTCGCCTTTGTCGGGATTGGCTTTTTTTTGTCTTTGGTTTTATTTTATTTTATTTATTTATTTTGTCTATCTATTCCCTTGTTCCTAACATGTTTGCGGGTAACTCCGTAATAGCCTCCTACTCCTACAACTATGGTTGATTTGAAGACTAATACTATCACAATGTGAATTAGGTAGGTATGTTACATAATGAACATCAATTTTTTAACATGCATTTTTTGTACAATAGGTCGAGGTTTGTGAAATTTGTAAGAATAATTCTCATTCCACATATGCTTGTCCTTACTATCCAAAGTATGAGAATCATCACTATTCTAGTTATGCATCGCCACAAACTGACTTCTTTGAGCTCATGCTAAGTCTACAGATTCCTTAACATGAAGAAAGGTCTATACAAGACATGATGAATGACTTGATCTTCAGCCAAGAACTACTTTTTTAACAGTGTTATGAAGATAACTAACAATCTCAACAAAGTACATCTTTAGAAGATATGATAAAGTAATTAATAATTGGTCAACAACACCTATTTGAAGAGTTTCAACAATTTCAGCATGTGAATCCAAGGTTGCGAAACTCGAAAACTCAACTTAGTCAAATGAATACTACACTTGAGAATTTGATTGACGAGTTGTGTAGTATACAACCAAATTTTTATCTATAGGAGAATGTGAGTGTTTCTTCATTGAAAAATGTTGAGGTAAATGAGGTTACACATGTTGAGGATTATTGGAGCGAAACAATAAACAAATGTTAAGTCTCTCCAACCAAGTTAAATATTATCATTGCAGATGAAAAGGAGGAAAATGGGATGAAAATTGAAGTTATTTCGGAAAAGTAGGTAGAGTCGCAAAATGGAGCAATGAATACCAACATCCGGTGTTGATGAAATCACCCACCTTCCTATGCATAGTTTTTTGAATCGTACAATAGGGTGGAAGTATAGGAGCGTTTGCAGATTTTCTACGCTATCGACACCTTTCTATTAGATGAACTTTGATGCGACCCAACCTTTTGTGTTAGAGGTCTCGAATGAGCTCCCAAGTATGAATGAGGGTATGCATGTTTCATTGCCCAAAGCTATAAATGCTCCATTTGTTTTTGGTATCTCGAAAAAAGAAGGCATTACATGATAAATCACCCTAAGTCTAGTCAAAAACTTAAAAAAAGCGCTTGTTGGGAGGCAACCCAGTTTATTTTTTATTTTTTACTTCTAGCTTTATTTCGAGTTTTAGTTTTGTTTTTAGTTTTTTCTTATGTTTAATAAAACCCTAACTTTATTTTTTGGATTTTTGCAGGTGTTATGAATGTTTGATGAGAACTAGAGGCACTGAAGCACCCCAAGTTCCACTAATTTTGATTTTGGATTATGTCACTCGAATAATTTGAGCATTTTTATGGAGTTAACATATTATTAGGATTTTAGGTGTTTTGAGACTTGGTTGGGACATAAACCAATTTAAGTCATTTGCATTAATGGTGGATCTTTGAGTAAACCTAAAACCCTAGATTTCATTTCGCCATCTTGTTGATTTCACCATTAGTTGAAAAACATCAAGCTCAGAGAAGATTTGATGGGAATTATTTAAGTTAACTCTTTTGCTTATAAGTTCTCTCTTATTATGACGAGCTTTTATCATTTCCTTAGTCACTTAGACATGAGAGACTTTTTCTTATTTTATGATGTAATGTGCAAGATTAGGTTCGATTTCATACTTTGCAATACTTGAGCATGTTTTTTCCCACTTACTCACTATTATTGTTTACCGTAACTATATTCCACTTCCTCTTTCACTCGCTTTCTGTTCATTATTTTTGATCACTTTTTACTTGTACCAAACCTTGGGGATGAGGTTTTGGAATAAGTTTAGAGGTGTTTTCAGGTATTGATGATCATTTTTGGTTGGTATGTTAGGAATCTTGCAAGACAGACGGTATAACAATTACATTTTTTTGTTGCATATTCCATGAGATTATACGGTATGGTATGGATGTGTATCTTCACCTACATATTCTTTCCTTTTTTCTATCACTTTTCCATCTATTTTTATTATTTTTGTTCATGCACCATCTTGTTATAACATGCTATAGAGTAGTTTATTTATGTCTATGATACTTTTTGACTACATGTGTGTTCATGCATACTTTATCATGGTTAGGACCATCTAATTGAGTTTATAGTTGCCTAAAATCTTGTTAAATGCCTTTAGTTGTGGATCAGTTTCTTAAGCCACTTATGAGACTTGAGCTTTGTTGAGAATTAGGAGAAACACTCAATCTATAGCGTTGTTCGACATTATTGAGATTGCATATTTAAGGAGCTAGTATGAGGTCGAGACTTCATGTTAGATACCAAAGAGAGCGGTGGTCATCACCGTGCACGTGGAAAAAAGCGTCGATTTCTCGGGGTGCTAGAATGATGGTGTAACCCGCTCGAGGTGAAATCCCATGATTGAAATACTTTTGGGGGAAGATGTAGGCCATTTTTGGATTTAAACCCTTAGCCTTAAGCCTACCCATCATTTTACCATTTGTTAGCCCATTTAAGCCGAATATAACCTAATTTTTTGACTACCTATCATTAAACCCCTAGCCATTAACCTTATATCCTTTTACCTAGTTCGAAAGTTCGGTCAACCGTAATGAAAGTGAAAAGAGCAAGTTTTGTAGTGAAATGTATAAAACTTCAAGTTTGTGGGTGTTTTTGAGTGAAATAAATTCCCATAGACTTCAAAAGAAAAGAAATATGAATTAGGCTTTGAATTCAATGAAGAATTTATCATTTTAAGACAAATAATTTAAAAAGAATGAGCCAAATTGAAGAATCGTACAATTCGAGAGTGTTATGTTTATCCATGTAAACTCTTTATATGCGTTAGCTCTCGGTGCTTATAGTGAGGTTGATTTGATCTTTTCCAACATTTGCATTTTCCTTATATCCTTTCCTTGACACATTAACCCGACCCTATTACAACCTATTTTAAAACCTATTGATCCCGATCAATGCTTAATTTACATTAGTGGATAGCGTGGTTGCATTTCTCACCTATGGTACCCTCTTGAGTGTTGAAGCACTAATTTCTCATAAATATTAAACTTGCGTGCTTGAATGTATAGGCCCGTAAAACTCTTGAGTAGTAGATGGCCTTTGTCTTGATCGAGTTTAGTTCTTTAAAGTGTGATTTTGTTGACATTTGTACTCTATTTCTAGGGAAATCTTAACTCTGAACCTCTTTGATAGGATGGTTGACTCGGTGGCATTAAAACCAAAGGAAACTTCGTTAAACTTGGAATCGGGTATAGGGTGGGTTAGTTGTTATTAAGTTAATGAAGTTATTATGAGTCTAGTTTGTTTAGTGGTAGAGTGTGTTGTCATGTATTCCTTTACTCTAGTCCAAGTTTGGGGTGTTAACTTTAACTTTAACTTTAAGAAATTACCAAAAGAAATTTTAAAAAATGGGAATGGCATGGGCCTGAAATGAGGAATGGCATGGGCTTGAAGGCATGTAAAACCTGAAGGCATGGGCTTGAAATAAGATATGGCATGGGCCCGAAATTTTTAGCATGGTAGAATATCACAATAGTATTTGAAAGGCCATCAATAGAGAGTTTGCCAAATCCCGGAATGGACATAGGGAGGAAATCGCTGTAGAACTATATGATCAACATAAAATTGAATTTTAGGAGAGTCAAGAAGCAACCATAGTATCAATAATATGTCTTATTCGGCAGGAGACCAGTGAATGGCTTGAGCAAACAAAAATGATAAGTTGATTGTTACGTGAGACATTCTTCGGGTTGAATACCAAATGGATATAAGTCATGGATTAAATGCCCAAGTAATGGATGATGAATTTCTTGATTCATAATGGCGGCATAGAACAATGACATCATTATAGTTCAATAAAATTAGGAGTTGCTGAATTGGCTTCACCTTCAGAATATGTCCTTGATGTGGCAGAATAAAGATATTCAATTTCCTTGAGTTTTGCTTCCATTTTATCTTCAATTCATTTTTTCATTTGCTGAAGTTGTTGATGGATAGTAGTGGCAATGTCAGGGGTTATTATGGGAGATGGAGATGCATTGACAGAATCTGCTGTAAGAACTACAGGTTTAGGCAAACTTGCTTCTTTATAGGTTTTAGGTAAGGCCGGTAAATGGGAAACGAATTTTGATAGTGTTATTGGCTTAATGGTTGCAAGCATTGAAGTGAATGAGGTTTCTTTAACGGATTCTATATCAAACTTGTCCCACCATTTCACATGAATTTCTTGGGAAAGGTATGTAAGAGAACAGTTATTAGCTTGGGCAACTTTATGAGTGCCATATGTCCATTTAAGGATCCAAGGGATTAAATATTTGTGGATGAGTTGGAAAAGGGATAGTTTTTCTTTTTTCATAGATGTTTGGAATTTTATAGGGCAAGATGCCTTCTACCGGACTAAACTTCACCCACCATTCGGACATAAACCAAGTTGGAAGGTTGACGTGTAATGATTTTTCAAGGTGATATACCATGAATGACACGAAAGGTGGATCTTTATAAAATAGTATAACTTTCCATGCTTCAATATAATCTTTATAATCGACAAGCATAGGTTGATGAGTGGGCATGAGAGTCATCGATCGATATGAATAGGGACATTCTTGAACAACATCTTAATGAGTCCACTCATTAATAGTAATAACCTTTTGGATTCTTAATTTGGAGTATGCAACCTCAGAGAAGAATCTGGTTTTTGAAATGTTCAATAATGGTGATTGAGTTTGAGTAAGGAGAGCTTCATAGAATTTTAGAGAGATGTGAGGACTAGTTGAAATAAAATGATATGAAGGAGGCATAAGGATTTTTACGATTGTCAATAGAATGATCAAATAAGTCATTTTCAATAAGGTAACAAAATGACATTTTGAACGTATAGAATGGTTTGTCATCATTAGATCGATTATAGGCATTAAAAGAGGGGATAATTTATTGGAATAGGAGGATTCATATATAAGAAGGGATTTACCTTTATCAACTATAATGTTTGTATAGAATGAAGTTGGGGAGTTACAAGAAATTCACGGGATAAGAAATCGGAAGAGAATTAGTTTCTCATCGTATATATTTGATATCAAAATAAAAAAATGATTAAAAGAGCTTGCCATCGAGCAAATATTTGTTTTGAAACAAGGTTTTTGACATCTTTTAAAAGTATTTCTTTAGCGGTTTGCAATCAATACGAATAAAAATCTTTTAATTTAAAATATCCGATCAAACTTTTGAACACATAAAACAATTGCTAAGACTTACTTTTGACCGTGGCATAGTTCTATTGGGTTTTATTCTATAATTTTGAAGTATAGCAGACTAATTGTTCTTTTTTGAAGGAGGAGTTTTTAACAAAATACCACCATATCCTAATTCAGAGGCATCGGTTAATTGGGATGATCTTGCGATAAGTTGACTTTGCTAGGTGTAAACAAGGGATATATTTTCAACTGTAGTCTTTATGACTTGAAGCTCGCTTTAGTATGGGTTGGAGTCCGTTGGAATTTGACATATTTTTTGAGAAGTTCTTGAAAAGGTTTTCGATCAAAAGTTGCTTGTTTATTAAAATATGTAAGATAATTTAAATAACTAAGAAAACGTTGTAATTGATTTTTTTAGGTAAGTTGATCTGAAAATTTATCTCGCAAATTCGATGACTCGATTGATAGGGGTAATTGTATGCGATTAGAGATTTTAAAACCTAAGAATGTTATGACGGATTGAAAAAGTTTCATCTTTTTACAAGGATAAGACTAAGCCATTGGTGGTAATAATATGTTGGAAAGTATATAGGTGTTTCCAATGTTGATATGTGGTATTTGAAAAGACAAGAATATCGTCAATGTAAACAAGGATATAATCTCAATATGGATGAGAAATGTCATTCATTATTTTTTGAGATTCGGATGGACCATTCTTTAAGCCCGAAAGGCACGATGTTCCATTGATATTATTTGAATGGAGTATTAAATGTAGTTTTTGTAGCGATCTTCTAGTTGAGTTTGGATTTGCCAAAAGCTTGATTTAAGATCAATTTGGAAAAAAATAATAGAAGAGGTTATTCGCTTGATTAAATCATTTTTATTTGGTAAGGGATAATGAATTGTTTTTAAGACTTTATTTAAGGGTTTGTAATTAATTTAGTCGATGACTTCTTCTTTCTAGCTCAGCGACATTTTTGACATAGAAAGTTTGTACAACTCCATGGAGATTTAAAAGGAGTGATTAATTTTTTAGTTAGGAGATCTTTAATTTCTTGATCACAGAGATTTAGTAATCGAGCATTCATTTGAGATGGATTTGCCTTGGTAGGAATGTGGTTTTCATGAAAATCTTCTATATATGGTAAGGTTACTTGATGTTTTTTTCAGAGTCAGGTGAAGGAAGGTCGAGAACAACATTGTTTAGTTAATTTTTCCTGAAATGTAAGAACTTTAGTTTGAAAAGATAGAGTGTTAAGAACTTGGTCAGTTTTTTAAATAATTAATTTTGATTTTAAAAATCCAATATATGTTTGTTTATGCTCGATTTGATTAATAATTTGATTTAAATATCCGGATTTAGGTAAGTGTGTAAAAGGAAAAAGAACCTTGTTATTATTAAGGGTAGTAGTTATTCCATTAGAAGAGACAGAAAATGGCTGAATCTTTTGTAAAAATGATGTGCCTAGTAGCATATCATATTGAAGGTATTTAACTATAATGAATGATGTGGGTATGCAATGAGATTTGTGACCAATATGAGCTAGTAGGATTTTTAATTTAATAAGAGACTTATTTCCTTATGTTTTGTAGAGATTTGACTATTAGTGTGTTCGCAATAGCGGAGGAATTAATCATTCTCGTATACAATTTAAATCGGCACGAGGAATCAATTAAAGCTAAACCCCTATATTTAAAATCTTTAATTTATAACGTAATAGGTGTAAACCATCTTTGATTAACATAATGAGTTAATGTTTCTATAAAAACATTATTATCATAGATGAGAGAAAGTTTAAGAGTTTAAATTTTCATTTTCAGATTTTGAGCAACCGATCCTTTAAAAGTTTTATTTCTTGTTTTACTTGATTTACGTCTTGTTGGAGAAGCCTGAATAGTAAGTGTTGGTTACTCTTATCTTTTGTTAACTTCTTGAACATAGTTTGCATGGAATAAGCGAGTGTCATCTACTTCAAGTTGTTTTTGAAACTTAGGTTTTGGTTTTGTTTTTGAAGGTTCAATATGTTTTAGAGGATGCAATATTTCGATAAAATATCTATATTTGTGTTGAGATTCCGCTATTTGATCGTCGATCTCAAAGAATGAGCTCTTCATGTGCGATTAGCACATTTATTTCAATTTCGAGGAAAATGTTGTAGTATTTTGGAGGTTGTCAACACATCGACATGTATCGCTATAACTACTTTTATCAATGCATGAATCACCGTGGATATTACTTATTTTCTTTTTGTAATCGGCATAGTGACCAGGTTTACCACAATTATAACAAATGTTCTCGGGGTTGGCTAGTATGCTTATGTTTCCTATATTTAGGGTTTTTCTTTGAGGATTTATTATAATCGACACGATTACTAGAGTGCTGAATTTTATTAAACCGTCTTCGTCTTGTTTGGGACGGTTGAGAAGACCCTACGAGGTTGTGGGTCGTGCCCAAATTGATAACAAAAATTCTCCTAGTGCTTAATATTTTGATTTATTTTCTTTGTTTAATTGCTTTTTAAGTTTCATATCATTGCATAATGCTAAACCAGTCTCATTTGAATTATTTGAATTAAATCGCCAAAGGTATGGGTGTGATAATTGAGAGTTCCACCACCCTTCTCGCGAAGGAGAACCTTAACCTTTTCAACAAAATAAGGAGGCGGGTATAAGAATAAATCGTTAACTTTCTGTAACGCACAATCGGTGTTAGTTAATGAATAGACTTTTGTTAAAAAGATGTCTTTATACCATTGAAAATCATTGAGGATTCGACAACGAAGACTTTGTAATTGATCTCTAGTTTTTCGTCCATTGTAGATAGAGTCCCTAGAAAATGCGGATAAGGTTGGTTGTTAAGCTTAATAACAACATTCACTTTGTTGTTGGCCTTGAACATCTAACAGGTGGATTTCCATTGTCATCTTTGACAATTGAATTGATGATGTCAATACGTTGTTAGTAGTTAAAGAACAATGCCACCAACCATGAAGTTGGCCAATAAAACCACAAGCAATGGCACTTGCTATGTTATTATCTGAGGATGGTCATGCATCATGCATGCTTTCGCATAAACTAACATATGTTGAAGAACCTCAAAGTATCGATATTCAAATAAGCCATCAATATTCCATTCATACATCGAATTTCCATCAAATTTTATGCGTTTCGTATTTGATTCTTCTAAAATTAGAATCAGCAGGTGATGGTTGAGAATAATATTGTTTCATTTTTGTGTATAAGGGGATGACACTTTGGCTTATAAACGCGTTGTATATCGATAGTGGAATTAATATGAGATTGGTAAAGAGGATTGATTGTTGCTTGATGGTGACTAGAGTTATCATCTCGAGAGACTACTAGTAATTTGAGACGAGATAGATTGGGTATCATTATCTAATGTGGCAATTAATGGTCCTTTATCCATTTTTATTCGTATTAGAAGAATCGAGTTCAAGGGCATCTAATTTGAAAGCAATTTTTTGCGTAACTCATTAGAATATCTTGATTTTAATATAGGTGTCGAGGGTAATTGTCTGGTGATAGTAATGATTTGGTTAATATAGGCTCATTTCGGATGGAAGGGTTAGTTGGAGTTTTACTAGTAGATCCTATGTTTTTTGGAATGAGAGCTAACGTTGATAAATAAATATTAGTAAAATTACTTTTTCTATAAATGGTTTTAAATCTTTTTGTTCAATGGTTTATCATCATCAAAACTACTCTTTAGAGGTGTTGCTTTAATATGTTCCTTTAATTTAATAGGTGCTAATGGAGGATGAGAGTGAATATATTTTGCACCATTAGATCCTTCCACATATGGTATTGGTTTTGGTTACTATTTTTGGACTAGAAAAAAGCTAAATACTCAAAAATGGCATATTTTGTTTATGTTTTGTTAAATAAGCAAAGTAGTTGTCACGGATAATACCTTGTTGAATTTTAGGACAAATTTTACAAAATATTGGTGTAAGAGGATGTTTAAGAAATTGATCTTTTAGGTAAAAGTATAATCTAGATCAAATTCATCTTCTAAATCATTTATCATATGAATTTGATAATCTCAAAATCATTGATACTCAACGTGTCACTGTATCGCCGAGGTTTCATAACAGAATTTAATAATCTCCAAAATCATATAACTTAAACAATATACTTTTTTTTACCTCTAACGGCTCATTTAACACATTCAATATATTTATTACTTACAAATATGTATAGTCTAGTGATAAATAATTATATTAAACTAGTTTTTTTAAAAGTTATATGGGGAAGTTAAAATTTTAAATATTTACTTTTTAAAAATTATTATATATTACCATTGATTAGGTGATGGTTTATGTAACGGCTCGAAAATTTGACTTGTGCCACGTGTCTAGTCGGGGTCGTTTGTGGGATCCACTCGTCAAACGCGTATGTCCGAATCTTGAGTGGAGATGATAATTGTTGTGAAACGTATACGCGGAAAATTCTAGAAGCCGAAACACGAACGGGGACGCGCCTCGAGTTGCGCGCCGATGTGTGACAAAAATAGTGGCTCTATGTGGTTTAAAATGTACGTGGGATATATCTTGTGATGCGTGTAGCGAGTATTGAGATTTTGAAATGAGGTAGGTTGGTGCCTCGAGATGCGCATGTTGCATGGTTGTTGAGTTGCCTCGAGATTAGTGTTGCACAATATCGATGACACTTTTGATTTGAAATCAAAAAAAGTAAAATAAAAAAAAGAAAATGTATATTTATAAAATATATTATATATATATATATATATATATAAAGAAAACAAAATTGATTTGGATAAGAATGAGAAAGAGAGAAAAGAAAAAAAAAAAAAAGAGAGAAAATGAGACAGGAGGAAAAAATGGTGGAGAGGAGAAATCAAGTGATCGGGAGGAGGAGAGATCGACGTAGAGGACGACGACGGGCGCTCCCGACAGCGGCAACGACGAGGAGAAAAGCGTAGCTACGTCACACATCAGCTCCGACAAGAAGATCCGGCGTGGTCGCGGCAAGACGGGAGGAGAACGCGCCGGAGGTGAGCGGGCGCGATCTGGCGGCGCATGAAAGCTAGTCAGTGAGGCTAAACGTGGGATGGCTGATGGGGCTAACCAGCCAGCGTGGAGGGCTTGGCAGCAAAGAACGCCAAGTGAGCAAAGGCATGACGGCGGCAATGATGATCGGCCGAGAATGAGTAAGCATGAGCAATGGCTCGGGCGGGAGGAGCGCTCGCCTGGAGTCTGCTGACAGCTGGCCAGTGAGGTGGACTTCGGCGTGATCCTGGCAAAGGTGATGCCGGCCTGGATCGGCCATATTGATGGCACCTAGGCGTACGCGACGCAACGCTGTAAAGAGACTCGTTTGAAGGCTCCGAAGCTTGGCTCGACGAGGAGGGCGGCGGCGGCAGCTGCTGCCAGCGAGCGCCGACGGCGATGTAAGCGGCGACACAGCACCAGCAATGTACATGGCAGGTGGCGTTAGCCAGTGTCGATCAGATGCGCGACGTGACGAAATCGCGACGACGCGATGGGCGGTGTGAGGATTTATTCACCTTATTTGGCTGTGATTTGTATGATTTGAAATAAATTAGGCCTAAAATGTCTAAATGGACACCGGGGACTCCTAGAGCTCGAATTGTCCTAAGGTTGCGCAAATCGAGACGCGATCGACGTTTGAGGCTCGCGATTTCTCGAGGTAAGTAAACCGGGTTAGGGATTTATACAAGATTTCATGTCTCTCCATTCGGGTCGTTGTTTATTGTTGTTCACCGTTTTGTGATGATAGCTATCGTTGAAATTGTTGTCGATTGAGTGAGTTCATTGGCAAGCGAGTCATGGTTCATCTCGTTTATCATGCGATATGAGAGGTTAGGGGGACGGAGAAGCGGGGTTCTCTTCCTAACTCGAGGTCTTTCATGGTCAAATCCGTCGATACTATCCGGTCCATGGATGGTTCATAGTCGATAAAATCGTCGATACTATCCGGGTCTATGAATGTCTCATAGTCACATAAGGTTAGACCGGAAGCTGCAGGGTCTCGTGCTAAATCCGAGTCTCGTTGAGCTTTGTACTGCGACTCATCGACTTTGGCTCTAGGACTCTTGTTATTAGGCGCACTCATCGATGAATCGTTTACGGAGTCTTGTATATTCATGCGTTCTTGATTCCTTTCGTTCTATTTGCATGAATTCGAATCGATTTGGATATCGTGGAACTGTTGTTGTTTTGGATATATTGTGAAATGTTGTGTATATGTCCTACTCGGATTTATAGTTACTTGGGCTCGTCATTCTTATGTGAAGTCGACCGAAAGTGCAGAGCCGCGTAACGAGTGCGCAGGGAAGACGCATAGCTAGGTGATTATTTTGTACATATTGTATTATTCTCCTCTCCGATGATACAGTATTTATGCTTCGGGTCTCCACAATTAAAGTTGCCTAACTCCCTCGATCATTTGCATTGGAGTTATTTAATGTTATTAGTCGCTTCGCATTAAATTGTAAAACTTGCAAAAACCATTAATAACTCAACTGTAAAATGTTGAATTTGGCAGAATAATGATGGATTGGAAGGCTAACTAGGCTCACCGTTGACTTCTTGCTGAACCAAGTCTCTGGGGTACACATGAAGCTTAGGTCAAGTGAGCCTCCAATTAAATGGAAAATTCGGGGCCGCCATGGTTGGTATCGTGGTAGCCTAGGTTCAGTGAACCTAGGGGAAAGTTTAATGGCTTAAGACATTGTTATATCAACGCTATCGCGACTAAGATTTAAATCACAAGTCATTAAAAAAAACCAACGTAAGTTGGGGAACCTTGAACTTGGGGAAGTGGAACTCGTGATCCCGACTTAAGTCTTCATTGCCAGAAATAGAGAGAGTTGAGGATATATGAACTATTTGATGTGTTGTATTATACAACTATCGATATATCTATATGATATTCACTTGTTTATCGCGCTGAGACAACGATGAGTAACTTAATTTATGTGGATAGAAATTAAATGAAATCAAGATTAGCTGAAGTGATGTTCTCAAGGTGGCCCTCTTTTGATTTCATGTTTGGTCAATCAACACCTTTTTCTACTTGTTTGGAACATTTTGGAATGGAATATGATTGAATGATAAATCTGCTTCAACTTAAACGAGGTCGCGATGATGATCTTTGTGTCTTTGAAAGAGATCGGTGCAGACTAACAAAGAAGGAAAAGGTTTGATATGAGGTCGTTTTACATTGCCTTCATGCACTAAGACGTGACATCAGATGACAAATGCTGATGATTTGAGGGCGCATTTGGGAATAGTGGAGCCGCATGGATAAGTACTCGTGGCCTTGGAAATGCTGAGCACGTTTTAAATTCAATTGGCAACTTTCATGACAAAGCTGGTTTAAGAAACTAGTTAGTCTCAACTGATAAATTGAGATAAATGGCATAAGCAGCGGTTTCGGTGAAGTCAATTGTAGACTCAAACAAATTTGTAAATTGGATTTTCAAGTCGTTTGCATGGAATTTTGATCTTATTTAGGACTCAAAACAGTCTCATTAAATTCATTTCAAGTTAAATCAGTTTTTTAGTACCGAAATTGATGATTTCCATAAGTGTGTTTGTGATCTGAAAATGGAAGTTTAAGTCTCAAAATAATCTTAAACGGGCAGACATGGAGACTTGCAATGGAAGTTATCTAAGAAGTTTTTTTTTAAAAAAAGAAAAGAAAATGGAAGAAAAAAATGACGAATAACAGGTGATTTAAGTGAGCAGAGAGTGTTGAGATGACTTCTAAGAGCTAATGATTACATCATACCTCTGATTCTTTAGCCTTGACGAAAGTTTCTTGGGAGTAGTAAAGTGTCGGGATCAAAAGCTCAAGTAACTCCACTTTAGTGACGCAAAGTATTTATAGTCTCAGGTTAAGTGAAGTCGATCACCACCTTTTAGTGTAGGACTTATAAAATGAGTTAAGCTGCCACGAGTGAAATGAGGTAGAGTCCATGATCATTCTAACATTTAATGCGAAGCACCTAAGTATAATCCCTACTGAGATTGTATATTCCCAAGAATCCTCACATGCTTGTTCATATGAGTTAGTATACATGTATTTAAGTGACAGTCTCGTGCTAGTAGTGCATGTGGAAAAGAACTGAGTAACCCTTGAATAGAATGAAAAGCAAGGAGAATTTGTAAAGTTGCTAAGACTAGCAATTCACCTATAAAAAAAAAAAAAAATAAAAAAAGTGCATTTAAAGTTGCATACAAAAAAGAAAGTAGAATTTGATTCTATATGGCATATTTGCAAAAAGGCAATATACTATATACGATAGGAGGAAATATACGCCGATTCGAGGCTTTGGAAAACGCGACGACGTTTCGTAAAAATGATTCGTGAGGCTGCGGGTTCGCGGCTCTGCGAGTGTCTGATGATCGCGCGACCTCTAGATGCGAAATTCACGAGATTCGAGATCGCTAAGTGCCTCGAGATTCGTGTCGTACCAATCTCGAGGACCACATTTAGCTTTGAAAGTGAAATGCAAGTGAACGTGTTCAAGTGAATGAGTTGAACTCGTAATTACATAAGGAAATGATGAGCGCGCCTAACCCATTACCAGAATTTGAGTGACGATCAAAGAGTGCAGCTTTCATCGACTTTTAATGCGTGATCACTCTAAAAATCTCACTAGTGGCACGAACTTCTGAGCAACAAATATTCATGACGTCTTTGAAGCCACAATCTTATATCATATGAGGTCTGAAAAGCATCGATCGCTGCCATGAGCCTTCTACGAGGCCGATGTTGGGTTGTGCACTACGGTGCAGTATCGATGTGGACGCTCTCGAGTGCAACTGATGGGATGAGGTGAATGGGACGATGCAGAGCACACTGCATCGGGTAGCACTGGCCTCCATTCTCGCCATCGTCACATTTAGTGCGGGAGTGGTCCTGAGAGATGATCGAGGAAAACGAGTGGTTGGGACGTGGTCAAAGGCAAAAGAGATCAATCTCGGTGAGCCGTATTGCGTTTCCACCATGTGCACCGTGTACAGCAAGTGCCGCAAGTTGTACGTACCGCCGAGAGTTACGCTAAGTAGCATGTACAAAGAGCGAAGCGCCACAGAACCCTCAAGATGGCTAGAGATGTAAGCTAGAGATCTCAAGCAGTGTACAGTACAAGGACAACGATCTAGTCATGAGCAAAAGGGCAAGGACATGGACATGTTCTAGCTTGAGCTCGAGATTTCAACGTACTTGTAGGCGGGCGCAGCTGGACAAACAAACAAATTCATGCTACCGCCACGTCGAAGTCCGAATCGAGTTACATTTCTCGCAGCATACAACATATATACGTATGTTAGTGACGGTGGATCGCATGAAATTAAAATGTTCATTTGTATTCCAATATATGTTGCAAGGATGTTGCCCCTGACATATATTGACGGGAAGAGACTGATGAAGCGGTTATTTGTTCGAGGTCACGAGAGCCTAGCCTTGAGTCATGAGGAGCCCAAATTTCTACATAGTAAGACGGGGGTATGGCTCAAGGCGTGTAGGGCCTTGGGTCTTCATTAACACACCGTTGTCCCGTGAGATTTGCTTCAACCCCGAGGACGAAATTCTTATTCGTCAGAAGATCCGTAATCGGCCCAAAATTCCGACTCAGCGCTACGTGTCAAGTTAGTGGTCGTTTTGCTGGATCTCCACTCATTCAAACGCAGCATGTCCAAATCTTGAGTGTAGAGATGATTAATTGTAGAGAAACGTATACGCGGAAATTCCTACAGAAGTCAAAACACCGAACGAGAACGCGCTCGAGTTGCGCTCCAACGCGTGGATCGAAATAAAGGGCTCTACGTGGTTTAAAATGTACGCGTGGATATATCTCGTG